>JADLZN010000365.1:0-554575 GCA_018155175.1 Sinocyclocheilus anophthalmus | reverse complement strand
AAAGAACTATAAAGGCCAATAGGTATCACTTTACAATAAGATCTCATTAGTTATCCTTAGTTAATGCATTAACATTAACATTGAGCAATAGCTACATTTGCTACAGATGTTATTAATCTTTGTTAAAAAAAATATTATGCTTTTTCACTTTTAAAATTTGAGTCAGTGTGTAGTGTGTATGCTTGGGCATAAAAAAAGATCTAGAAAGTCACAAATCTCAAAGTCCACTCCAAAGTAAATATTTAGTTTTTTAAAAATCCATTTCAAGAACTACAGCAAACGGCTCGTTTGGACTACAGTGTTTGGTTTCCGGGTTTTGTGATATCACAAAGTGGCTCATTAGAATATCTTTAAAAATAATTCCTGCCTACAGAAATTGGAATGGTTGGGGGATGGGGAGGGTCGTGGTTAGAACGCTTGGTTGAGTGAACGCATCAGACGAGACTACGAAGAAGAAGAGCTGCTGCAGAGTTAATGCATCAGAGAAAACCAAGAAGAAGAAGAGCTGCTGTGCTGTAGCCTCAAATTTTTGGCATGTCTAGAACAGCGGTTCTCAATTCCATATTCTCTAGTAAGTTTCGTATGTGTGTGAAGACGCTGCAGGCAGCGGCGCAGCGCAAATCTGTAAAGGAATTATTCCGAAGTGAAGTAAATTCAACGGATTTCCCCCGCTCAGGGATTAGGGAGCAAAGAACACTGTGTAGGGAACATGTCAATCGGAACACAGATCATGCACGGAGCTCACTTCTAACGAGATGATGATCTGAATCAGGTGTGTTAACAAAGAGAGACATGCAAAATATTCAGAGCGGGGGTACGCGAGGACTGGATTTGAGAACCGCTGGTCTAGAACAATTCTTACAAGTACAATACGACGTAGCTGGGCGCCGCGGACAGTGAAGTTGCAAAACACCTCAATATTATCTATGATGTCTGCGATGCGGAAAACGCGGACGGAATCGCGGAATCCAGTCATAAATGGAATTTACTGTTTGACGCGGAATGTCACGGAATTTGTCAAATTTTGTATGAATTAATCAAAAGTAGGTCAGTACGCTTAAATAGAGTCGCGATATGGACTATTATCTGTAAATATTAAGCCGCAAAAAATACTATTTAAATATGAATCCAGCATTTTCTGCGTGTCTTTGTGTATGTAAATGGCACAGATGAGTGTTTTTTTTTTCTATACAAAGTGCGACGCTCGCGGTGATTTCAGCTTCTGTCGTATCACTACATGAGGATATAAATACATGAACAACATCTCCAGAAGTGCTATGACTCACTCTAAGAGACACTTCATGAGCATTGACAGTTCATGGAGAGTAAAACTATCTTATATCATTTACATAGACCACAGAAACAAGATCCTCATGCAACCCGTCAAATATAAAGTGTTTTTTTTTGTTTTGGGTTAGCTTAAGAAATCTCAGAAAATATATTGTGCAGTATTGATGTACATAAGACTACAGGGATGAGTTTCCATCGCTACGACAGATTTCCGGCAATTAGAAAAAATCCAAAAAATCCTCCCCGCCAGCTGCAGCTTTCACTGAAAACGAACGACGCTCACATCATTCACAGTCGGGTATAGCAGAGAAACACAGAGCGACAGGAAATTCGGCGCGGGATTGCGGAATATAATAATTTACTCATTCCCGCAACAGTCCACGTGTAACCGATGAAGATGGCGGAATATATTTGCATTGTGCTTGAGTCTTGAGAAAACTCTTAGTTCTGTGTGCCCCAGATCGCGAAGGAGAGTGACAGATGAATAATATTCAAGGAGTTTGAATGTGATATGATTAATCAACAGTTCAATAACACGTCGGACTGAGTTACTCGTTGTCTTTTTTTTTATCACGCTTTGCTCTATTTCATCAACGAAAATAGTTCCAAATAAAAGTAACAGCTCAGCCAAAACCAGCGGATGGTTCATTCATGAATGAAAGTGTGTTTTGAACGAATCTGTGAGTCAGTGATTCAGATTACCCATTCATAAAGAGTAACTGCTTCATTATGATGAATTAGCCGTGCAAACGAACAATTGAATTAATGATCAGTGATTAAAATCATGGATTTGCCTCCACCTGCTGGAGTTTCAGTTTCATTTAGGTTATAATGCAGTGATTTAAATCAGTAATATTTCTGCTATTAAAAATTGATATAAACCATAACGCCACAGAATTATGTATTAATGCACTCATGCCACCGCGATGCCTCATGAATGGTCTGAAAATGTCCTACAAGCACTGTTTGTGTTCTTCTGTGCCACTCTGTAGTACAATTAAGTTTTTATTAATACTAATTCATGATTGGGAACGTATTGTTTTATTTACTTCTTATTATAGTTTTCAAATTAGAAATTTAAAAAAAACTGCGTTATACACATAAATTTTAAATTTGACAGATGAAATGATGCCATTGCAAAGTTAAAAAGAAAATGCCCCTGTAAATCATTCATCTCATATTAGGAAGGCTAATTTTTTATTATTGATCAGAAGGTGATCCTTAATTTTTTTTAATTAGGAGGTGAAGCGCACCTGATTACAAGAGGAAAAACCTGCTGTTAACCTGGTGTGTGATAGGTATGGCTGTGGAATGGGGTTTGGCCGAGGAAAAAACATTTTGCCCGAGGTGTCAAAAATATTTTTTTTTGCTTTAACCCCTGACTGCTACAACAATTATTACAACTTTTGTTGAGAATAATCACACAATACGCTATTTCATCCATGTTTTAATTTTAAATGGTAAACCCTTTGTTTGCCAAAAACTAAAGAGTTTAACTCTTTAAAATAAAGAATTTACTGTGGGAGTACTACACTCAACCAAAACCAGGGAAGGCAGTTTTTGTCAGAGACCTTGTTATTCTTAATTTTGACATTAAATTTCATTTTTACACCAGACATATATATCGATTCAAAATATCGGTTATCGGTCTACGATCTGGAATAATACGGATGCGGCATCGCTTGAAAAAACAAAATGGTCGACCCTAATGTCTACTGTGATTACATTACTCAACGCTGCAAGACAAGTGAAACCTTTGAAGCTCCATGAGCGTCATCACAAATATGGATCGGGTCAGTTGCAAGTGCTCCTAAACAAATTAAGTCGCACGCGTAGTTTTTAGTTAGTCGCAAATGCGACTGAAATGTCGCACTGTAAGCCTGCTATATACTCCGTATTTAGAGTAAATAGATCATGCACATTGGATATGGGTCTCAGTGTTCACACGTCTGGGGGGCCATTTTGCAGCGCTGAAAACTTTCAACAAAAGAGGCGCCCTTGAAAGGTGCCTTTTTTAGATGTTTAAGCCTTATTTGGGTAAGATTCACTATTACTGAAAAATTAGAGATAATTGTTTAGACTTTGCATATTAAACCTGGAACTGGGATGTAGGAATAAGTTAGATCAAAAGAGTTTTAGCTGTTTTTTTAACATAGAGCAGATGATAAAGACGTAGTTATCTGACTAGAGTATAAGCTTGTGTGCCTCGCTATATGTTACTTACAGTAGAGCTGCACGAATATCGTTCAGCATCGAGAGCGCGATAGTCAAATCGCAGGAGGTGCGATGTTAGTATAGGGCTGTAAAAAAAAAAAATATTATTAAAAAAAAAATGATTTGTGATTTAAAATAAAAATCACTAATTTTAAGAGGCTGCCTTATCAGTAGTGCATGAGATGCGATGACGATGTAAGTGTCATTGCATTTTTATGTTTTTGTTAACCTATCCAGTTGAAGCCACTAGAGCGGCGGCTGCTGCGTTGTTGATTACAAATATTGCAGGAAAAGAGAACATCAATGCGGAGAAGATCTGTTACGTCAAAACTGAAACTAAACAGTCACCACAGAAGCATTGCGCGCATCTATCACCGTGCGCTTTGGCACAAGAGAAGCCGGCATGGTTAGAAAAGCATGTAAAATTAATTCAAGGTCAACTTTAAAAAAAACCTATCTGAGACTAATGCGGGCGGTTTCCCATTCCCAAGCTTTTTAAACGAAAAATTTCTCTGTGTTGATTGGCTTCGCCCTTTGTATAAACAAGATGCACATGAGGTTTTGTTTTTAGTTGTTTAAGCAACTTAATTAATTGTAATTGGTTTATAAACATTTTAAACATTATGCACTTTTTTCCACAGCGCTTGGAAAGAAGGAGAAAGCGGCGCGGCTGGCGTTTTTAGGCGCAACATGTGAACGGCCCCAAAATCTGTCTACACTGGACGTGACAAAGCGACCGTTGCATATCATTTGAACTTTGTATCAGTACGTCGTAAATAGAATGCGGCATCACTTTACTGTCGGGGATTTGTCGTGCCGCGCTGCATCCAGTGTAGACTCATGAAAGCCATGCAGATGCACGTGAACACTGAATTCGGTTCACTTCTGCGTCTATTTGTGCCTGAAATACTGTTTTCTGCAAGTATCCTTGTAAACGCAGTCGCTTATGGCTTAGGCGAAGGGAATCAATTGAGAAAGAAAATGGATGTGTAACAATATATTTGTTCACAGCAGTTTAATGTTCCTGTTGCTTTCTCTGTCATGAACGTTAATCAAACAACAAAAAACACACAAAGAAAACGCTTTTGTAGCTTTAACACATATTTGTTAGATTTAATTTATAGTGAAAACTATGCAGTGGTATTTTACATTTGATTATTCAATTTCTGTACCTGAATACTGTTAGATTTACTTAACTGAAAAATATAAAGCACTGCTTATTGTATCGTGTTTTGTTTTTCTTATGCTGGTAATGTTTATTTCTATGATGAGATTACACGCCCTACAAAATCACCCCAGTCATGATATTTTTTCATAGAGCTATTGAAGTATCGATTTTTTTTTGTCATATCACAGTATATAGCGCATGAAAAAATATATACGCATGCAAGTTTTTTCAATTCGGGCAGCTCTACTTAACAGGCTTTACTGGCTTGTACTTTTAAATCCATAATAATATAAATTGACAGTTTATTGCTGGTCTTTGGTTTTACACTGCTGTAATTTTTTAAGATTTCTTATTATTTTAAGGTGAGCTTAAAGGGTACACTACAATGAAAAATCATACAGCTTCAGTGTGACATCAATAAGAAATAGTATAATTTCATATATTGTTAATGATAGTTGTTCATATTAAAATATGTATGAACTTAATGCATGACCTAGATTATTTATTTAGCAAAATCTTTGTCATTTTAATAAATATTACATGAAATATATAACAAATTGCTGCTGCTCCAATTAAGCTCATTGTGCTCCCTTTAAGCTCTTCCACACTGAATGTCTATTTAAATACTTCATAACAACATACTTTAAATATTAACTGATGGTTGTCACTTAAGTTAATCTTTATAAAATGGGAAATAACTTATTTTCACATCTTTAATATGGCAAAATCTAGACGTAGCTATAGTTTATGCCCAAAGATGAAAGAGGGATGTCGTCAACTCAAAGGAGCCATCAGAAACCTGTCATATCTGTCAAGGAAAAGTGACTAAAGGCTAGAATACACTACACGACTTTTAAAATCTGAACATATTTTTAAAAAACTGGGCATCATACACTTACCGACTTTGTAAATAGTCACAAAGGAAAAACTGGGCATCATACACTAAATGACTGAAGATCACACACTATAGGGCTGGGATCGTTCCAACGATTTCGATATCGACTTACTGATACCTTGATTCGATCCGGTTCCTGAAAGATACTTTTTCGATACCAATTTATGAAAATATATTGAAAAAGAAAAAAACTTTTTTTTTTCTAGTGTGATGTTATTACAGACTCAAAGCCACGCACAAAGGAACAAAAGTAACAAACAAAAAATTAAGTTGAAAATAGTTTATAGTCAAATAGTCTTCAGTTACACATCTGTTCGCTACATGTACAATAGTGCGGGTGACAATCACCTAGATCAGACAGAATCGCATTCTATAATGTCTACGGATAATGATGAGCATTAGCAGCTTCCAGCGCGGTCTGCTTGTTCTCTCTTCCATGATTGCTGCTCTGACTCAGAGGTTATAATATATATAATTTTATCAACAATACATGGCCAAAACACACGGCAATCGGAAGTTATTACAAAAACTTGATGGTTTAAAGTGAGTTTTGAGTAAAAGCGAAATATAAATCTTATTTATTTTCTTATGCCGGGTGTTAAATTGTGGATTTGTTATGTGGGTGTGGGGGGGGGGACTCTATGGTACGAGCTTTAATATATATATGTAGTACTATTATGTAGGTATGTATGTAACGATTACCGGTTTTACGATAAATCACGATAAAATGCCCTGACGGTTAGTATTACCGTTTTAAATGTAATTATCATCAAAACCGTGTTTAATTATCGCGATTTTGAAAACTGGCGGTAAATCCTGTCCAGCCAGCATCAATCTGACGCAGAAGCAGCATGCAGTGTTGTTGTTTTTTTGCACGAGACGAAATGGCGGAAGGCAGTGACAGCGCTCGGGAAATTTTTCAGCCATCTAAGAGGACCAAAACGGTGGTCTGGTCGTATTTTGGCTTTAACAAGAGTCCTGAAGGCAATTTAATCAAAGACGGTCACCCTGTCTGCTGATCGTGCAAGAAGAAAGTCGCTGCAAAAGGGGTAGTTTAGTATTAATACTACTTTAATTTAGCTGTAGTGATCATATTGTCCTGACGATTGTTTTGTACACTGTTCATAATGGATTTATAAGATTTCTTCTATTCCCCCTCCTCTCATTAATACTTTCTTAAAATTCTTGACATGATCTATAATATTCAATTGACACTGAAAATTTTTTTTCAGTTGCAATAGAATTTCTAGATCAAATGCTTATAGAACTGGCATTAAATAATATTAGCATATATTTTAAAGATTTTAAATACAACCAAAGCAATTATGTGAAACTGAACTTTCAACAAAATTAAAACGCCAGTAGTGAGCTTTTAATGAGTGAGCTATTGAGTCGTTCATTCAAACAATTCGTTCAAACTGCTGATTCATCAGATTTTTATGCATGGGCTAATGAAACTTTGACTAAACCGATTTGTTCAAAACACGGAATCAATCAAAAATGAATCGGCTGTTTGCTGTGACGTACGCTGTGTTCCACCTAAAATGAAAGTGACCTAATATTATTGTATTTGCATATTGAAATGTTTATAGAACTATTAAACAGTCATAATAGCGAAAACGTTGTGTGATGTTGCCTAACAAACTGTATTTTAAATATAAAAACTCTCCATTTTGAATTTATACCTCAGGATGCTGAGTTTCTTAGTGTTGCGCGTTTTGATTTCTCCTGGAGAGGCTGCGGGAGCCTCGCCTCAGCAGCGCAACCTTATACTGTCAACAGATACATTATATACATTAGATACCCACAATTCGCCACTTACTCTAAATGTAATAAAAACAGAATAATACTTGCGTTTTGGTGTTACATATTTATTTTTTATTACTGATGTTTTAATCTTGTTACTTGTCTGGCGTTAATGAAGCATTAATGTCAAGCCCTGGAATCTATGTGCCGGGGCTGAGCCCCAGACGGCCCGGCCCAATTTAAACACTGGTCTTATGTAGCATGATGCTACAGTTTGCATGAATGGTCACATAACAAGCGCTTTCGGTCGTGTAGTATGAACGGACATCTGCATATGATTGAAACTCTACACGGCTCCCGCGCTACTCTCCATTGGAAAATAATGTCTTCCGGTCTGTCATTTGTCGGAGATAGTGAAAAGCCAACTTGAAACGGAGTGGAAATGCCAGTATGACGAGGATAGTTTTAATTTTAAAACAAAAGCGCACCAGTGTAACTGTAGCCTTACATCTAAGGGGGCTGGAACGCATTCACACTACAGCCTCACGTGTGAGCCACATCTCTGAGTGTCACAGTCGCGGACAGGATTGTCTGTTGAAGGCCCTATGGGGATTAGGGCATATTTAGAGACCACGAGCAGACTGCTCCGCTAGTTTTAGCATCTCTCTAGCAGATGGTCAAACAATGAGCAATCTGCGCCTCACTGACGCTGATGAGATTAACCCCTTAGGTATCGAAATTTGGTACCGAACGACGAGACGTTTTTCGATACTTGATGGTATCGAGGCAGTTCGGTCGGTGCCTAAAAAGTATCGAACGCGATACCCAGCCACACACACCAGACTTTAAATCTCCGATCACAACAAACCACAGAGAAAGTGGAATTGTTGCTAGAAGACATGTGACAAATGAAAACAATATGCGTTCTAAAATCGGCTGAAAATATCAAACATGTTTGATCTCCGACGACTGGGTGGAATCAAAGTCTAAAGCTAAAAAAAGTCTGTGATCATCATACACCATGTGATTTTTTTTTTATGGAATCAGTTGACTCATATCTGCAAACTGTCTCTGACCTTTGGCAACTAGCATCAACTTCTCCAGACTGTAAATCTGTGGAAAATCGGGCCTAAAATCATGTAGTGTATTCCAGCCTTAAGAGACTACAGATAAGTTGACATCAATTTAAAAAGAGGTTTCATAATGAAGCTAGTTTCTGTGTTCATCCCCATTAATTAAATGTTGGTTTGTTAATGGATGTTGATAGTGTACTTAAAAGAACCTGGATAGTCGAGATGTTGCAATGTGCTTAAAGATCTTCACTATGAATATAGCTGGATCAAATTGAATGCTTGTTGCTTGATTTAGGTGTTCTGTTTTTTTTGTGATTGACTGTACCTTCAAATAAAACATTTTCCCTATTCTGTAAAAGGTTGTTTAAATAAACAGAATTTTTAATAAACAGATGTGAGGCTTAATGGGAACAGGGGCGCGTGGCTTTAAGGTACAAAAGGTTACCCCGTAAGCACAGCCAGACTTTTGCATTTAATGATGATACTTAATCAACAAATGCTTTTGTCATTTAAAATGAAATTAAAACTTTTTGTGTGAGAGATTAATATTTTATATTAATATAACTTCTTGTACTGAAACCAATATCTTGTGCACTAAAAATGTCTCAATGTAGATTTTGGTGAACTTAATAGGTACGTTTACCCTAAATGTGTGCTTTTAACACGGCTTAATCTATATTGAATTTATACACTGGAGTACAGATGCACCGATCTACTGGACATGTTTTGTTTTATTTCAGACTATCTTGTTCCGTGCTTGCACACAAACTGCACTACAATCATTTTCCCAATGGCCATTTGTGTGTAAATATTACGTTATTATTATACTTAGTCTGTAAACCGGCGTTAACAGAGGCCAGAGATGCTGAAAACGGACACAAAGAGGAGAAAATACTGTAGCAGTCAGAGCAAGATCACCGTTCACGATGTGCGAAATATAGGAAGAAAATCCAAACATTGAATTTTAAATGAATGTGTTTCTGAGGGGAACTGGCTATTTTAGAATGGCATTTCTGTCTCGTAAATGCATTAACTTAGCGCTGCCGTGTTTAACGCGATAACCAAGAAATGCCACCCCAGTTCAAAGCACAAATTGAAGAGATATTGATGCGTAGTGTATTAAATGTGTGTTAGTTTATTGATCCTTTTCTTTTAACAGTTTTAAAATTTAGTTACTGTGCGCGTGAAGAACAATTCATAGTGCTCTGTACTCCAGTGTAGTGATCTCTAACAGACACCCGTTAGAAAGTAACATGATTTAGAATTAGCTATAAACTCCAGCAAGATAAAGTCATTTTATGCAAAACTGCTGATGTTTATCTACAGATCAAGTATAATAATAGGAACATTGTATCATCCTAGAGAGAGTTTCATCGTCTTGACTGTCGAAACCGAACGCGACACGCAGTTTGAATGCTGAAGGGAGGATGACAGACAGCCGCAGCGGAGAGAAGAGTTTAAGTGAACTTGAATTTAACGACTTAAATATTCATCTGTACCTCACATTAAACTATGGGTCTCAGAACACTTGAAATATAGTGCACGGAAACTTTATGGTGCTTTATAATGTTTTTGTGCCTTTCGTGGGGCTTAACAATAACACAGAATAGTATACGCACTATATCGGATTTGAATCGGTCTCGTCTGACCGATACCCCGATCCAGCAGAAAATGCCAGTATCGGAGCGATACCGATCCTGAATATCGGATCGGCGCACCCCTATTTATTTAACGTAGTAGAATGAAGCAGGGTGAGGATGAAAGCCGTTGAAGCGAAACGAGGCCACTGAACGAGCGTGACACACAGCTCGAAATCAGCGGAGCTTTTATTACGCCACAGTCTACCGCTTCCGCTCCTTCCGGTCGTGCATATGTAGGGGAGGGGGAAGCAGCGCTGTTTTATCATACTAGATACGTTTGAAAGTTCCGTTATAATGCTACTCTGTGCGGTCGTAACCTGTCTAATAAAATGCACAACATATTGGTGTTTGGTGTTTTCATGTTTTCTACAAAACCGGAAATCGCGGGGTTATGACGTCATTGGCAGGCGACAAAATGACACTATAGACACGATCCGTGTCACTAGTTAAAATAGCTTATTTCTCTAGATTTAAACATTCTTCAAAACATTTGAGATAATGTAAGTACACAAATCAGCAAAATATATAACACTGTTCTAGGTGTTTGGATATTGTAAGAAAAAAAATCGAATATGGTGCCTTTTAATGTGCTTCTTCTTGAGCCAACTCCTTTGTTGCCTTGGTCGTGTGGTAGTTCGGGTCATTGTCATGCTGGAAGACCCACCCATGACCCATCTTCAGTGTTCTGGCTGAGGGAAGGAGATTCTCGTCCAAGATTTTACAGTACATAGCCCCGTCCATTTGCCCCTCAATGCGGTGAAGTCGTCCTGTACGCTTAGCAGAAAAACAGCCCCAAAGCATAATGTTTCAACCTCCGTGCTTGACTGTAGGGATGGTATTCTTTGGGTCATAGTCAGCATTTCTCTCCCTCCAAACACGGCGAGTCGAGTTATTAATGCCAATTTGGGCGGTACCAACTGCCTGAAGATCATTAACAAGCTCCTCCGTGTAGTTCGGGGCTGATCCCTCAGCTTTCTCATGATCATCTTTACCCCATGAGGCTAGATCTTGCACGGAGCTCCAGACCGATGCCGATTGATGGTTGTTTTGTATTTCTTACATTTCCGAATAATCACACCAACAGTTGACTCCTTCTCACCAGGCTTCTTGCTGATGGTCTTGTAGCACATTCAAGCCTTGTACAGATCTGCAATCTTGTCTCTGACATCCTTTGACAAATCTTTGGTCTTGTCCATGGTGGTGGGAGAGGAATGGAAGATACAGATTGTGTGGAAGGGTGTCTTATACACCTAACAAGCTGACATTAGGATTAACTTCTTAAAGTGGCAGGACTAATCTGTTTTCCACATGGGCACATAACCAATCTGTGGGAGCCAGAATTCTTGCTGGTTGGTAGGGGATCAAATACTTATTTCACTCACTGAAATGCAAATCAATTTCTAACCTTTATATGTTTTTTTCTGGATTTTTTTTGGTCGATATTCTGTCTGTTAAAATAAACCTACCATAGAAATTACAGACCCTTCATTTCTTTGTAAGTAGGCAAACTTACAAAATCAGCAGGTGATCAAATACATATTTTCCCCACTGTATAGTGCATAAATGTTTTTGGAGAATTTTCCACTTTATAATCGCGAAACCTGCTTGAATGTATAGAATTACGCACAATGCCCGCAATCCTGCAACGAAATTCAGGCCCTGATTATATTGCACAAAATCACGGAAACACTGCAACTAAACTCTGAAAATTCACAGCGTTTTATTATAGTAGTGTTCTCATTATAATGTTATGCATATGACAGTCCCAGTCCCAGTTATTAATATTAAGATGATAATAGGATAATATATAACTGTGTACGCATTCTTTCCATAACAATGCTCTGAAACATGCCATATTCTTTTACAGTCGTGTTCTCATTATAATTTTATGTACCCTATATGACCGATTTGTTGTGCACATGTTGCCCTTAATGGTACCTTCCTTTTTAAAGTGATTTAAGCAATTCGATACCATCATGGCCATACACGTTTGAAGTGTCTCAGCAGGGGTCAGGTAGGCCAAGAGAGTATCGTGGTAAGCCTTGAGAGTACCGCAGTACGTACCGTGGGTGGTGTATTGCACTTTTTCGGTTCGGTTTGAATATTGTTATACCCCTAACAGATAGGGTTGGGTATCGTTTGGGTTTTTTCGATACCGGTGCCAAATCGGTACTTTTAAAACGGTTCCGGTGCCTGAACCGATACTTATAAAAAAAATAAAAAGTTTTATTTAAATTCCCCAAAACATTATGGATTGGCCATTAGCACTATAAACACATGATGTCTGTTTCATTCATACTGGACGCCAGAGGGCGCCCTCACACAAAAAATTCACATATCCAGTCAAAGAAGTAGCGGAACTCATGACCCTCCAGGAAATCCCTAATATGGACAAAGGCATTGCTATTATAGCTGTAACTGAGTAAACCGAACATATAAATGTTTTTGAATGACGAAAGCCAAATAGATCACAAAAGAAGCATTGATTGCTGTTGTGGAGGAATAAAAGGGTATAATTCTATTTGTGGGCGACAAAAGGTTTAGCAACGTGAATACCAAGAGAGGATTCGCTTAGGCATTTTAATTTAAGCATGTCTCGCTAGTTAACAGAAGGCTACCTGCTTCCATCAGAGCAAGTGTAATTGCTGCATTCACACGCTCCTCGGTTGTGCTTTTTAGTCGGAATGTGAAAACAACATGGACACTCGTGTTACTGCAAAGATTTGTTGGATTTGTATTAGTAGAGCGTGAAAAATTTCCATGCATTTCTTAGTCAGGAAATAAATTCAGTGCGGGAGTGCCGTTTGATGATTTTCTGTAGACCTGAGGTATAAAATGGTTATCGATAATTTATCGAGGTTACACCTTCTCGATAACGATATTAAAAAATGTTAGTTCGATATACTGCATGAATAGGCACCAGTGACCCACACGCAAGCATGACGCAGACAGCACACCAAAAAAAGACCACATGTGAAGAGGTTTTCGTGAACTGTGGTGAGGAGATTGTGAATAAAAAAATGAATGTTAGTAGAATTTAAAATAAACATATTTGCATTTGAATGGTAGGAGTGCATCAGGGAATGTCATCAATGGCGCACAAGATGCGGTGATAATGATGTGAGTGATGTTGTTGCATTTTAAAGTTTTGTTAGTCTAGCCCACGAGATGCGCCGCTGCTGTGTTATGCATTCAAAATATTAGAGAAATATGGAAGCTCAATGCGGAGAAGATCTTGAATAGGTTAAAACCCAAACCAAGCCATTCACACAGATGCATATTCAGTGCATTTTGACGGACAAATATGACTGCTGCACTCGTATCACACAAGAGATGTAGCCATGCAAAGTTCAAACAGTTTAAACTTTTAGAAAACACGTCGCGAATTTGTGGAGGTTTATTCCTTTTCATTGCGTCTCATATGTTTTTAAATGCAATCTGCTGATGGGCGATTCGGCTCTTAGGATAGCACTGAATAAATATGATGCTGTTTTGTTCATAATTGATTAAGCAATTCATGCAATTTTATTTGATTTATCTGAGTAATTGAGTAATGCAGGTTTTTAACATAGACATTATCCTTGCAATTGACAATTAAATGTGCTGCGTTATTGCTCAGTGCGCCTTCCTGTGCTTGGGAGACAAGCCAAAAATGTCCTTAAAATCCTATTTAATCCCTGCATTATAAAAACATTAGAAATAGATTGTTTAATTTTTATTGTGTTTACTGTTTTAAACAAAAATATTTGTTGTTTGTCCCAATAAATTGGTAATTTCAGAATCAGTGGTCAATTAAAAAAACATTTTCTGTTGCTCTGGTTGTAAAAAAGGAATGAAAAAGTCAATAGTATCGCTTACCGAACGATATGAACTATTTTTGTAGAAATTGTTAGCATATCCCAGCCCTATGATTCTTGACATCCGTTCGGGAGAACCCAGAGGAGAAATATATCAATCGATCGCTCAGGCATGGAACCGAAATGAGGCACTGAATCTGAGTTCTGATTCGGTTCTAGTACATACCGGTTACATAGGTACCGGTGCCATATTGGTACCAGGTTTCGGTACCTAACCCTACTAACAGATTAGTGGTCAACGGATATATCGCTAAGGCCAATATTTGGCAGTTTTCAAATAGCGGCATTGGCCGATAAGTTTTCTGTTTGGCCGATGCATCGAGGTGGGACTTTTATTTTGACGGGTGGTGGACTTTTTTGACTGCACTGAGAGCGGCAGCGCCTGAGTGCACACCGCTCACATTCTCCCTCTTGTTCACCATCGTCGTTAACAGTTCTGTATAATACGGATAGAAGTCTGTCTAATAAACCGATAGAAGTGTTAAACAAAGGTATTAAAATGTATACAAAAAAGTATTACAACGATTGCTTTAATATTATTAGTAATAGAAAAGCAAACATTATAATACTTTCTCATTTGCAGTCAGCATTCAGCAAATATGCATTTATATCATTTAAAACAAAGCTTGAATGTGTAACGGGGCTGACGAGATGTGAGACGTGTGGATCCATTTGCGAGCTTTATTTAAAGAGACATGGTATAACAGGCAGTGTCGAGCAATGGCAAACAGGTATATGGCAGGTAAGACACCAGATTAATCCTAGGGCTAGCGTAGGTCAACGATCAGCAGACAGAATCAAAAAGGGGCAAGACAAAAGGGGTGAATCCATGGAACCAGGCGAAGATCAGAAACCGAGAAAACAGGCAAGGCAAAACAAGGAAAACAAGGAGACTCTGAAAGGGGTACAGGCTAAGCAATACTCAGCAGAGAATGGTAGTTTGAGTGAGTGTTATATAGTGAGTGAGTGATTGAAACAGTGGGCAATCAGTGCTGGTGCAATCATGACACAAGCTGTGGCAATCAGTGCTGGTGTGCAATCACGTTGCATAATGATATGATGGGATTAGTAGTCAGGGGTGATATGCCAACAGTTTTGTGTCAAGTGCGAGAGTAAGGTAATGAAAGGGTGAGACATCGGGTGGTGATTGCAACAGAAGGTACATCGGACAGGATTCGGTGACAGAATGACTAAGGAACATAATTTCACAAACCTTGCAGACTAGGCGAATCTATTTGAAGATCTATGAATTGTGCTGTGTTCATGCCTTATGATCGCATGTTATATGCTGTGACGGAGGTCAATGCCAAAGTGGAAATCCGGAAAGGAGGAGAATTCAGCTTCACTGGAGATGCGTGATCAACAAACTTTAAACTCGTGATTTCAAAATATGCTGCGCTTCATGCTTTTGCCCAATATCATATTCATGTAATTTTCACTGTGTACTGTATGTAAAATTAGTGTTACCTTGTCTTTATTTGAAAAAAATATGATTAATGCACACAAACATCCCAGAATACTGAGTGCCCTGCTAGTTAGTGTTTACTTCCTTTTGAATTATATTTTTATTAAATATTTATTAATTTGTTTAAAATGCTTTGTCTTCTAAAGTATAGTATGTTATTTACAAATTATTTTTAGTCCTTTTCATAAGGATTTCACATTCTTAAATATAAATAAAAATTTTAATTAAAAATAGAATGTTATGGGTCTAGTACCCTTATGGTATCGTAGCCATTTAAAATAGAGACAACCACGCTTTTAATGCATGATCAAACAAAGAAGATGGCCAGGCGGGGCAGTTTCAGATGCAAATTAGAATGTATTATTTCAAAATCTGAATCAAAAACATACTTTAACTTTGTGAAATTATGCTACATAAAACATCTGCACGAAACAAAAACAGCAGATGGTATGAATGAAAATGGCAGAGTCACTCTCTGCGGCAGGAGGCGCTTAGCGAACAGCCGCGATGAGAGCTGTTCCCGCTTACCGCGGTAAACAAAGCAGCGCGCACGGCTTTTTTCTTTAGCAGAGGCAAGATGAGCAGAAAATTGTCATTAAAACGTCTCAGTCACGACAGTCAGTTCCCCTCAGAAATACATTAATTTAAATCCCTTCTACCAATTCAATATTTAGGATTTTCTTTCTATATTTTGCGCATAGTGATCAGTAAGCTTGTTATGCCTGCTACAGTATTTTCACAGTATCGGCTCACAGCAGGCACATACTGTGTAGTAATTCGCGAACGTTTAGCAGAGAAATGAAGACCGGTCGCACCACAACAATTATGTGCACTCACACAAATGCTCACAAATATATTTTGGGGTCGCACAGATTACATTTCGGGAGCTGGGCGAATCGGCAAAAATTCCTAATCTTGTAGTCTTTTGGCAGTTTTCGTATACAGGTCTATCTCGTTTTGTATTTGGATAAAAAAAAAATCTGTATTAAATATAATATCCACGTAAGCCAAGTTGTACAACAAAAAACACATATAAAAGCTATAAAAAAAAAATACAGTGAAGGTAAGGAACATGTACAGCCTTATACTATGTGCGCAAAAAAAGGGTTTAAAATACATCATTCTAGGCTTGTTAATTGCACAGAAGTGTGTTAGGATTTGAATTGATTACCACTTTACAGTCACTTTACAGTCAGTGCTATTAAAAAATTTACTTACTTGTAGGTTTAAAATTCTACATGGCACATTTATTGTCCAACTACACATATTTTAGCAAAATGTATGTTTTAGTCAGAATTATTGTGCTGATATTTAATTGAGCTGTGTCTGTTTGGCGCGCATGCGTGCAGTGGCGCTCGTTCACTGAAGTCTGTGAAGTTTAGTAGAGAATCCCAAAGCAGAAGGCTCAAGCACTTCTAACAGAAAAATGGAAATATTTCCATGACTTTCTAACATTTACAGACGGAGAATATACCTGTGAAATGCAAGTTATGCATTAAGGAAAACAGCACATCTCAAACACATTAAACCGCGTGAGTAGCCTAGCGTCTCTATCAGCGGCACACGCAGCCTTTCTGTCAGAGTACGAATGCCGAGCCGTAAACTATGCTGAAAATTAGAACGTATACTGTGCTCTTACCAGTTGAACGACTAATATAACGTGTGTTCATGTTTAGAACAAACTGGATTATGCACCTTCTCCGCAGCAGCTCAGTCTGTGTCCTCCGCTGTATTTTCAGATGCACTCGTATCAAACTACTGTATATCGATATAAACGGTATTGCCTCATATCGTATCGCTTATAAAGAAAACATTGATATATCGTACAAACTCGATATACCGCCCAGCCCTACATTTCGGGAGCATATGGGACCACAATGGTCGCAATTTCGAGCCCTGTTACAGAGGCAAAAATAGGTTTCAAACAGTACGTTGACTTTATGGACCTCACCCATCTCTTAAATCAAATATTCATGTGGTTTCTGTTTGTTTACATGTCTTTGAAATATATTGAGTGTAAATCTTCATGTCTATACCTCAGACCTGACAGTCTATTGTGTTGTTAAATCACAGTTTAGTATGCGAGATTGCGGTGTTTCAGATTTTCATTTTTGTGAATTGATACAACAGCTCAATGTTTGTGGGCATGTGATTTTTATAGTTCTGCAACAGACTCTGTGAAGTCAGGAATGGTGATACAGTGCAGAAAATAGTTTGGATTGCATTTGTGTTCTTATAAAACCTTGAGCCTCAAGAGCCAGTGAGAACATCAAGATAACAGCAAAAGAATCTCCAAAAATGGCAAGTCTCCACCTGTCTGATAAGCAAACTAATGTGAGAATACCTTCATAGTCTTCATGTTTGAGTGTTTTTCCATTTCAGTTTAGATGGGCTGCAACAACCCAGTAAAAGATTTAGATCAGATTTCAGTATCGATTATCATCACCAGAGCATAGCAGATCACATGAACAGTTTCATCAGGTCAGGTTTCTGCCAAATATTTTCTGTAAATAACAAATTTGAAGTCGTGCATTTTTCATTTGGCTGTTGCTGTTTACTGCATTTTTGCTTTATTGAAGTTATTTTAGAGTAACATTTAATGGGATTTTAAAAATTACAGTAACAAGAAACAGACAAAAGAAAATTGCAGTAACGTTGCTTTTAATAATCTACCATTTTTTTTAGCCTTGCAAATTGCTTGATAGAACGTATCTTAAAATCTTTAATAACATGATTATTCAATATTTTAATTTAACCAAAGTACTAACCAGCAGATGAATCATTTACCAACATAGTTAATTGCATCACTGTAGCTTAGCCCAATGTAGTTTTCCACTCCCTCACAAACCTTGCCTTGTACTAGAGCTTTTCACTCAGCCTGAAGCCTGAATACATATTTATGTTTCCATTGTGCATGATGTGTGAATTTGAAATGCAATATGCAAATGAGATGAAGGCCATAAGGATGTTCTTTACATTTTGAGCAGCGTGTGTACATTAAGGATTGTGTTTTAATGTGAATTAACCAGATGTGTGATGTGTTGAACGATAGCCTGTTTTTCTTCACATTATTTGGCAATTCAAACAGTCCAAACAAACAGCATTGGATGTATTTACATGAAGAAGATGAAAATGAAGGAACGACACATCTGATTTTAAATCATCCAAGCAGGGCAGATTACTGCTTCTTCATTATTAATGCGCAGCACTGAGTCTCACAACTTCTAAGTGGGTCACAGACTTCTGAGTCTTTTATAGTGTGCTGCAGATGCCAGATTGTGGCATATATGCCAAGCCAGAGAAGAGATGAGAGGAGTTCACAAGTTTAGAATGGCATTTTGACTATTTCACACTTAGTTCCATTTCCGAAAACCATTTTCACCCCAACCAAACCCGTTTTTAGAAATTATGCCTTTGCTTTCCCAAACCTATTTTGGTGTATGTCATTTTTTTTATTATTCTTTTTTTTTTTTTTCACATACACTACCATTCAAAAGATAAAAAAAAATATTTAAGAAGTTCCTTATGCTCACCAGTGCTGCATTTAATTGATCAAAAATGCAATATAAACATTATTGTGAAATTTTATTTTATGCAGCTAGTAATTACTTCAGTAATTGATTAATCGGTTACTTGAGTAATATGATAAAACAGCATATTTTATTTTCTACATTTTAGTAAAATGTAAAAAAAAATGCGCGTCCTGACAAATCTTGTTCCCCAAACAGATGTGTAAATTGACAGCTTGAAATAACACTTTTTGCTAGGTGAATCAAGCTGTAAATATGTCTTATATGTTGTTACTTACTTGTTTTACCCTGCATAACTAGGTAAACTGCACCTGTAACTAGTGGTCGACCGATATTGTTTTTTTGACAGCTGGTGCCGATATCTTGGAAAGCAGGGTGGCCGATATAAAGCTGATATAATTGTATTTATTTTAATTAATATTTAAGAAATGTGAAATCATTTGAAAATGGATTAAAAAGTAAATGTGTTAAATAAACATACTTAGACTTTAGAAGACAAAGTATTTTTCACAAATAAATACATATTTAAAAAAAAATATAATAAAAAGGAAGTAAACCCTAACCAACAAGGCACTTGTTGTATTCTGGGAAGTTTGTGTGCATTAGTCATATTTTTTTCAAATAAAGCCAAGATAACACTCATTTTACATACAGCACACAGTGGAAATGACATTAATATGGCAGTGGGCAAACGCATAAAGTGCAGCATAATTTGAAATCATGAGTTAAAGTTAGTCGATCGCGCATCTCTTGTGAAGCTGAACTCTCCACCTGTCCACATTCAGTTCGCACGGTCGGATCGACTGTCACCCAGAGAACACGCGATCATGCAGGATACACATGCACACTTCACAAGATCTCACAACTGGATCCGACTAAGTTTGCAAGGTTTTTGAAATGAAATGTTCATTAGTCATTCAAAGATTTGTGTAAATGATATAAATGCTTATTTGCTGAATGCTGACGGCAAACAAGAAAGTATTATAATGTTTGCCTTTCTATTACTAATAATATAAAAGCAATCGTTATAATACTTTTTGTATACATTTTAATTCCTTTGTTTAACCGTTCTATCTGATTATTAGACAGACTTCTATCTGTATTAGAACTGTTAACGACAACAGCGAACAAGAGGGAGAATGTGAGCACTGTGTGCTCAGGCCCTGCCGTTCTCAGCGCAGTCAAAATAAAAGTCCGTCACGCCGTCTCGAACGCATCGTCCAAACAGGAAAACTTAACGGCCGATGTCGATATTTAAAAATGCCAAATATCGGCTCAATGTTCGGCCTTGGTGATATATCGGTCGACCACTACCTGCAACTAAAGTGTGATTCTGTTCCGCTATATTTTCAGTTTGTTGATTTGGTATGAGGAATGGTTGCTACTTGTTATTTTAGAGAAGAAAACTTGGGGCATCTTAGACCAGTTGGGGAATTTTTGCACTGAGATAAAAAGCCATTAGGTGACTCAAGTGTTGGAACAGATGTTGTCTTGGAGGACAGTATGCACTTGATTCAAATCACTCACGTCACTAAGGCTACATCAAAGTCATCACCTTACTATGTAAACTAGGCCTATGTATTATTTTCCTAATGAAGGTAACGCTTGGTGACTTTAAGCCATTTTTACTGGCTCTAAGATTTCAGTGTTTCCCACAGATTTACACACTATGGGCCTCATTTACATAACGAACGTACAACAGAAAATTGGGCGTACGGTCGTTTCAATGCAAAACGTGGAATTTATCAATATGGACGTGAGCGGTGACTACGATCAAATCTCACGTCTGGTCTCAGCTCGTGTACGCAAGTTTTTGAGTTACCTGAACTTGCACAGAGCATAGTAAATACGGTGGAGAATTGTAGATTGACAGCATTTTGTTCATTTTTATATTCCTGACCGTCAAACGAAGCTCATTAGTCGATCATTAACCAGTAAGATTAGAATGTCTTTTTTTTTGTTGTTGTTTTGTACAAGGCTTTAGCTTTATATGAGCGAATAGCAGCATAAACGGCCATGAGGATTCAATCGTCACATCATGCACCTGCAGCGCTTCTGTGAAAGGAGAAAAACTGAAATTAAGTTTATTATAAAATTCATCAAACTAAAATGCAGTCAACCAAACATAAAAGTTACACTGTTTATTTTAAAAAGGTCCTCTGTAAAATCAGCGTGCAGCGCCCAAACAAACATTTTTGCTCATGTGAAGGATTTTACACAGATATTAGAACATGACTGATGTATAAAGCCATGTTTAGGCTACATAATGAATAATAGTTATGCAAACAAATGTTACAAATATGGCAAAAATGGAAACATTTGGATTCTTGTGGTATGAGACAGGCTCATGAGCCCAACGCCGTTTCAGTTTTACTCAACATTTGTATGCTGTTTGCCACTATAGCCTAATTTATGGTTTATTGCATAGTTTAATAGCTTATAGAATTTTATAACTACTTATTTTTCATTCTTGTTCTGTTCTGAATAACGTTAAATTTTTAAATATTTGTGTAGAGTATGAGGGAAAACTACATAGGCTGATATATTAACAGTATTTTAATATACATATAAATTACATATATTAATGTAGCCTAATTGTTTGCAATTACAATGTTAACGGGTGTTTTTGGAGTAAGATATTTCTCTTTGACGAGATTACTTCCTCTGGTTTCGTTTCTCCGTGTCGTAAACTGAAGGCTTCTAAACGGGGGTTTTTAGGGGCGTGATATTCAAATGAGGATTGTTTTCTGCCGCCACATTTATCAACGTGCGATCATTCGTACGATGAGATTGGCGGCATACGAATGTTTCATGAATCACACGTGAACTCTGTCGTAAGTTGATTTGTGCGCACAGATCTGCACTCGTTTCTACGTTAGATTGATAAATGAGGCCCTATGTGTGGCGGCACTTTTCAACCGGGGGAAATATATGCTATATACAAAACAGCAAACAGACTTATTGAAAATGCACATTCATTTGTGGCGGTCAGAGTTGATATTGTGGCGGGCCACCACAAATAAATCAATGTATGGGAAACACTGGATTGGGTTTTGTTCAATTTGGATGTAGGGCTGCCATGATTACTCATTTAACTTGAGTACTCAGTTTAAAAAAAATCGTTGATTACAATTAAAAGTAATCAGTAAAATAATTTCTCCATTAATAGTTACAACAATTTGCCGATTACCAGAATAATCAATAATGACAGCCCTAATAGGAAGTCCAGATTTATGTTTCAGTAAAGATATGGCCTATTGAGAGACTCAGTGCCGTGTTTTTGTGATGTTGCAGATGAACATAATACAACAAAATTGCTTATTTGGTAGTAGGCTTGCTGTGATAGTTGTGTGTTAACCCACAACACCGGTTACATCACTTGCCCACAACCCAGGCCACCGCCCCAACCATCTTTTAGATTTTTCTATAGTAATAAAAATTATTTAGTTCAGTTAGAGAACAGACACTACAATTAAAAACTGAACGCGGCTGCTCAATGCAGCTTGCCGAACGACAGTTGCATCACAGTCAGCAGTCAGATTTAATTTATCATGCGAGGAGAGTGAGTCGAGTTGACCAACAAGAGTGAGGTGAGACAGACAAGATGATGGTGGAAGATTTACTTTCGAAACGAAATGCAAAAGCGCCTTTTGGCCATATGTTACTTTATTTAAACTTTGTGTAATTTAACAAAGGTTCTGTGTTTAATATAAGATAGTTTGACGTTGTCCTGTCTTGTTGTTGTCCCTTCAAGAAATTGACGCTGAATTGACGCTAATATGAAAGTAAAAGTAAATTGTGCATGGGCATTTACAAGCTATTTAAAACAAAGAAAAAGCGAGGAAAGCAGGGAAAATCCCAATGAACCCCACCCCCTGGTGATTACCGGCGTTGTCACATCGATTAACCGGTGAGAAAATGTAATCACCGTCACAACCCTATTTGGTAGGGGTGTAAAGGTACACAAACATGACGGTTCAGTATGTACCTCGGTTTTAATGTCACTGTTCAGTATGTTTTCAGTACAGCAGGGGGAAAAACTAAACATAAAATTGCTTATTTTAATAAACAGTGGTCTACTGAACAAACTGCTCTTTCTTTAAATAAATTCAATTATAATTACAAAAAGTTATTGCTGTAGGGATAAAAATCTACCTCAGCTTATGCTCTAAACCTGGGATAGGCAACATTGGTCCTGGAGTGCCGTTACTAAGCCTGCAGGCAGGTGAGGTTTTTTTCAGGGTTGGAGCTAAACTCTGCAGGACATCGGCACTCCAGGACTGACGTTGCCTACCCCTGCTCTAAACTATAGGGAGCCCTCTTACATTACTATAAGGTTACAGTTAACAGGAGAGCCCAAACTTAAATTGAATTACTATTTATTTTTAAATATAATAACCAACACTCAACTTTAAAAATTAGGGATGTCCCGATCAGGTTTTTTGTGGCCCCGATCTGATCTGAGTTATTGAATATTGAGTAGCCTATCTGCCAATACCGAACCGATACTTGTATATTCCTATAGGAATGTATGTTTGGTGCACACTTCAAGTACATTTAAGTTAATTAAATCCAGTGTATACAAAGTTGTGCAGAGAGTAAAAGTAATACATGTATGATGTATGGATATGTTACGAGATACACACTCTCTATGTATATATAAAGTGAAGATAAGGTTAGAAAGCATGAAGCTCGTGGTGTCCGAGTGCCGGTCTTTCAGTCAAGTCCGAATCAAGACTCAACCCATAGCAACGCGTTATAACAATGACGTCTCAGATAGCAGATAAAAGTAAATGATGAATGAATGAATGATCGTTACAAAAGTGTGCATCAAATACACTGAACAGGGAAGCTCAAACATGTGTGACGTGCTAGAACAGACCTCACTTTTTCTCGTGCATCACCCACGCACATTTGAGCGTCATCTTTTCCTTTTAATGGCGGTTGGCAAACCCGCTTAGACTCATACCGCCTCCTGCTGCACAACACCGGCATGACAGCTGATGTAAAATAAGGATCGGGCTGAGGAGAGCCGATACCGACCATTTAAAAATTGCTTGATCAGCCCAGATCCTTGAGATTGGCTCGGGACATCCCTAATGTAAACTGCACATAATGCAGTTTTTAAATTAACTTCTAAATTACAAAATTTATATTTGTTGTTGAAATATATTCATTTACACAGTGGCTGTCATAACTTGTTTCATAACAGATTTATTTCACATTAAAACTAGTAGTAAAAAAGGAAGGGATGATCACGCTCACTCGTGGTACGAATAAGTGTACCGCTACACCCCTATTATTTGGCATACATACATAGTTACACATTCTCTCTCTCTATTTTTTCCATCTCAGGAGCCAGTCATGCCTGCCAGTGTGCGTACTGGGACCCCGAAGGACTCAGAGGTGTCTGAGCTCTTCTACAGAGATGATCCTGAGAAGCTCTTCACTGATCTCCGGGAGATCGGTCATGGCAGCTTTGGAGCCGTGTACTTTGTAAGCAGGCTATGCTAATATTTGTATGCAATGGGCATTTGTGTAGATGTGTGCTTGAGGCTCTGCATGAACATATTTTTCTTTCAGGCTCATGATGTGCGTTCCAATGAAGTGGTGGCCATCAAGAAGATGTCGTTCAGTGGCAAGCAGTCCAATGAGGTCAGGATCAAATTGAATTTCTGTAGTAATGAATCAGACTGTTTAAACCTATTCATGTACAAGAATCATGTTTTTACTACTGGTTGGTGTGTTGGCCCCCAGAAATGGCAGGACATCATAAAGGAGGTGAAGTTCTTGCAGAAGCTCAGACACCCCAATACCATCGAATACAAAGGGTGCTACCTCAGGGAGCACACAGCATGGGTAAGCGCATACGCATATGTATGTGAGCAATGTGTCTGTCTGACGTGTGCTAATGTTGTCTGTTTCTTGTGTTAGCTGGTGATGGAATACTGTCTAGGATCAGCCTCTGATCTGTTAGAGGGTGAGTAGTTTATTTGTATCTTTCCTCACGTCCTCCGTTCTTTTCAAATAATGCTGTTATGCTCTCCCTCAGCTGCCCTGTCTGACATTAGAGATGTCCCTTGTTTTTGTGGTGCTGTATTTGTACCCTCAACAGTTCATATAGAAACATGCAGGTGTAAATATTGTAACCATCACAGTTCTGGATTGTATTTTCCCACAGTGAAATATTTAGCCTTTTTATCCTACAGTGCATAAAAAACCTCTGCAGGAGGTGGAAATAGCTGCTATTACCCACGGTGCACTTCAGGGCCTCGCCTACCTCCACTCTCATAACATGATACACAGGTGAGACCCTTCCTGCTTTTCTTTTGATTTCTGTTTTTATCTTTACATCTGTTTGCTTTGTTGAAGTTTCTCAGCCTGTTGTCAATAGATGTTTTTCAGTGTTGAAAGATGCATAGGTCTTTATTTCTTTCTTTTTCTTTTTCCAGAGATGTGAAGGCAGGTAATATTCTGCTAACTGAGCCCGGTCAGGTGAAGCTTGGAGATTTTGGCTCTGCCTCAATCGTTTCTCCTGCCAACTCTTTTGTGGGTACACCGTACTGGTAAGTTGTAAATGCAATTGATTATTTGGTTAAAGGAACTATGTTCTATGATTTGATTTTACTTGAAGTCAACTTATAATTATAGTCAGGGTTTCTTCTACTAAATGAGCACACACAAGTAATTTTAGCATTTTTTTCTACACTGATATAACAATACACTACAGTTTAAAAGTTTGGGGAAGGTAAGATCAGTAATAAGTTAATACTTTCATTCAGCAGGGGCACAAGTCCTTGGAAGTTAACACTTTTACTTTGTTACAAAAAAAAATACTTCAAATAAATGCTGGTTGTGTAAACTTTCTATTCATCAAAGAATCCTGAAAAAAGCTATCACAGTTTCCACAAAAATATTGAGCAACTCAACCAATTTCAACTGTGACAATAGTAATGTAATGTTCAGTGTTTCCCACAGGATTTTGTGAGATTGATCCCTCTTGGGGGGTTTGGGGGCATGCTCCACATAAGAATTTTTTTTACATTTTAAAGTTAAATTCATAATTCTGGTGCACTTTGAGAGTTCAAAATTAATAGCTCCACACAGGTTCGGTGTGCAAACTAAAAGAAAAAAGCTGGTGAATGTACCTGTTCTTGAAATTTAAAGGGGACTCAACCTTCTTTTTAGTTGTGATATAGTGTCTCAGTCTCACTGGTGAATTTAGAAGCCAAACAAATTAGAATAAAATAATAATTTTATATTATGATTCCTATGACAGTAATAGCCATATACTGTAAAACAAATGCACTGTGAAAAAAATTAAAAATTTTCAGGTATATTATTTGATCTATTCTACAGTAGAAATTGACAATACTTTTGGCCTAATTTCTACACGTGCAAGCAGGGACTAAACTAACTTCACATCTGCCAGGGCTGGGACTGAGAAAATTAGCGGCCTAAAATTTTCCTTGCATGAACAGTGGCGACTACAACAAAACTAAAACATTAAAAAAAAAAAAAAAAATAAAAAAAAAGCCATAAAAATTAAAAAAAAACCAACCACTGCATTTTAATCACGATACAAACAAAGATACAAAGATAAAACCTACATGAAAAAAAAACAGACAGGCTGAATGAGAACGCAAATTCACTCTCTGATAGCAGGTGGCGCTTATGGATTAACAGTGATAAGGGGGGAAAAATGCCATCGAAACTTTGTGAAGTCAGTTCCCTTCAGAAAAACATTCACATAAATCCCCACCCCAATATTTATATTTTTCTTCCAAACAGTGAGCTTGCTGTACCTGTACAATATTTTCTCTATGCGCATCTGTTAATTTTAGGCCATGCTTGCAAGAAATAAACCCTTGAGCTTTATTTTGGAAGAAACTTCAGTTAAACTTTTATTTGGGCAGAAAACTCAAGCTTCTGTGAAAACAGGTTTACAAACACGTCTCATTATAAATCTAGTGTAATACTGTAAACATTTGCCCATTAAAATGTTGAAATTTATGCAAATGTGCAAATTATATATAACTGGTGGCCGTTGCGTTCCCAAACACGCGCTAAACTCACAGCACATTCAATAACAGAGTTCACTGCATTCACTGTGAACGGAACCAAGCTGATCATGTGCGCGCTTCACTTTGAAACAAGCAGCTCAAACAGATAAGTCATATTATTCACTTTCGTTTTTAATTCGTTTGACGGATACTTGCCAAAGCAATGGCGTGAAACACAACGTTAAATAACTTTTATGTTATATGAGAAGTATAAATATATCTTCGGTTTATTATAAAACTTTGGCGGGACAGATTACAGCTTTGCTGTAACAGGAAATTGCATTTCAAAAGTTGGTCTCACCCTCAATTACATTTTGAAATAGAAAACAGTTATGTAAATTATATTTGTACCAATATGTACAAAGGTTAGTGTTTTGCATTAATCAAAATAAATGCAGACTGGGTAAGGAAAAGAGACTTCTTTAAAAAACATTAAAATTTCTCACGAACCCCAAACTTTTGAACAGTAGTACATGGTTAGGGCTGGGCGATATGGCCAAAAAAAATGATCACGAAAATGTTTTTTCATATCAGTCGATATCGATAATTATCATGATAAATGCCACATTTTTATTTCTTTCAAGTTTAAAGGCAGATTTTTGCTCCAATGTGAAAGTTGTAAAAACCAGACAGTTATTTGTGGTTTTAAACTATTCTTTATGGTCAGAACACTTCGACAAACACTTCGTTTTTTTATTTCTTTACACTTCTCCAGTCATTTTTCATTAACAAAATAAATATCTTAATAGAAAAAAAAAATTTTTTTTAGTTCTGCACGTTCTAATGAGTAATATTGTTTCAGGTTTGTGTTGCCTTATAATAATATTAATAATAATATAACTTTTTTGTCTCTTAGAAACACACATTTAATAGTAGTAGTAGCTTAAGTTAGGATGCAGATGTAGATTTATGTTCATTATCAAAATCAGTAATATCTGTAAGTATTGTAGCAACCTCATTTTTATATGGTGAAATTTAATTATTGTGACTGCTTGAGGTTTTTAAATTTTTTTATTAACCACTGGTCTTCCGTAGTAGCACATGATAACCACAGTTAAAACCACACACATAGCACCTCAACACCATGGTAAAAATATAATATGGTTTCTAGGTATTTGTATAAAAAACAGTAGCTAGTCAAAATTTATTTAGTATAAATGCATAAACGCTATAGCTTAATCACAAAAGAAATACTGTAATTATATTCCATTACTCCTTCAATACATTTAAAACATGTCTACATTAATATAAATTCGACATAAATACCCACATTTCTGACACAATACCATGGTGCAGTTAGTGCTACTACAGTAAATCTATGGTAAATTATGGCAATTTGTAGATTAAAAAGTCTTCTAACTGTATCGTTGCTTTCAGTGTTTCTTCTGTTTGTCAGCGCTGTTTCATCTGGCTGTAAACATAAGTTATATGTGTTCTTCGCTGAATGCAAACGCTTCACACTGGATCTCACAGCACCGTTTGATCGAGACTCATCAGCGAGTAATGCCATCTGCTCTAGTGAAGGCCGCACTGCCGTTTAAATTTTGATCCGAGCGGACAAACGGTCCGAGTGACGCGCTTCAAATGAGTTCTGCTTTTTCGCTCCACCTTTGCCTCATAAACATTATATTGAAAATGTATCGACCTCTTGTTATCGTTTATCGAGGAAATTTATATTGCACAATAATTATCGTTATCGATTTATCGCCTAGCCCTAAACATGGTAATAAAGGGTAATATTTACCTAATACAAAAACACACAGACTTCCATTAACGTTTTGAGTAATTCTGTTCAAAATTCTGATTCTAAAATGTGTGTGTTGTCACTGAACTAATACTTAAACTAAGTTTGAACTAGTTTGTGTAGATGAACTGAATCTATCACTTCTAACAGTAGATTATGCTTTTATTTATTTCAAAAGAGCAAAGAAAGTCCTGTTTATCATGATCCATCCCTTCTCGTGTATTAGGATGGCCCCAGAAGTGATTCTAGCCATGGATGAGGGGCAGTATGACGGGAAGGTGGACGTCTGGTCTCTTGGCATCACCTGCATCGAACTAGGTTTGTGATGGTTTGAAAGTGATCCATGACTTCCCACCCTCCCACTGACCCCTGAAACTTCAGGTCATGTCGGGTATTAAGAGGGTTTATTTAGGCCAGCGTGTTTCGCTGCTTGCGAGTCTGTGTTGTGTCTGTCTTTTGCTATGGAAAGGGATTTGGGCTTTAGTGTCTAAGCTGCTTTGGATTGTAAGCTAACTTCCACTCTTTCTCTTGGTCTCACCCTCTCTTTCCTCAACCTCCCAGCATTTTCATTTATTCATTCATACCTCTTAGTCTTTCTGTTTCATTGCAGCACTAATTCTGTTCTCTCATCCTTTTCTTCTGACTTTTGACTGATTTTTCTGTGTGTGTTTGCACTGATTTTATATTTGTTTGTCTTTCTCTCTAGCTGAAAGGAAGCCACCCTTGTTCAATATGAATGCTATGAGTGCCTTATACCACATTGCGCAAAACGAAAGCCCTGTCCTGGCGTCAAACCACTGGTGAGAACTTTGGTCTAGATTTTTTTTTCCCTGTTATCTCATTTTCTTATCTCAACCTTTTGGTTTTGTAATTTTCTCCTACATTTGCAATCAGTTTATTTCAGTTTTTTTCTGTTCTGCAATTTGTGGGAGAACTATTTTATTAGCTGCTTAATACATAATTCAAAGTATTATGCTAGAATTTGCTCATTTGTATTAGCAGTAAAGTGTATAGTGCAGTAAATGTTAGAGTTGAGTTTTGTCTTTATTCTAGCTGCTTTCTCTCTCTCTCTCTCTCTGCTGAGAGACTGTTTTTAAAAGCTTGTGAATGCCGTGAGAAGGAGAAACCAAGATAGAGGTCATATACTGCCGCACATAAGGTTTTGAGGTCTGTCCGTTTCAGTGGCTTGCTTTCTCTTTCATAATCCTGTCTAAAAGCAGCCGTCAGGCGGGGAACATTTCTATACACACTGTAAATCACTGCAGTAAAACAGTATGTGACCCTGGACCACAAAACCGGTCTTAAGTCGCTGGGGGATATTTGTAGCAATAGCCAAAAATACATTGTATGGGCCAAAATTATTGATTTTTCTTTAATGCCAAAAATCATTAGGATATTAAGTAAAGATCATGTTCCATGAAGATATTTTGTAAATTTCCTACTGTAAATATATCAAAACTTAATTTTTAAATTAGTAATATGCATTGCTAAGAACGTCATTTGGACAAATTTAAAGGCGATTTTCTCAATTTTTTTTTATTATTTTTTTTTGCACCCTCAGATTCCAGATGTTCAAATAGTTGTATCTCGGCCAAATATTGTCCTATCCTAACAAACTATACATCAACGGAAAGCTTATTTATTTAGCTTTCAGATTATATATAAATCTCAATTTCGAAAAATTTACCCTTATGACTGTTTTTGTGGTCCAGGGTCACATATGATGTGTTTACGATCTCTAGCCTGAAAAATAAAGCAGCATAATCAAGTACATTTGTACAGCTCAATTAAATAGATGTTGCTGGGTGGAAGCCTTCCACAACAAATTTTGTAAATGGCTGGGTGGCCTATGTTCATTTGTCTATTGAAAATAAGATTTATATTGAATTTTTAATAAAAACAAGTTTTTATTTCTCATGTAGTTCATGTTTTCTATATGTTGATCTTTTATATATATTGTGTGTGTGTTTAACATTTAATTTGTCGCTCCCTCTCTTTAATGCAGGTCAGACTACTTCCGTAACTTTGTGGACTCTTGTCTTCAAAAGATCCCTCAGGACAGGCCTACCTCAGATGTGCTGCTCAATGTGAGACTTGAACACACACACACACACACCAAACACCACACTCTGTATTCATTCATTCATTCTTTCATTCAAATATGTTCTCTCCTCCTCGGGTCTTTTGTTCTAGCTAGGCCTGTCATCATTACCTACTCGCCTTGACGTGATTAGTTTTAAATAATCGTAATTATTATGCACTTTATATTCCAGTACAATATAGAAATGTCATGGGATGAAATGTGTATTTCAAATACTGAAAAGAATTGTATGGCAGAACCTGTGAAATTTGCGATTCTCTAGCTCAAATGTGTTTTGAATATTGAAATGGGTTTTCAGTCACGACACCCTTTCAAATTTTTCAAAAATTTGTGGCACCTTACAAAAACACTACTGCTGTACAGGCCCCGCAGTCTACCCACTCTGGACTGCTACATGAAGATGAAGCTGATGGTTCAGAAGCATCTTAAGAACACTAAGTACTTCTTTGATGCCACAGTAAAAACTATAGCATAACTAATAAAGTTGAAACATGATAATTGACAAGTGAACAGTGAGTAAATAAAATAAGAACAAACACACACATTTCAAGTGTTACTCGGTGTGTTCCTTTTATCTTACACATTTAACCCAATTATTCAGGTAGGGTAAGGATAGTCAAATCTAGCCTAAACCATGAAGTACTCACCAGCCGGCAGGTTCAAGTTCTTCTGGAATGATGAAGAAGACTCCCTTGTGGTTGTTCTTGTTTGAGGCTCAGTTGGTAGTTATAAGTAAAGTCTCACGGGAGGCAGTCGTAACAATAAAATCTCTTATTTTGTTAGTTACAATACAAAGCAGTTAATTCAAAAATAAAACAAAATCACGACGAGTTCTATAATCATACTCTAAACAGCAGTATTGGAGATGCTGTTAAGCGCCCCCTCAGTAGGGTATCAGGTGTCCTTCACTCTTAATGCAGACAGCATCTCCAATATTGCTATTCAGGTACAGAAATGTAATTAAATGAAAAATAACACTGCATAGTATGAATTAAATATGGATTAAGCTTTGTTAAAATTGTTTTGTTGTTTGATTAACATTGACACAGGCAGTAGCAGGTATTTATAGGCTGCTGTCCCTTTAAGACCGTATACACGGATCACTATGATGTAGGGCTGTCGCGATTCGTCGATTTTATTAGACTATATGATTTTCAAAAATCCTCGTCTTCATTTTGCTCGCGTCGAATAACCGGCAAAATATTTCACGCGACGAGAATCCATAAAACACATTATTAGACTGTTTCCCAAGGCTGCATGATATATTAAACCCATTTAAAAATCATAATTAAGCATAATTGTGAATTCACAAATGCTACGATTTAATTAAATAATTATATGCGATGCAGTATATGCGCTTTAACTATTTAAATGCGTTAGGTTAAGTACATGTGTCACACAGCGGCTCCGTTCACAGTAGTTCCACAGGAACTGTTATCATTTACATGTGTGGAGCGTCTCAAACTCCATCTCTGCATGTTGTTGTGAGTTTGGGTTTATTATAACGTTCATCTGGGAACGCAACGTGCGCCATTTCATCAGATTTGTAAGGTAAATCATTTATAAATCTACGTAAACACAGGAGAATACATCGCGGTTTCAAAATAAAAGCTCAAACCCTCACTCTGAGTTTACACTTTTTGATGTCCACATATTCAAGAAATTAAAGTGGCTATAGCATTTCTGTCATAATTGAAATGGCCAAATATTAAAGATTAAGTGGACATATTTGAATGAAATGGTGCTTGGTCAATATTAAACAAGGATTAGATCGCACAGTAATGTGTAAAAATAATCATCAGGCCGTTGGCGCCCTCTGCAGGCCTTTGTTGTAATGCGTAATGTACATTAGCTCTATTGTTTATAATACATTGTATTTTGTATATTGTATACATTGTATTGTAACAGTTTTGTTCAATAAAACCATATGATTAATATGCTTTTGATATCTTATTTGAACCAATAATTACTGCCTCATTGCTATTTTAATGTCTTTGAAGTAATTTTAAAGTATTGTTCACTTACAGCTTATTTTTATTTCCACAAAAAAAATTGAAATATAATTAAGGGCCCATTAATTCAGTTTTTTTTCCATTTTAATTTTTCTATACTCTGTTTTAATGGTTAAATTACATTTTATTAATCAAAAAGCCTGTCTAATTAATTGAGTTTTACAGTTTTATCTTTAACAATTTTCCAATATTTTCTGGATTCCATGTTAAAGGTTCCATTTAAATTTTAATAATCAAAAGCATCTCCAATTAATTGATTTTATTTATTTTTTTAAAGTTTTTTTTCAGAAATACTGCACATTTACATTTTCTCCTAAATAAATTCTGGTAAATAACATTTATGTTAAATACTCCTTTAAAAAGTGTTTATATATGATTATATGTGATTATAATTTTATTATTAGTAGACTAGAACACGTGGATATGTTGTCATTCTTACACTATAATACTGAACTTTGATTTCAGTGATTTGGACTATGAGATGGACACTTGCTTTTTGCACTCTGTTGCACTTCACTTTTGCTTTAAAAAAAGGATTTCATTAGGTTTAATAAAATTTTCTTAAGTAAAATTGTTGATTTTTGGAGGGAAATTAATCGTTTAGATTAATCGATTAATCGATAAATTAGTCGATAGATTAATCTAAATAAAAATAGTCGTTAGTGGCAGCCCTACTATGATGATACACATCTGATTTTTTTTGTTTATGTTCACTTCACTTAAGACATAACCAACTGTGTTAACAGGTGCCGAAACAGGAATTTTAAGATAATTTTGGACACGTACACCCTGCAAGTTTCAGGAATGACAGCCGCATTTAAATACGGGAGTGAGTCCCGTAAATTATTGTTCTATATGTGTAGGGAACATGACTCACTCCTGAAACTGCCATGAATGGCAGCATGGTCTCTGAGAGAATGGTGGCCCCCAGATTAGCTAGTTTTGTGTTAACTGCTGTTTACAAAACAAACATTAGACTGCAAAGACATGCGAAAATCCACAAAACGTTATTAAATCGCCGTCGTCGGGAGAGACGTCGTAATCTTGTTTTTTTTCTTTAAACTGTTGTTATTGAACAGCCTACACTCTTTTGAACGCAACTGCTCGGTCCACAATACACCTCTCTCCGCCATCCTGTCAGATCTGAGGTAAACACTTGACGCCTGACAATACATGCACATTGGCGTGCTTCTTGTGATATCATCATTAACAACTAGTTGTTCAGTTCGGTTCAGTACACACTGCATAGAATTTCTGTAAATGCGGTTGTCACTACCTGTATTTTTCAGGAGTTAATGCGGTTGTCACTCCCATATTTTAGTGAATTATGTGTGTACAGAGTGGTATTTAAGGAGTAAAAGGTGAAATGACAACCGAATTTAGCTGCAGTGTGTACGTGGCCTTCGTGTGTATGTGTCCGTTCAAGCGCAAGGAGACACAAAAGTGAACTGATTTCTGTGTCCGCGCTTTCTGAAACGTGTCTCTCTGTGTGCGCGTTTTGAGTGTGTGTGCACAGAGAACAGCGCACGAGTACCGAATTGAGTTCTCTTTCACTTCTTATGCTTGAATGGTAAGAATTAGAAACACGTGCAAATGATGAACTTTCACTCTATGCTGATTAAAAATGTTGTACAACTAAATGCGGATCAACAGCGTGCTGACCCGTGAGCGGCCTGGTAGGTATGGCATCATTAGCCGCGTTTCCACTGTCGGGCCAAAAGCGGACGTGCTAGTGCGTGCCAGGGCCAGTCGCGTTTCCACTGTCACTTCCGGGGCTTGATCGTGCCTCATCGGTGCTTCCCCGGGGCCAACGGCCCGGGTTTTTTGGCCCAACGAAAACCTTGGGCCAAAGCGGGCCAACTGGGGCTTGAGGAGTGGGTAGGAAACAAAGGCAGAGTTTCTCCACGTCTGGAGAGCGTCGGATCATTTCATAAAGTTAACAGCTATGACACCAGCATTAAAGACTTTTAAAATGATTTTAGCTCAAAACTCACTTTCAGACAGCAGAGAGTGTTTGAAATAGCTTGATCCGATGTGGATTATGATCACCATACAAGGCAGAGATATTTATAAGCAATGCAAAAGGCTATGCACGCTAGCCCTTAAAGGGGTCTATGATGCTTTTTTAAAGGATCATTATTTGGTGTATTTGGTGTAACAAAATATGTTGACATGCTGTAATGTTCAAAAAAACACATTATTTTTCCAAATACTGTACATTATTGTAAGCCCTCTATGCCCCGCCTCTCTCAAACGCTGAGTTTTCTACAAAGTCCCTCCTTCCGAAAAGCGCAGTCTGCTCTGATTGGCCAGATGACCCAGTGCATTGTGATTGGCCGAACACCGCAAGCACTTGTTGGAAATGTAACGCCCCTTACCATTATCGTGAGCTTCATCTTTCAAAATAAGTAAGGGGACCGACCCAACGCACCCCTGAAAGGGGAACAGAGTCTCGGCAGACACAGTTGATAAATATGGCGTGTTTTGCAGTACACAAGCCACGGTTAAAGGAAAGAGACTCCTAAGTGGATTGTCTCTATCTCTCTCTCTCTCGCGCTAGAGCCAAACACATCGCACACACCACACACGCGCTCTCTTCTCTCTCTTCTCTCTCTCTCTCTCTCTCTCTCTCTCTCTCTCTCTCTCTCTTCTGCTCTCAAACACACAAACGATGTGCAAAACTCCGCATTTGAAAAGTCAATAGCAAATACTTAAAACTAATAAAACAGTAGCTGATTCAGAAATGCCAGATTGTCATAGCAAAGTCATAATTACCTCCTCTCCTAGATTCACGAAACGTTCGTCCATAAAATGCATTGCTGTTCTGTTGTAAGTCATATTAAAGATTCCTAAATGCATCTACTTAAAGCAGCCAAATAAAGTGCTTTTGCTTTCACCTAGAAACACACAGCATCTCTCTGACATGCTGCTTCAACACTAACCGAGGTTACTGAAACCACGCCTTCTTTCTATACGTGAACATTTAGGTGGCATTAAGCAAATATTTCCACATAGTGACCTAGATATGTGGGGGGGGGGTGTTAGAACGAGCCGTTTTAGGGGGCATGGCAGAGTCTTAACTTTGAAAAAGGATAACTCTTTGGTTTTGAGACTTTAGTCTTTAGTCTTTGCAACTTCAGGGATCTTATCTCTGCACAATCGCTTGTAACACTCCAAAGAGAAAGGAAAAACTTGAAATCGCATCATATGACCCCTTTAACGTTACCATAGTAAACATGGTAAATACGACCGCTTGAAGAAATCAAACGTCAGCTTCTCATTCTCTATCACAACTCTTTGCTTGTGGTTTTTTTTTTTTTGGGGTATTTAGGTATAACATATTTTGTGTCAGAAGTTCGTCTTGTGAGACTTTAGCTCCGTGTATGTCATATATAATAATGTTTTTTGTTTGGGAGCTCCCTCTATATATGATGTATACTTTGACTACAAATAAACAGAAACAGACTCGACTGAATAAGTAGGCTATGTGTCCTCTTTCTTTTGTAAAATAACGGTTCATACCGCTTTTTCTGTGTGACTAATTTTCAATCCTGATAAATTAACTCATTATATGATCAATGTATCACTTATTATCGCAAAACATAGAGGCTTTTGGATTTAAATCTTTAATAAAGCATGCAAACAAACGGCCACTTTTATCATGTTCGTTTTGTGATCACGCTAGTTCCAATTACTTATTTATGATTAGTTTTATGATAACTTCTCTTTGTTGGTGAAATTATGGGGTTGCGTGACGTTGTTCCTGAGAGGCGTGTAAAGGCGTGTTTTAGTGAAGAACAACAGAACTTCTGGCCTGACAGTGGAAACGCAGCGTGATTTTGGCCTCGGTGCTACAGGTCAGAGGGGAATTAGCCTTGCCCGGACCATTTAAAGCACTGGCTCGCACTGGCCCGACAGTGGAAAAGCGGCTACTGACGGTTTTTACACGGCACCCCGGTTGAGAAACACTGGTTTGATCTATCAAAGAGCTTTTATTAACATTTCATCAGCTATATTTTTAAGACATTATGACCTAAATTTGGAGTCATTTGAAAAAGTAAACACTACCGTATCATTCAGAGGGTTGAGGTCAAAGATATTTACTGCTTTTGAAAGGACCTTTTATGATAATCAAGGCTGCGTTTACTTGATCAAAATCCAGTAAAACCTGCAATGTTGTGAAAAATAATTACAATTTAAAGTAACTGTTTTCAATTTAAATATATTATAAAATGTAATTTATCCTTGTGATGAAAAGCTGAATTTTCTGCAGCCATTACTCCAGTCTTCACTGTCACATGATCCTTCAGAAATAATTGTAATATGCTGATTTAGTGCTCAATTAATATTTCTCCTTATTATTATTATTATTATTAATGTTGAATGTTTGATAAATATAAAGTTAAAACAGCATTTATTTGAAAGATCTTTGGTAACATTTTAAATGCTGCAGTTCAGGAAGATTGAGTCTGAGCAGCAGCATTTATTTGAAATAGAAATCTTTTGTAACATTAAAAATATCTTTTAACAAACTTTTTACGGATGGTCGATAGGGATGAATGATTTGTATTATGCAAGAAACAGAAGGATAACAATCATAAGAACAATAGTGAAAATAAGAAACAAACAAAAAGTACCTTTACACTTCCAGTGGCTGGTGGCTAATAGCTCATACTGGATCCATTAAGCTGATACTGCAGGAGACAAAATTGACAATTAAGTCATTAATAGCTATTATTAGTATGACATATAACTGTAACTGTAGCTCATATACATCTTTACACACACACACACACACAGAGAGATTGTGTAATGAAGTTCATCTATACAGCTCTGTGGATCACACCATGTATTCCCTTCACAGCACCATTTCCTGTGCCGAGAGCGCCCCCATTCTGTAGTGATGGATCTGATCACCCGCACCAAAGATGCTGTGCGAGAGTTAGACAACCTGCAGTACAGGAAGATGAAGAAGATCCTGTTTCAGGAAACTCACAATGGCCCCACACAGGAAGGAGGAGAGGAGGAAGAGGTACATCCAGAGACCTTTGTCTTTGATCCTTCTGTCTAGTTCAGCCCAGTTTCTGCTCTTTTGTTATATTATTCTATACTACAGAAAACAGGAAAGATCATGACATCTTTTTTTGTTTGTGTGTGTGTAGGAAGCAGAGCAGTACCTCTTGCAGATGGGCACGGTTAATAGTATGGAGAGCTCTCAGTCTGTTCCCTCCATGTCCATCAGCGCCAGCTCCCAGAGTTCCTCTGTCAACAGCCTGGCCGATGGCTCCGACGACAGTGCTGAGATGGCCATGATGCAGGAGGGAGAGCAGACAGTCACGTCTAACAGCTCCATCATTCACCGCCCCACTGTACGTAATCAAGGCCGGACAGCACACAGTCTTCTGAAACGGTCTTTTCCTTGACTAATTTGTTTTTGTCCATCCGTCTGTCAGGCACGAGATAATATTTATGACGACCCATATCAGCCGGAGATGGAGTCTCCACAGCAGGCATCCTCGGCCGCTCGGAGGAGGGTGCACAGAAACCGAGACCATTTCGCCACCATCCGCACAGCCTCTCTTGTGAGCTCCTGACTGACCTGCAGCTCAGAGTCCATATTTTTTTCTTTATATCGTAAGTTAAGACAGACAACTTTCTCTTTCTCCCTTTCTTTCTATCCAGGTGACCCGTCAGATTCAGGAGCATGAACAGGGCTCAGCTCTGAGGGAGCAGATGTCCGGATACAAGCGCATGAGGAGGCAGCACCAGAAACAACTGCTGGCTCTGGAGAACAAACTCAAGTCTGAGATGGATGAACATCAGCTCAGACTGGACAAAGAGCTGGAGACCCAGAGAAACAACTTTAGCAGTGAAGCAGACAAGTTGAGTAAGAAACATCAGGCCATCCTGGAAAAAGAGGTGAGGGGGAAAAAAAGATATTGTACGTTTCACGTCATGTGCAAGAATAGAAGTATCATATGCTCACCAAGGCTGCATTTATTTGATCAAAAATACAGTAAAAACTATTTAAAAATAACTTGTTCTTTTATAATATATTTTAAATATTTCCTCTCCTTTTGATTGAAAAGCTAGTTGCTCCCATTATTCACGTGATCCTCAGAAATCATTCTAATATACTGATTTGGTGTTCAAGTGACATTTCTTATTTTTTCTTATTTTTGTGGACATGATGCATTGTTTTTCCATTATTCTTTGATGAGTAGAAAGTTCAAAAGAACAGCTTTTTTTTTTTTGAATTGTAAAGATTTTGAACATGTTTTGGAAAGTGTGGGGGAAGTCAGGCTTAATGGTTAGAGAGTCGGACTCGTAACCCAAGGTTGCGGGTTCGTGTCTCGTACTGGCAGGAATTGTAGGAGGGGGGAATGAATGTACAGCGCTCTCTCCCACCTTCAATACCACGACTGAGGTGCCCTTGAGCAAGGCACCGAACCCCCAACTGCTCCCCGGGCGCCGCAGCATAAATAGCCCACGGTTTTTAATCTGGGTGGCTGTTAACGGTGTGTGTGTGTTCACTGCTGTGTGTGTGTGCACTTTGGATGGGTTAAATGCAGAGCACTAATTCCAAGTATGGGTCACTATACTTGGCCACATGTCACGTCAAATTTTTCAGATTAAAGCTGCACAGGCGGAAGAGAAAAAATTTCAACAGCACATATTGAACCAGCAGAAGAAAGAACTCAACAGCCTGCTGGATTCCCAGAAACGCCAGTACAGGCAACGCAAGGAGCAGCTCAAGGAGGTACGCTGTCGAAGAGTCAACTGTCCTTATGGCTTCATGACTATGAATTCAGAGTAACTGTACTTGATGTAGCATTAAATTATAAAATAGTCAAACTGTTTGTCTTTTGACTTGCACCATATTCATCCATCTCATTTCTTATCCTTAACTTGCTTTTGTCACCCTGAAATCCCCATGGCAACAGGAGCTGAGTGAGAACCAGTCCACGCCGAAGCGAGAGAAGCAGGAATGGTTGGTAAGGCAGAAAGAGTGTCTGCAGCAGATCCAGGCTGAGGAAGAGGCTTCATTATTACGGCGACAGAGGCAGTATTACGAGCTGCAGTGCCGACAGTATAAGAGGAAGATGCTGCTCGCAAGACACAATCTGGAGCAGGACCTGCTCAGAGAGGTTAGACAGACACGTTTATGAGTGCTTATCCCTTTCTATTTTGCTTTCTACCTCACTTTTTGTCTGTTGATCTCTTGCTATGTCTTTATTTGTCCCTGTAGGACTTGAATAAACGTCAGACTCAGAAGGATCTAGAGTGCGCCATGTTGTTGAGACATCACGAGTCCACTCAGGAGCTGGAGTTTAGGCAGCTGGCGCTGGTCCAGCACACTCGGGCCGACTTGATAAGAACGCAGCATCAGAGCGAGCTGGCCAACCAGATGGAGTATAATAAGCGGCGTGAGCAGGAACTCTGTCAGAAACACGCTGTGGAGGTCCGCCAGCAACCCAAGAGCTTAAAGGTGAGGGGATTTTTAGTGTTTGGTGAGGTGCACAACAGGGTTGGACAAAATTCTGAATTTTTTTTTTAATTGCTCCCATTCAGTTTAAGACTACAAATGTGAATATTCTGTTGAATCTTAACTTAGAATGAATTGCCAAATGGACAAGAACAGATACTTTTTTAGTTATTATTTTTAAGGTAATTGCTATAGCGATGTATTGTTTTTCTATCTTGTGAAACTTGTCAAGAGCATTTTGGGAATTTAATTTCTTACATGCTCTAAAAATGATTAAATCATTTTTGTCCAATTTGGACAATCCAGGAGACATTTGTTTGCTTGAATGTTAAGTGCTAAAGTATGTTTCTTGCACTTTGTTCTTTCAGACGAAAGAGCTCCAGATCAAACGTCAATTCCAAGACACCTGTAAGATTCAGACACGGCAGTACAAAGCCTTGCGGAATCACCTGCTGGAGACCACGCCCAAATCAGAGCATAAAACCGTACTGAAGAGACTCAAAGAGGAGCAAACACGTAAACTGGCCATCTTGGCCGAGCAGTACGACCATTCCATCAAAGACATGCTGTCCACACAGGCTGTGAGTAAGGCAAGGAGAGACCTTCTTTTAATGCTTTGTTTCGCTTTAAGTGGTGCACAATCACAGGATGATGTGCAGTAACAAGAATAATGCATGTATGCAAACACATACTTGGGTTAATGTCACAGAAACCAGTCAAGAAAATGTTTTCCTATTCCCATTATTCCCAACGGCTTATTGTAATACTATTTTTTTTTAATCTGCATAATATAAAGGCAGTAATTAAGTGCTTTTAATAATGTATCATGTATCTTTTTCATATAATTAATTTTTTGCATCACAACAATGTGAAAAAAATTGACCTAAAATATGTTTAATTTTGTTTTAACAGAATACAAAATTAAGTATTTCTTTTGATTTTGAGGTGAAATGTGACGGGAAATTTTCTTGACAGGTTTCATGAGGTTTTCCCACTTAATCCACAGTTCCTATAACCACGAAACTGGACCTAAATCTCTTTATTGGCTGCTTCTCTACTGATATCCTGCCTCTTTGTTTACCCAACAGTTGCGATTGGATGAGACTCAGGAGGACGAGTACCGAGCGCTGCGCATGCAGCTGCAGCAGGAATTGGAGCTGCTGAACGCTTATCAGAGCAAAATAAAGATGCACACAGACACGCAACACGAGAGAGAGGTCAAAGACCTGGAGCAGAGGGTGTCTATACGGAGAGCTTTACTTGAGCAGAGGGTAAGAGAGAGAAATGGATTGAATATTCCCGAATGAATAGATTATGATGGCTCTGTTCCAAAACCTAACGAAGGGATAGTTTACACAAAAATAAAAATTCTGTCATCATTCACGCACCATGTTGTTCCAAACCTGTATTAATTTCTCTCTCTTGCTAAAAACAGAAGATCATATTTTGGAGAATGTTGGTAACCAAACTTTTTCTCGTCCCCATTGACTTCCATAGCATTTTTTTTTTGTATAATCTGGAAAGTCACTGGGGACCTGAAACTGTTTGGCTACCCACATTCTTCAAAGCATCTTTTTTTATGTTAAACAGAAGACACTCACTCTTTTGGAACAACTTGAGGGTGAGTAAATGATGACAGAATTTTTGTTTTGGGGTGAACTGTCCCTGTACTATTTTACAAAGTTTGGGATCAACAAGGATGCATTAAATCGATAAAGAATGACAGTAATACCTTTTATAATGTTACAAAATAATCCTGCAAATGTAGTATCACGGTTTACCCAATATTAAGCAGGACAACTGTTTTCAACATTGATAATATAAATGTTTCTTGAACACCAACTCAGAACATTAGAATGATTTCTGAAGGATCATGTGATATTGGAGTAAAATTCATGCTGAAAATTTGTCTTTGCATCAAATGAATACATTAGATTTTAAAATAGGAAACAGTTATTTTGAATTATAAGAATATTGCTTAATATTACTGTTTTTAATGTATTTTTTGTTTAAATAAATGCAGCCTTCGTGAGTAAAATCTCTTAAAAAATCATACTGACCCCATACAATTAAGGCAGCATCCTCACCAAAATGACTGATTTGAAACGTTTTACATGGGCAACAACTCTATGCTTCATTCTATTAGTTCTCAAATTTCTCCCATTTATTTGTGTAGTGCTTTTCACAATACACATTTTCAAAGCAGCTTTACAGAAATCAGGGAGTTTTAGTTATTATGTATCCTCTTCATGCCTTAAAGTTCCATTTAGCAGATCAGAGGTGGGATTAGAAATAGTGCAATGCACACAGGAAACTCAACTCACAATTGATTTCAGTAAGATGACACTATAATACTGTAATAAGCATCAAAACACATAGCCCACTTTTCTAATTCTTCTTCCTTCGGTCACCCTTTCGCCTCTCTTCAGATCGAGGAGGAGATGTTGTCTCTGCAGAATGAGCGCTCTGAGCGAATCCGGGCTCTGCTCGAGTACCAAGCTCGGGAAATCGAGTCCTTTGACTCTGAAAGCATGCGCCTGGGCTTTAGTAACATGGCTTTGAGCGGCATCCCTGCTGAGGCTTACAATCAGGGTTACCCCAATCCTCCCTCATCTGGACCTGGGGGCTGGCCGTCCCGTCCTGTGCCCCGCTCAGGCAGCCAGTGGAGCCACGGGGTCCAACACTCAGCGGCGCCGCCCTCCTGGCGTAGTCAAAACAGTACAGCCGGCTACAGCCAAGGGGAGCAAATCTCCAGCCGAGAGAGGGATTTAGATGGTATGGGCGCCCGTGGCTTTCCAAGCTCTCGCTCCTCCGCCTCGTCAGCATCGTCTTCATCTTCCTCGCATTATCACCTCCGCTACATGCCGCAGCAGTACCACCACCAGAGCACGCCACACCTGTACAGCCGAGAGAGGGAGTGGGGAGGCGGTAGTGGAGGAGGAGGCCACCACCACCACCACCACTCATCTTCATCCTCCTCTCATGGCCACTCGCATCACATTTCTTCCCATGCCTCTTCCCAGTCCCTTGCTCTCCTCCCTCCACCACCTCCTCCGCCGCCCATCTCACTTTCCTCATCTTCTCCTCCATCCTCCTCCTCCTCTTCTTCCTCTCAGAGTGGCTATGGAGGAAGGGGCGAGAGCTTGGCTGTGAGGGGCCCCAGCCTGATGGCTTTGAGAAACAGTCCAGGGCCTCTTCGGAGAACAGCCTCTGGTGGAGGTGCCGGCGGGTCGGGCGCAGATGGAGGTTTGAGCCGAAGTACGTCAGTGACATCGCACATTTCCAACGGATCCCACCTCTCCTACTCGTAGAGGGTCATGCAGGAAGTTCAGATGGTGCAGTTGAACGTTTTGGGGAGAAAAGGCCTTCACGTAGCTCATTTAGGAGTCAAACTGGGAGGTGGAGTGGAGAAACAGTATTTAGATGGGTACACCTTTACTTACAAGAAGATAGATCTCAGGGTTTTGGGATGCGGTAGGGCTCAGGGTTTAGATCAGGAACAGGAAAGATGAGAGATGTACTGTAACAGGAGCAGAAAGCTATGCTGTTGAGTGAGTGGGAGGGAGATGAAAATAACATAAGTGGTGCCAATACTGCAGATTGGGCTCATCCTCAGCCGGTTCATTTTGGTTTTGTTTTATTTTTAAACTGTCAGACAGAACCATTGAATTCTGCTCTTTCATGTCCAGGTGTTTTCTTGCACATCTAAAGGTTTAAGATTTGAACATTAAAAGACTTTACCAAGATAATATTTTATGCTTAATCCTGGACCATATTAAGCTGAATTCGTTTAGTGCAATTCAATTAAAGACTGGTTTTGTTTTTAAAGGAATAGTTTGCCAAAAATCTGTCATTTATCCCACTTTCATGTTGTTACGAGCCCTACATACTGTTATTTTGTTCATAGAACACAAAAGGAGAATTTTCAAGCAGCACTTGTATATGCAACAAGTTCTGTCAAGATCAAAACTGGACCAAAAAAAACACCATGCTTTGTTTGAGCAGACTGAAATCGAGGTCTGAAAATTCATCAGAAATAGTACATTCATGCATTAATCTTTTGCAGAACCAAATGTGTGCTTTGCCTTTGTTTGGAGCTGTTAAATGGTAAAGAGCTGCATTAAAGAGATATAGTTCAGTGGAAAAAAAAAATCATAATATACTCATATTCCAAACTTCTGACTATTTTGTCTGTGGAACATAGCATATATTTTGAGAAATGTGTTCATGCATAGGAAGCCAGTGGTAACCAGTATTTGAAATATCTTCTGTGTTCCACTGAAGAAAATAAGTCTATAGTTTTGAAACGACAAAATTGTCATTTTTAGGTGAAATATCTCTTTGAGCTCTTTCTCTTTTGTGTTTTGCAGATGAAATAACGGCATACAGGTTTGAAATGACACAAGGGTGAGTGAATAATGGCAGAATTTATAGACTGATGAGTGTAACTTGCGTTTGAGCCAGAGGATGATGAGTCCTACTAATGTCAGTTTTACTGCTAACGGGAGCGAGTCGGATGCAATAGAAGGTGCTGTAGCATGTTTCAGGGAGATGAGGCATAAACTGAGGAAATAAATTGGGTGATTAAACTGCTTTTTGTGTAATTATGTAGATAGCACTCAAACAATATTAAAATAACATCTATCAGTGATGGTTTAAATTGTACATTTGTATTTGAGTCAAGGACAGGAGGCAGTTTTTTTTATTTTAAAATGATTTTTGTATTCTGTATTCTTTTTTTTTTTTTTTAAAGATGCCACATACTGCATCTAGCGGCTCAGCTGACCTAAAGCAACCGCCACTGTCCTTATAAGGGCAAGCTGCCATTTAAGTTGCAGTTTGTTTTAACTGGGCTGTAATTGAGTGTCTGTGTTTAGCGTAGGGTGATAAAATTACTTTTAAAAAGAGATTGAACCTGGCAGGGTGAATAAGCCATTTCCTTGCCTGTGTAAATATGATGTACATGTCCAAAAGAGAGTTGGGTTACAAGTTTCCGTGCATGAGACTGATGTACAGAGACCATTTGTATACAAACATACACAACAGACGTTTATATATGACTTTGAGTATATATGTGTATAATACATCACCTGTCAAAGGTTTGAAAGGGAAAGTCGTAAGATTGTTTCCTGTTCAACATTTTTGATCTATATTGTACCTATACAACATGTGTATATACAAGCACTAACTCTTATATAGGGTAATAATAATTTTACTATGTGAATTGGAAAGTGAGATGGAAAAAATAGATACTGTCATTGTTAATACACCTACTACTGCCGCTGTTATATTTGTGTTGTACACTAATTTTTCTTTTTACAATCTTTTTTTTTAGACTTTGTTGTTGTTGTTTTTTTAAACAATGCTTACCACTAGGTGGGAAATGTTGGCAGTGTCACAGTAAGAATTTTAAGACTACATGTTAGATTAAAAAAAAAAAGGACTACCTATCCCAGCATTCCTTGTTACATCTCAGGGTAGGAGTCTATTGTGCAGTGCGTTGTCAGGAGAGTAGTATATTAGAGCCAGTATTAAACTTGCACAGAACATTTTAAGAGATTTTAGCTGTATAGAACATTTCTAGACGACTGTAAAGTGTGTCAAACACCCCCGTTCGATCCAGCAGGTTTTTTCCCTCCATTTCGTTTTCTGGAATGCATTACTTATTTTTGCGCATTTAACATTTTTACGGACAAAAGGCATCACAAGCTGTTTACACTGACAACCAAAATCTCCAGCGTACCCGTAAGAACGTGGTGAAAGATGAAGCTCGATTTTGCCAGTAATGTTATATTCTTCCTTCGGGAAAACCGAAATCTTTTGCGCTCCCACACTGCCAGCTCTCTTTAGACACCAGCGTTCACTCGGACTCTCCCTTCGCTCTCCTGAACCGAGGAGACATGCAGTACCTCACTTCCCTGTGCCTGGCCGATCGCTTCTTACTCCGTCTTCAGTGTTCACTTCATTCCCAAACACATTTCCCTCACATCACCGCATTCCCTTATGTCCTTACTTTACTTGGTTGCCAACATCTGTGGACAGAAAAGGAGAAAGAAAAAAAATCCTCAGCCCATCTGTAGATCTGGGCTACCATGTAATGTGTTTACAGCAACACATGCTGGATTCTTATTAGTGTGTCCTCTTGAGGGGGTGTTTCAGTATCTGGTAAGCTTAAGGTAAATGTATAAAATTGCTGTCATCATTCTGCAGTGTTTAAAGAATTGGAGCTAAAATGGTGGAACTGCAGCTGCAGTTGCCTGGAAGTGTGCGTGTTGCCTATGCCGAAATGTATTGCAAAATTGTGATGTTTGAAGGGGGATGGAGAGCATGGTTGTTCAGGGAGCTCAGAAAAATAGGCCAAATTGCGTTCAGGTGAAATGACTACAGGAGAACTCTTTAACACATGGACTATAGAACTTGTACAGAAAATGATTTACAAGTCATTAAAAAGGATTCAAACAAAATTGCCTTTCCTGTGTGATCTGTCTGCAGTAATGCACAATTTGTTTTCAGCACCTCTAGCCTGTTTTCTGAATGGTGAGTGTGCATCTTCCATGCACCGTCACCACAGTGATGCTGAAGGTAGAGAAAAGACCGTTTCCATAGAGACAGAGGCAGTACTAAATGGGAATTACTGGTTGCTTACCAAAAAAAAAAGGCTAGTAAGGCTATTTTTAGTCACAGAATCATTCCATTGATGGGATGTTTTGCAGTTACATTTTGTAAAAAAAATTCTATTCTGCAGTGTTCTTGTTTAAAGGGCATTGCAATTACATTTTCATCTAAAGCTAGCTAAACAACCGATAAAAACATTAAGATAATTCTCAGGTTGGAATGCCAACGTGGCTTTAAAGACTTTGGTGATGTTCCTAACTCTGTTAGAATGTTCTTTTTAGTTTCTGTCCCTTTTATATCATTTTATAACCACAAACTAAAGTTCTCACAACTTTGCATGGAGGTTTTTGTGATTAACCTAACTTAACTTGGCTTAATATAAGAACTTACGTAATGGTTATGTTAAGGTTTTTATTTTATAACTAATGTCACTTTCCCAGAACGTCGCAGGAGCTTTTTTTAAAATGTGAAAACAGTAAGAACTTTACACATTATGCAGTGGTTAAACATCAAATATTTTCTAGTGGTTAAATGTTGAATTCTCCGTAAGCATAAACTACATTTAGTCAAATTAAACCATTCAACTGACACTGCATATGAATCGCGTATTAAACAGACATTAAAAAAATCACTGCACTTGATTCTGATTGGTCTAAATTTAAAGTAGTTGTGAAAGGAAAGTGGGATAATGCACATTTGATCAAAATAAACCACTTATTACAAAAATAAATGCACCTTATTCAGATTGATTTCGCGCTAATGGCCTACACACTGTATATTATCCCTTGAATATGCATATTTGTGCAGTTCATCATTTTAATTGGAAGCTTTTCTAACTGACCTATGAAACCACTGTTAATGGACATTGCATGCATGGATGGATGGATGGATTTTCATTACAAAACACAAAGCAGTCAAAATAGAAAAGTACTATAGTGCAGATTTATTGGAAAAAAACGTAATGTTTCAATGAATATATATGTTTCCATTGCAGTTAAACTAATGGCTGGGTTGAGATGAGTTTTTAAACACGGCCTTCCCCCACTCATGTGATGCATTCACTCCGTGACACAGGACAGCGCGTGCCACTTAAAGGGGAGGAGTCCTCTGACGTCGTGCGCACGTACGTACGTACAGGAAACATGACGTCACGCGCCACGCTCCGCTACAGCGCTCCAGCAGTCGGAGGGGTTTGAAGAGGGAAATAGAAACATAGAAGCCTAGAAGAGAAATTTCAGGCAGCTCCGACCAAATAGAAACGCTCGTCACCATGGCTGAAGAAAATATCTTCCTGTTCGTGCCGAATTTGATCGGTGAGTGTCAGTCGAGCGCGTTTACTAACGCAGACCGTCGAGCTCTGCGCACATTTAACCGCGGCTTTCTGTCAGATAGTGGTTATTTCATTTAAAATGTGTATTTAAAGGTCACAAAGTTTTTATGTAAAGATTCTAGTGTAGTTTTCATGATTATTGTATTTGACAGCGGCTATTTTTTGTGTTGTTTTGTTTTGACTTCCTGCGGATGTTGACATGATGCTTTAGGCTGTCACTGTACCGTTAATACAAGAGTGAAGCTCATTCAGTACAGCGCGTTCATCCACTAATGCCGTCAGTGTAGTGTATAAAAAGGATTAAAGTCTGTATAAATTAAAATTCACCCCATTTATGGTCTAAATCTATATGATGGATCTTATTATGAACAGTTTATTCCTCTACGGTGGCCGAGAGAGCTCAACGCGCTGCAACAAAAAAAAAAACACCTGCAAATTAAGAAAACAACTTCATCAATTTGACAACACACTCAAACAAAGAAACGCGCTGCAAATACAATTCTTTATTTAGTTGTGTTGTGAGCATTTGCAATGCGTTTCTTTGTTTGTTTGCGTTGTGAGCATTTGCAGCACATGTGCTGTCAAACTGATGAAGATGGTTTCTTGATTTGCTGGTGCTTTTTCTATTTGCATGTGTTTTCGGAAGTTGCAGCGCGTTGAGCTCTCTCGGCCACCGTATATATTCCTGCATATGTTATTGTTAACATTTTTTGACCTAATAATGTTGCTTGAAATAGTCATAACAGGACACTTTTGAGTGCAACAACACCCACATCTCAAAATTGAAACAGAAAAATCGAATTAACAATTAGTTCCCGTATTTTATTAATTCATTTCCACCACGAATTAAGAATTTGTTACCACAACTTATTAATTTGTTCCCTCTTTTTAGTAAATCATGGCCACGTTGCATTAATTTGTCCCCTCATTTATTTTTTTATTAGTTCCCTCGTTTTAGTTACATTGAGGCCACACATTAAGAACTTGTTTCCATTGACTTAATCAGTTCCCACAACTTCTTAATTCATTCCCTCATTTTAGTAAATCGGGGGCCACATTGTACGAAATAATTCCCTACTTTTTATGAAATCAAAACTTTGTATTACCAATTAGTACAATGTGGCCATGATTTACAAAAACGAGGGAACAAATTAAAAAAATGAGGGAACAAATTCCTAATTCGTGGCCATGATAAATATATTTTTGTTTGCATGTTATGCGCCGCTCTCTGTACATGTACACTCATATTCCCTTTGAATCTCTTCCCACGCTTTCAATAGGATATGCTCGTATTGTACTGGCTCTGGTATCCTTCTACCTGATGCCCTGCTGCCCGGGCCCGGCAGTGTTTTGTTACCTACTGAGTGCCCTGTTGGATGCCTTCGATGGACACGCAGCTCGCGCTCTTAATCAAGGTAGTGATCTTCAGCTTTGCGTTGTACATTATTCCTCTTTCTGTGCTTTTCTCTCTCTCTGTACTCATCCTTGCCTCTTCCTTAGGTACAAAGTTTGGTGCCATGCTGGACATGTTGACAGACCGTTGTGCCACCATGTGTTTGTTGGTGAACCTGGCACTGCTGTACCCGTCCTACACTTTCTTGTTTCAGCTCAGCATGTGTCTGGACATGGCCAGCCACTGGCTGCACCTGCACAGGTGTGTCCAAACATCAGTTATCCAATAGAATGCTAAGGATTGAGTCCTAAAACCCATCATTCCCAAGTCATTGTGGTTTCAGTGTGAATGAGTTTTTGGTTAAATGCTTGAAATAAGGGCTGCATTAAAGGGGTCATATGATGCGATTTCAATTTTTCCTTTCTCTTTGGAGTGTTACAAGCTCTTGGTGCATAAAGAAGATCTGTAAAATTGCAAAGACTAAAGTCTCAAATCCAAAGAGATATTCTTTATAAAAGTTAAGAGTCAACCACGCCTACCTAAAACGGCTCGTTCTAACCTGCCCCCACATATCTACCTCACTATGAGGAAATATTAGCATAATGCCGCCCAAATGTTCACGCAAAGAAAGAAGGCGTAACTTTTATTCTCGCTGTAGTATTGTTGTTGCGCCATGTCGTGAAGGCGCTGTGTTTCGTTGTGAAAGCAAAACTACTTTGTTTGGTCTTCCAAAAGAGGACGATATCAGCTTCGTCATGCCTGGAGCTGATCCGTGCTGGTCGTGGAGGAAATACTTCAACTTTGCTCTGTGGATCACTGGATCGGGCTTTCAAGCGGGACAAAGGGAAGTCCAGTCCGGGGTCGTCACATGTGGTTGCCGCAAGCCCGACGGCCACTCCTTCATCGAATCCGCCGCCTCTGATCACTCTAGCCCCCAGCCTCTGCTCACTCAAGGCCGCCGCCGCTCACTCTAGGTTGACGCTCACGTTAGTGCCTCCGGCCGCCGCTCCTAAAGGCGTGTGTGGCGCTGGTCGTTTGAAGCGAAACTACTTTTTAGTCGTGTCACTAGAAATCATGGTTAAGTTGTATTTACAACACTGTTCCAGAACAGTTTAACCCAAATACATTTTATGGATGAATGGTTTTCTTGACTCTGGTTAGAAGTAGACTCCAAATGCCGCTTTTTTTATATTTAAAGAATTTGCCACTGACGATTCTCGAGTTTTGAGCAGTGTAGAGTAGGCTGGTGGTTGTAATTTCTCCGATTAAAATGCAGACATGGTTTTATGGTTACGCGGCGCGATGCAATGCAACGCTTAAAAAGACAGTAGAAGTCATTATAATCCATAATTATGTCCCCACTGGATGCAACAAATGTTTTTGTCTCCTCACTCCGGCCTGACACGTCATCACAGTATGGAAAGGGGCGTAACATTTCCGTCACACGCTTGAGATATTCGGCCAATCACAACGCACTGGATAGCTGGCCAATCAGTGCCCACTTCGCTTTTCAGACCAATGAGCTTTGTAAAAATCTACGTGTTTCAGAAAGACGGGGCATAGAGGAGAAACAATAATGTACAGTATGTGGAAAATAATGTGTTTTCTGAACCTTAAACCACATAAACACATTGCATTACACCAAATAATGTTCTTTTTAGCAACATCATATGACCCCTTTAAAAAGCATGTTCTATATAGTATGAATGTAATCTGGATGTACTACATTTATCATGTTGTCATTGTCATATGACCTACTAGCTTAATTTGCGTCAGTTCATTGCCATTCACAAGTGGGATAGTAAAGTTTCCGTCACAGGTCACTTTTTGCCTACTTTTTTATGAATACTGTGAATTTTGACATTATTCTGTTCCCTTCCTTTTTTAGCCTACTATATAGCAGGGAAATATGCAATTCAGAAGCAGCTTAGGTCTGTGGTTAACACAAGCTCAAGATATTTTTACGTTTTATTCTATGACATAAAATACATCAGTTACATTATTTAAAGCATTTACGTGTCTTGAAAAAGGTAGCAAGTGCTCACAAGTGGCTAAATGGGACTAGAGAGGTTGTCTGTGATCATGATGAACAAAACATGTAAGGATCATAAACTTTTGTTGGTTTTCTGCAATAATCCGAAAGACAGTGGTGGAGAGAACCAGAGCTTCCAGGTTGGCCTATATAAATATGTCATCCCTGCAGCACTCTGTAAGAGACATCTGACATATGCATGCATAAAGTCATAGTTGATTTAAGACCATACTTGGGGGCATTTGGGTCTCTAGAAATCTCTCTTAATGTTTACAGATTATCACACCCCAAATTGAAAAGCATCATCCATCAGAGGCAGATCCTGGCATAGGCTACATAGTCATTTTGCCTTGACTGGCACAGTTCTCTTGTGCAACATGGGACACTACTGCCACCCCTGCACATAGCTCTCAGACGCACGCCCCACTTGTCTAATTGCTAATTTGTAGTCTGCTTTTCATTCCAGTGAAATTGCAAAGTTAAATGCTCCCGCATTTCTAATATACATCTACTATATATCGACAAACAATTGCTGTTTTATTGCTCCTTTATTGCAGTCATCTGCGAGCTTGTATTCAGATCGGTCTCCATCCAATTAACAGTCAGTTGATAGAACCAAGTCCCTGTCCTATATTTTGTTATTTTTCGATAATAAATTTCACAGTACGGAAGAAATAATTTGTTGCTATTTCCGTTTCATCGCGGCTTTAAAAAACACTTTTTATTTATTTTTAACCCACAATCTCACAGCTAGCTAGATTTTCCTTGTAACACTTTATTAAAATCAGTAACTAACACTTATCTAACACATGTCAGAATATAAGTTTGTTCATAAAAAAAATTATAAATGTTAATAAATTCTATCTTCTCCACGGACACCCTGGAGTACGTTCATGGATCTCCACAGGCCCCTAGAATCCAATTTTATTGTATTTAATTTAAGTATCTGTGTTCCCTGTGTTCTACATAAATCATTGTTAATAATATGAGTTGTTGTTTTTTTTCTCCAATTTCTTTCAGTTCCATGATGAAGGGAGCCACCAGTCACAAGACCATTGACCTCTCTGGCAACCCCATCTTACGGCTGTACTACACATCCAGGGTAACACACTCACTCATGCACATTCCTTCACACAGTCAGGAACTCCCATCAAAAGCTTATTGAGTTTTTCTTAAATCTAGTGAAAAAGTTTTACATGTACTGGCTGTTCTGACATCGGTGTTTTTCCACAGCCGGTGCTGTTTTTCATGTGTATGGGGAACGAGCTGTTCTTCTGTCTGCTGTATGTAATTTACTACATCGAGGAACCCCAGGGTGAGTGTCAGCATGCTGTTTTCTCACTGTCTTTATAATGGACCTACTGTGACTGTGATTTTATATTTATAACACTATATTTTGTGTTATATTACCTCGGCAACTGCTGCATGAGTGTTTCTAAAACAACGGCTGAGCTTTTGGAGCAAATAGGATCATATATCTTCCATTTGCCAGATTTATTCATTGAAGTAGTACTGAATTCATAAGAATGCACTATAGCAATTCTATAATACAAATGATATTTTATTTAAATATTGGTTGCATTTTTTTCTACCCAGTGTGGCTACAATGGCTGCTGGGAGTTTGCAGCGTGGTCTGTGTGCTGAAGTCTGGCATTAGTCTCCTCCACCTCATCACCGCCTCCCGTAACATGGCTGCTATCGATGTGGCTGACCGTGAGGGAGAGCGGAGCAAAGCACAATGAGACATGAGAGTATGCAGAAACCAAGAAAAATGAGACAAAGGCTGTGCAAAAGAGATGAGCAGAAAAAAAGAGTGATGAGATCGCTGGCCAGTATAAATGAGGATGAGATAATGGAAATCAGTTATGGGACCAGACAAAGCCTCAGTGAGCTTTTATATTTATTTGAATATAGATAATCAATGCTATAATGCCAGGGCAAATTCCTTACGAGTTTTACCCATATTCCTGTAGTTGTGCTTTTCATTGCTGTTGATGGAACTAGTAGTTGCACTATGAGTGTACCATGTTTATGTCATCTTTGGGGTGTCATCATATTCATTTTTATGTTTGAGGGTTAATTTATTCATTAATGGAATAATCATGTATCATTTAAATGGAATTTAGAATAGCTCTGCTATTTAAAACCAACATTTCCACACATGCGCGCGCACACACAGACAGGCACATTCCACGCTTCAGCTGAAAGCCACTTGAGTATTACTGTATTTGGCCATTGTTTTATCATTAGTTGTGGTATTTAATTATTTTGAACTGTCTGTATGAGCCTGTCTATAGCTGGTTTTATTACACTCACTGTTGTTTTTGTTGCAGGTATATCAAAGAATGTTTATCTGTTTGAATATTAGTTTAAAGCGTGTGAAGCCATTATTATATTAAGCAAGTGGCTCAGGCATCATTTTCGTCCATAGCCTCCTGAATGTATTACTGGGTTGTGGTAGAGGGGTAGACCTACTGTTTGCCGTCTAAAGTTTTACAGCTGTTGTTATAAATGATCTGAAATATATGAGAGTTATATGATTGGAGAAAAGTCATTTTGTACTGTAACTGATGATTTGACAATAAAGATATCCTGACAACAAGATGCAGCTGTTTATTGATCACATTTTAACAGCCCTGCAGCTGTTACTGATGATATATTACCATCAGCCCAGCAAACACAAAACGTTCTCGTTAGGTTCTCCCTTTGGGAAGCAATTTATATATATATATATTCAAGAACATTTAATTTAATGCTCATATTATGTATGATAATGTTTTGGTTAATTTGAATGTCTAATTAAAGAATTAATGGAAAGACGGTCTTATGCTGCTGGTGTAATGTAGAGAAGTTAAGTGAACGTTAAAGCAACGTTCTGTTCACCATCACGCACAACCTAAAACAAACCTTCTTTTTCCTTTAAAAACGCACGAGTGTTCTGTTCTGTTCTGGGAACGGTTTGCGAGGATCAAAAAGGAACGTACTGTCTGGGAGCTCATAAAATTGTTAGTTGGGCGTGAGTCTGATATATGTGTTTAATGTGGGCGCGTGTACAATTATTATCGGCAGTGATCTGGAGCCGCTTATTGTTTACCGCAGCTGCGTCTGCGTGCGTCTTTACCTTTAAGGACCTGCGACATTTTTTCCCCCATACGAACATCCAGTTGTCTACCGCCGAGAATCTCTGTGCTGTAGAGCTGGATTTTAGAGAAGAACGCGCGGATGGTTTCTTTTAACTGATCTCGACGTTTATGCTGTAATTCGCGTCGGCCGAACTCGAGCGCCGGAGGGGCGCGAGAGGACGACACCGCGCTCGAGAACATCGCGTGGAGGAGGGGACGAAGACACAGAGGGGGTGTTCACTCAAAATATACTATCCCTTTAAAACAAGGGGGACACGGCGGTGGGGGAGAGATAGCGGGGCAGAGAAGACGGGATAAAAAAAGAAAAGGAAGAAAGAGCGAGGGTGGGAGGGTGAGAGTATTGCAGGAAAAAAAGGAAAACATGTCATCCTCCGTGGGGGAGCCGTGGACGACGACCGGCGGAGCGCTCGCCAGACACGAATGAGATTTAACGCAACGCCGAGGCTCGCTCAGATGCCGCTCGGGGCCTGGATGAAGAATCTTACAATAAAATTGATGGCATTTTTATTTTTAACCACGCTGTGCGACCGCTGAGAGCAAATGAAACATTAAACTGCCATTTTAATTAGGTTATTTCTGCATGAATTATCACACAGCGGTCTAATGAATAAGAAAACATTACATGCAGAAATTCATTTTAGATTATATTTTTAAGCATGATACTAGGCCACTGTTATGTGACAATGCGGCGTTAATAGCATACTGTGACTGACAACTCTCATTTCTTATTTTGTACTCTTTAGAAATAAGGTAAATGTATATTTATCAGTGTCAGAGTAATATGCATTCTTTCACTTTTTCAATTTCACTAACATGTCCTTTTATATTTGTTTGATTTACAGTTTAATAAATACTAAACTTGCTCGAATAGTGGAAGGAGACGTTCTTTCGAATAGTTTATTTCAAACGGCGTCTCTACTGTTCTACACTTCGTGATGGATGCAGCTTGGAGCAATTTCCTCTTTCAGGTAAGAAAATGCTTATGCGTGCTAATGCGGATAGCTCTTTTGTTATTTGATTTAAATTCATGTCATAATAGCTAGCATTTGTCCATAATGGCACCGGTGTACTTTCATTCATAAGTTAAGGCAAAAGAATGTTTAAAATCTGTGATTTTGCCCCTTTCACGACAGACTCCGCCTTCACAGTCCCAAACTGACGCGACCCTCCAATCAGATCTTCTCCCGGAGCTCACCGATGCCGCTCAGGACCCGCCCCCTGAGCACATACCCCCGCCCCCATCCACGGTGGACACAGCGGCGCTGAGCGAGGAGCCCCTACCGGGTGAGGGAGGGGCAAAACAGGAGGGTGGGAAGGGAGTTCACTGGGGACTGGAGAGAGAACTGAGGTTAGGCTGTTTGTAGTTGTGGCATTGGTGGCTAGAGAGCGATGTAAATGAGTGAAGATGTTAATGAGCCAGTTATTTGCATAAAGTTGGAATATCATTTAGGAAGCCTGCATGTTTTCTCTCTTCTATTGTTGCCCTCAAATCAAGTTGGAAAGATCATATTTACAAGATGATCACAGTGTTGAAATATTGTCAGTTCAGGGTTCCAGAAGTGAAAATGTGATTAATTTTCTCTATCCACCTTTTTCTTTTAACGCGGAAGTAAGCCTCTATGGGTGAGACCATCCGGTTCATTAGCCGGTAGTAGCCGCTATAGGTAAAAAGCGAGGCGAATAACAACGTGCAGTAAACGGTAAAACTGTTTGCACTACAAACCAGTGTGTTCATACTTAAGATAATACATTAAAATAATATAAGACAAGACACACCAACTTTCAATATCGAGCAGCAAAACGAACTGTTTTGTTCAGCTAAAAATAGCTGGTGGAGTGGTGGAGTGGACGCAGATGAGACCGGAAGCCAGACCCATAGAATCTTCAAATGGCCACGCCCATTTTTACGACAAGAAAAAAATGGATAAACTAATGTATTTTAGTGATCCTGCCTAATTGTCAGAAAACAACACTACCCACAATAACTGAAGAGAGATTCACCATTAAGAGAAGTTGCTTTTACCATGGAAACAGAAAGTGGGTTAATGAACCAGTGTTGTTATAGTTAACTAAAACTATTAAGAACTGATCATTAAAAGACAGCTGAAATAACTAAATTATAAAATTGTGATGGAAATCTTAAAATTAAAAACCTGACTTTTTTTTGAAAAGTTGCCATTGGCATCTAAACTAAAATAGTTTAAGGGTTGACCATGCTAAAATTATAAACTAAAACTGAGTAAATGTAAAAAAACATAGATATAGATTAATATATATATATATATATATATTTATATATATATATATATATATATATATTATCTATATATATATATAAAATCAAATATTGAGAAATATTATAAAACTGCTTCTCAAGCTACTGAATATTTATTTGTACATATTATATTATAATATTTATAAATGTAAAAATTATATAAATTTAAAATGAGGTGCTGCTGGGGATGAGTAGTTCATCACAGACATACACAGTCTAATACCATTCTCTTTTTTTCTCCAACTTTTCAAAACCTTTGTACTTAAAATCAAAGGCTTTTATTATGTGATTCGTGTTGGAACTGCTTAGAGGTCTAAACTAAAGAATATTTTTCAAATCCCTGGTGTAAAAATACTTCCGGAACCAATGCATATTGGCCCTTTTTATGCATTTCATGTAGTCCTGATGAAAAATAGCAATAAAACATGCTAGAAAGTTCTCTAATGGTAAGAGAATGAAAAAAAAACACACAAATAAAGCATCAATTTCATAGCTAATGTGCACTTTTTGCACATTATTGTGATGTAATAGTGCTAAAAAGTTTGCTGTTTTTGCCAGTAAGTGGAAAAAAGAGAAAGAAACAAGACATTTCCCATGTGATTTCACATCTCATCGTAATTACTGCTTTCAAGCAGTAGAAACTTTCTGGAATTATTTTAATACAGCATAGTGTGTTTGTTTGCGACAAATAGCGTACACCTGTATATGAACACTTACAGTGTCCTCTAACCATCTCTCTCTCTTTTTCTCTTTCCCAGTGAAGCCAGTCACTCGACCAGTCCGACCTGCACACATCTGCTCCATATGTAATAAGCAGTTTAAGAACAGTTACAACCTGCGGCGTCACCAGTCTGTCCACACTGGAGTGAAGATGAAGGACAGAGCCGCTAGAGAGAAAATAGACGGAGGAAAGGCTGGAGCAGGAGTGGAGAGGCAGACCATCCCCCTTTCTCTCCTCCAGCTGTCTATACCTGCCTCCATACCCACAGCAGTCGACCCCATGGCCCAGCCTTCCCCAATCAGCAATCAGCAGCTAGAGACGGTGGCTGTCTCTATCGCCCCAGCAACGATCGCCATGACAATGAACCAGCCCCTCCCTACTGCAGTGGTGGTTACTGGGACAATGGTTCAGGTCGGGTTGGTTTGTGTCTTTGGTTAATACTTTGCATACCTTTGCTGCACTTCCCTTGTTTGCTTTGACTTTTCTACTAATGCCTTTTATCTCATATTTACTCTCTTTGTCATTTTGAACTCACTTTGAGGCACTTATCATAAATAGGGTTCAAAATAGGGCTTTAAATTAAACAAACAGAAGATTTGGGTGTGTGGATATATATATATATATAATATAGTATATTATTATAACTATAGAGAATATATATAATATTATACAAAACCCACACACTACACAAATGTCCATTTGAAAGGAGGGTGCTCATTAAAAAGGTTGTTGTCACCGCATTTTTTTTTTTGCAAATTGTTTTAATTGAGACTAGTCTACTTACAGTTTACAACCTTGGATCGATTTGTCGTTATTTTTAGCACTAAAACAGTTAATAATCAATTAAATGTTATACATTAAAATATATGTTTCTGTAAATCAAATCATAGGAATAACATCTATAGATATTTTATGTTTGATATATTTCTTTTAAAATATTATAAAAATAATAATAATTAAAAACACCTCTGCCAGATTGGTTAAAAGGGTTGCAGATTTAAATAATGCTAGCTAGCTGGTTTGGAACAAATGATTTGTGATTATTGCTATTTCCTAAAAATATTGTGTGGTCATTTTTTCATACAGTAGCTAAAGGCTGCAATACACAATATGACTTTTGCCCAGATTTTTTCCCTGATTTACAGTCTGAAGCAGTCAGCACTAGTTGGCATAATTCAGAGCCGGTCTGCAGAATTTGGGCAGTAGGAGTTTGCACAGAAAGTCGTGTAGCTATGATGGGACACAAACTCCCAATTTGTTGATCTTCAGCCGCTTTGATTCGCATCCAGGTTGGAGACTATTCTAACATGTTTGAACATGTTGATATTTGAGCCATTTTAGAACACATCTGTTTCATTGTAAGTAATCTCCTAGCAACGAGGGGCATGTTTCTCTGAGTTTGTGTTTGTAATGACTTGAATATCTGGTAGAGTGAGATCCTAAGCTATTGCCTATTGTTTTAAAATCTGTTCAGATCTTAAAAAACCTCTACCCAGTGTGTAGCCCGCCTACGGTTTAAATCTATAGGTGTCATGTGAGATTCTCAATGAATGAGGTGATTTATAAATAGTAATGAGACCCACAGACAAAACTCGTCAGGTCTAAAATCTGAAATTTGTGTACGGTGTGTCTTTTTTCACTGGCCTGCATGCACCAAATCACCAACATAATGATAACCTATAGGGAAGATGGCCCAAGACCGTGCCGAAAATATCTATCCCAATTGTACAAACCCATACCATCAATCCAACTCCCAATCCTATAACCAACCCTAACCTACAATCCAGTCGAGGACGCAAGTCCAGCTCGCGTGAGGCTATGTACGGGCAAGGCGTTCAGGGACAGTTGTGGTGACACTCCTAAGACACCGGGCAGGCGGTCCCGGCGGTACGCATTCGGACGAGAAGCCGTATCTGTAAAATCTGACAGCAGCGGCTTTAAGAGAGAACAGGATGTCATGAGCTTATCATGTGCGGTCAAAAGACTGGGAGGACGTGGAAGAACACCATAGGTGTGTCCGCAGCCGCGCCAAGGGCCTTCTAGCGGTAAGAAATAGCTTTTTGCCACCTGTACACACCACAAATAAATACAAATAGTTGAAAACTACTTTTCCCATAGTGTGATGAGATTAGGAGGACAGGAATTTTTAATGGAATTTTTCTATAAAAAACAGGCACTCTTGTAAAACCAGAAAAACTGTTATCAGGCCCATCACAGCAGGTTTCAACAAGTGAGCATATACGTAGTTATGACCGTGATGGAGGGACCCTGATGTTGTCAGTGTTGAGTGAAGAAGTATTGAGGGGAGAGGCCATAATTACTAATTTGCGAACTGAAAATGGGGTTAGCCCATGAGGAATAGGTGACCTTCGTCGTATTTATCTATCTAAGTAATTATCTTTAGACCACATCTACATCAATATGCAGTCCAGCAAGCTAGTAGTAAAAAAAAATTGTTGGGCTCATGAGGACTTAGGTAATTAATAAATAAATAAAATTAGTTGTATTGATTAAATGATGCATTAATGATCAAAAGGGACAGTAAAGCTATTTACAAGCATACAATATACAGTAGTATGATTATAACTATAGATTATCTATATATACTGTATATATTAACAACTGCACCACCCATGTCCTGTTGTTTTAAAGGAGCCCTGATGCTACAGACAGAGGCAGATCTCTGGTGACTCTCCTCTAGTTCACATAGAGATGGTGTGCAGCAAAAACACAAATGCACAATGGCCCCTGCTAATCATTGTGATTTTGTACGTATTGTATTCGTTGGTTGAGCCCTCTCTTTGTCTCCTCCAGGCCTGACCATCTTAACAGTCATGTGCGACAGGTGCACTCCACAGAAAGACCCTTCAAATGCCCGGTAATCATACTGTTCTAGTCTCTCTCTCTCCTTTACCCACTTTTCTTTCTCATACTATTTATCATTGATGTTAGTTTTTCCTGCATGCTCTGTGTGATTTGACGTGTCATTGATTGCCATTGGAAATAATTTGACCTTGTCCCTCAGAATTTAAAAACAAAAGCTCAAATATAAAACATTTTTGCTGAATTTAAATGCTTTAAAGATCACAAAAAAGCCCAACTTGTAGTATTTTTTACTCTCAATCCATTTTTAGTAGCTTTGTGGCCATCTGCTAGAAATGTTACTTTAGCAAATATACATGCTTAAAAATTGCAGTCTTTCTTGGAAAAAAGACCAACAATTTTGAATATTAATGCTTTTACTATAGTATATACTGTATACTACTGCTCAAAAGTTTGGGGTAAGGAAGATGTTTTAAAGGAGTCATATGACGTTGCTAAAAAGAACATTATTTTGTGTATTTGGTGTAATGCAATGTGTTTATGCGGTTTAAGGTTAAAAAACACATTATTTTCCACATACTGTACATTATTGTTTCTCCTCTATGCCCCGCCTTTCTGAAACGTGTCGATTTTTACAGAGCTCATCGTTCTAAAAAAGCGAGGTGTGCTCTAATTGGCCAGTACACAGTGCTGTTGTGAGTTGGATCCCGATACACTCAAGCGTGTGATGGAAATATTACGTCCGTTACCATACTGTGATGCCCTGTCCGGCCGGAGCGACAAGACAAAAACATTAAATCCCATTATAAACAAGGCATTTGTTTCATCCAGTGGGGACATAATTACTGATTATAATGACTTATACTGTCTTTTTACACGTTACGTTGCATCGCATCGTAAACATAAAACCGTGTCTGCATTTGTGATCGGAGAAACGACAAACAACAAGCGCTACTCTACACTGCTCAAAACTCGCGAGTTTGAATGTCAGTGGCAAAATTCTTTAAATATGAAAACGTACTTACAGACTGTGAGTCAAAGCGCCAAGCTGTCCTTGCAAAAGTTGGAACTGCCCCACTTTATAGAAACAAGCGCATTGTAGGCTACTCTCCCAGGTAAGTAGCCTACTCTCCTAACAGTCCTCGTCCATCCTCCATAAAATGTGTTGCACACATCTGAATATTTGGGTTGACCTTTTCTGGAACAGTGTTGTAAATACAAAATAACCACTAGATTTAGTTGTGTCCTCTTTTGGAAGGCCAAAAAAAAAGTAGTTTCACTTTCACAACGAAAAACACACAAGTGTCTCCACTCCAAAATGGGCGCCGATTGGGCAACATACATTACAGCGAGAATCAAAGTTACGCCCCCTTCGTTCTTTGCGTGAACATTTGGGCGGGTATGCAAATCTTCCCACAATAGTTGATGAAATGTGGGGGTGTGGTTCGAAAACGAGCAGTGTTGGTAGGCGGGCAGGGAATCTTAACTTTTATAAAGAAATATCTCTTTGGATTTGAGACTTTAATCTTTGCAACTTTACAGATCTTCTTCTTTATGCACCAAGAGCTTGTAACTCTTCAAAGAGAAAGGAAACATTGAAATCGCATCACATGACCCCTTTAAAAACAGTTTTAATACATTTTTAATTGAAATCATTTTAATTAAATTTTTTTTTTTACTTTTATTCAGCATGGATACAATACCTTCCTATTCATCACAGAATAATAATAAATCTTTTTTGAGCATCAAATCAGCATATTAGAATGATTTCTGAAGGATCATGTGACACTGAAGACTTGAGTAATGATGCTGAAAATGAGCGCTTTGCCATGATAGGAATAAATACATTTTCAAATATATTAAAATAAACCGTTATTTTAAATAGTAATAATATTTTACAGTCTTAATATTTTACTGTATTTTTAACCAATAAATGCCACCTTGTTAAGCATAAGAAACTTCTTTCAAAAACAATAAAAAATCCTACCAAGAGCTTTGAACGGTAGCCTGTTTGCCTTTGTCTTTACACAACCATATATAAATATTATTTTGTATGATAATAAACAGCATAATACTACATTTAATAATTAGAATATAGTGCTAAATATTCTTTGAAATCATCCTGCATTGTGTTTTTGGCTCTTTGCTAAAACTTTATTATAGTGAATTACGCATTCTTTCATGTGCTTTTCTGATCATATGTGTGATGGTGTACGTGTATGTGGGCTGCAGCCATATGTGTCTGGCAGTGTGTGAGACGAGCATGAGTCATGATGTGAGAGATGAAGGCAGATCGGGATAGAGCTGGAATACCAAAGAGAATGAAGAATGTGTTTGATGAACAGTGTTGTTTGTTTGTGCAGACATGCGAATCCGCGTTCGCTACTAAAGACCGGTTACGAGCTCATATGATCAGACACGAGGACAAGGTTCCCTGCCACATCTGTGGCAAACTTCTCTCTCCTGCTTACATCACAGATCACATGAGGGTGCACAACCAATCACAGCATCACGTCTGTCACCTCTGCAACCGCAGTGAGTATCATTGATCATTTCCTTTGGGGTTTTAAAAGCGTAGCTATTCCTTTAATATTCTAATACCCTTTTTTTTAAATGTCTTTATTAAAACACTTGAGAATATGAATTAATTGTAAATGTGCATGTTTATACACTACTATTTAAACATTTGAGGTTGAATAAAAGAAATGTTTTTGAAAGAAGTCTCTTGTGCTCACTAAGGCTGCATTTATTTGATCAGTTTAACAGTAAGAATGGTAATATTGTGAAATATTATTACAATTTAAAATGACTAAATATAAATTCAATGACTGCTTTGACAAATTTAGCAAATAATTTGTTGGAATTCTTTTGATCAAACTGATTATTTTAGTGAGTCTCTTTAAATGACTAAAGAAAAATGAGAATTGGATTAGTCTGATTGTGCTGTATGTTTTTGCATGCAGCCAGTGACATCTCAGAAAAGACATGTTGACTATTCATTTTCTTTGCATTATTTCAGGCTTTTTACGTTTTGTTAATAAATCATTTAATATATGTGACCCTGGAGCACAAAAAACAGTCTTAAAGGGAGGAGGCATAGGATGCGATTTCAAGTTTTCCCTTTCTCTTTGGAGAGTTACAAGCTGATTGTGAATAGATAAAGATCACTATAGTTGCAAAGACTAAAGTCTCAAAACCAAAGAGATATTCTTTATCAAAGTTAAGACTCTGCCACCCCCCCCATAAAACGGCTCGTTCTAACATGCCCCAACATATCGATGTCAATAGTGGAAAATATATTGCAATAATGCCCGCACAAATGTTCAGCGCAAAGGGGAACGAGAAACAAAGGCGTGGCGTAGAGTGTCCGTAACGCCAGTAGTGTGAAACAGGCGCATGTCAGGGAGACACTATGTGTGTTTCTAGGACACAGACGAAAGGAAAAGCACTTATTTGGCTTCCGGAAGAAGTTAGAGCTAGGACATCTTTAATATTACGACAACAGGAACAGCAATGATTTTAACCTAGGAGAGGAAGGACTTTCTGACATTTGATATGACAATACTGGCCTTCGAATAAGCTACTGTGTTGTTAAGTTAGTTTAAGTGTTTGCTAGTACTGTCAATATGCGGAGTTGTGGCACGGTGGCGCGACGCGAGCGCGATGAGAGAGAGCAAGAGAGGAGGAGCGCGAGAGGAGAGTTATGTGTACTATTTGTACGCAGTCAGCTGCAATGCTTTGGTAATACACAGTAAATTTTGTCATGGCCAATCAAGCATCTCTCTTAAATTGGATAATCTGAATGAGAGAGAGAGAGAGAGAGCGAGACCCATCACAGTGGAGTCAGCTGTCTTAAACATGGCTTGTGTACTGCAAACACATATCACTGTGTCTGTCACGAGACTCTGTTCCCCTTTCTGGTTCTGTCTTTACATTTGTTTTGAAAGATGAAGCTTGCGATTATGGTGAGGGGCATTACATTTCCAACGAGTGCTTGCAGTGTTCGGCCAATGCAATGCACTACAAATGCCACTTGGTGTCAGCTGGCCAATCAGAGCAGACTGCGCTATTCAAAGGAGGAGGCTTTGTTGAAAACGACGTTTGAGAGAGGCGGGGCATAGAGGAACAACAATAATGTACAGTATTTGAAAAAATAATGTGTTTTTTGAACATTAAAACATATCAACATATTCTGTTACACCAAATACACAAAATATGATCTTTAAAAAAGGATCATATGACCCCTTTAAGTCGCGGGTATATTTGTAGCAATAGCCAAAAATAATTGTATGGGTCAAAATTATCTTTTTTTTTTTTGCCAAAAATCATTAGGATATTAAGAATCATGTTCCATGAAGATATTTTGTAAAATTCCTACTGTAAATATATCAAACCTTAATTTTTGTTTAGTAATATGCATTGTTAAGAACTTCATTTGGACAACTTTAAAAGCGATTTTCTCAATATTTAGATTTTCTGCACCCTCAGATTCCAGATTTTCAAATAGCTGTATCTCTGCCAAATATCGTCCTAGCAAACCATAAATCAATGGAAAGCTTATTTATTCAGCTTTCAGATAATGTATAAATCTCAATTTCGAAAAATTGACCCTTATGACTGGTTTTGTGGTCCAGGGTCACATATGATATCTTCAACCATGGCTCTTTTTTAGACTGAAGCCATCAAATGAATAAGGGGAAGAATTGGCTATGAATTACCTTAATTCCATTTACAAACAAATTATTCTAATGAGCTGATTCTTTTTTTTTTAGTGAATCAAAAACATACTGTGCAACCACTGTAGTCCCAAATTACTTTTAAAAAATTATTTTAAAAGACTCAATACTCCATCATGGGATTTTAAACAAAGTTGACCTGTAAATTTTGGGACCTGGTGTTAAGTTTTAAATTGACCACGTTATAAGTTTCCAAGTAATTTACAGCACTAAGAAAGTGACAAGAGAAAACGATTACAATTTTCATAAAAATCATACTTTTTCCTCATAGGTTTCACCACACTGACATACCTGCGTGTCCATGCCCAGAAGCATCATGGGCAAGAGTGGAAGGAGAGTGGGGTCGGCCGTGGCTCAGGCTCAGGTGGGGTGCTGTTATGCCATTTGTGTGGGGTACACTGTAAGACACCCACACAGCTTCAGGGTCACATGGCCACACACGCCAACCAGACGGACCCCAGCGTTTCTTGCCCCATCAGCAGCAGCACTAGTTCAGTGGCGACAGTGGGCATAGCCACTCCTGTTTCCAGCCCTCCAGTCACAGTTGGCCTGCTGGTGACTGACTGCTCCAGCATTGCTCCTCAGAGCCACAGCTAGCCAACAGCACACCATGAGGAGGGAGGGCGGCATGGAAGAATCGGGGGTTAATGGGTGGGATGGTAGAAAAATCTAAGAGGATGGGCCCAACCTGGGCAGGTGAGCAAAGAAGCAGGACGATATATTGGATATTCACAACATATTTATGATGATTTTGCTGCCACAGAATTGAATGTCACTGAATTTTAATGCCATTTTCATTTGGCCATCAACTGGCTTAATTTCATTTCTGTAAATTTCTTCAGTTGCTTGGAGTTTAAGTTGCTGTTTTTGAAAGAATTCTCTTATGTTAACTAAGATGCATTTATTTGAACAAAAATACAGTAAAAACAGTAATATTGTGAAATATTACTACAATTAAAAATACTTTTTTATTTTAATATACTTTAAAATGTAATTTATTCTTATGATGTTTGTTATTATTATCAATGTTGAAAATCGTTTGTGCTGCTTTATATTTTTTGTGGAATCCGTGATACATTATTTATTTCAGGAGTCTTTGGTGATTTGAAAGTTCAAAAGAACTGCATTTATTTGGAATAGAAATCTTTTGTAACATTATTATGTCTTTACTGTCACTTTTGATTAATTTAATGCATCCTTGCAGAATAAAAATATTAATTTCTTTCAAAACTAATAAATGGGATAGCACCTTAAAATGTTTTTAAGAAAGAAATTATGAACATATGGGTAAGTAATATTACTGCTCTAATCTGTGTTTTATTTGACTGTTTCATTTAAATGAAAATTAAAAAATATATATATCTTTTTTTGTATCTTTCATTGAGAAACATGCTCTTGATTTCTTAACAGTATTTCACTTTTTGCGTTCACTATTCTAAATCTACTTGATAACAATGTTCATGATTTAAAAAAAACACCTTTTAAACAAATATGTAAAACACATGTTAAAGGAACACTCCACTATTTTTGAAAATAGGCTCATTTTCCAACTCCCCTAGATTTAAACAGTTGAGTATATTAAACCGTTTTCGAATCCATTCGGCCGATCTCCGGGTCTGGCGGTAGCACTTTTTAGCTTAGCTTAGCATAGATCATTGATTCTGATTAGACCATTAGCATCTCTCTCAAAAATTACCAAAGAGTTTCTATAATTTTTTTTTTTTCCTATTTAAAACTTGACTCTTCTGTAGTTACATCGTGTACTAAGACCGATGTAATAATCGAGAAACTTTGCTGCCGTACCATGGGTGCAACAGGCGCAATGATATTACGCAGCGCCTGAAAATAGTCCCCAGCTAGGTAACTTCCAATAAGCCTATTTTCAGGCGCTGCGTAATATCATTGCGCCTGCTGCACCCATGGTACGGCAGCAAAGTTCCTTGATTATTACGCCAGAATGATAGTTCCTAGCCATATCAGCCTAGAAAAATCGCAACTTTTCATTTTCCGTCGGTCTTACTACACGATATAAATAGAAAAATATCGAAACTCTTTGGTCATTTTTGAGCGAGATGCTAACGGTCTAATCAGATTCAATGATCTAAGCTAAGCTACGCTAAAAGTGCTACCACCAGACCCGGAGATCGGCTGAATGGATTCGAAAACGGTAAAACTCAATGGTTTAACTCTAGGGGAGTTGGAAAATGAGCCTATTTTCAAAAATAGTGGAGTGTTCCTTTAAGCCACTGCAGAGCAAATACATAAATGTTCAGATATTTATTTATTGGTTTTTTTATCAACATTACCCAGTCCTATTATTAAGTAATAATATCTTTTTGTAATAGTATTGTCCATCTTCTAGATGCAATTAGTTTATTAATGGGTGTGTATGCAAAATAACATTACCAAACCAAACAATGTTTTCTCACTCCAGGCTGCCATGGAAATGCCAACACAAAGATTACCATGGAAACCTACCCGTTAACCCACCCCTCTCATCCACCTCAAATCTTGCCGGGACTGAGCAAGAACTGAATGACTCCTCAAAATAAGTGTGACTTTTGAATGAACTCAAGAAATATCACCCTGTTTCACACTCGCATATTTTCTGTGAAGGCAGAGCAGTAAGTCTCACTGGATTCCTTTTCCCTCGTACGCTTTGATCTGGTCTGATGGATACCGACTGAAAGGGTTTAGAAGAAGAGTCTAGGAAGGTCTGATGGACGACTGGTTTGGGTGTCAGTACATTTCCTCGCAGAGTCCCATGGGAGAGATCACTGGTTTTAAATGTAGGCTGTTATTAAGTGCTGTCCCAGTTCATTATTTAAAAAAAATCCAGTGTTGAGGAATGTAGATCACTGAGAGGAATTGACACATTATGCCTCCCGACCTTTCCTTATAAAATAATGGCTCATATCTACATGATCTTGAAGTCCAGAAGAGATGCATTTTATAAATGAATTTACTCTGTTGTAAGAGATCAATCCATCATAAATGATCTTGACATAAATGACGCCTCCACAGAACATGAACATTTGAGGGGATGAAATGTGCCATTTCCACTCATTCCCTGCAAAGGATTGTAAAAGGGTTTAAACATGGTCACAAGGACAAAATATTTATATTTGTAATGTATGTAGTATACATAAGTACTAAAAAAGCATCTACTGTTCAATGCCTCCTTTGATATTTTTCTCATTGATCTTGATCTTTTTTTTTTAAACTAAAGATGTTAAAACAGATGTAATAATGTTGACTATGTTGCATAAGATCTGTAACCTATGTTTCCAGTTCTGTTTGCTGTGTTGATGCTTGTTTAATGCCAATATGTGTTGGTGTCGCTTTGCTCTTATCCTAAATAATCTCTGTATTATGAACATGCACCTTGCTTTAATGGGATATCATGTGTATGTGAAATTACCTGGTGCTTTTCTGCAATTGATACACACAGTTGCTATAGTGTTAGAAATTGAAAAGTGATTATTTTTAAAGAGAATGGGATGACACTTTTCTGTGAATATAGTACATAATGGTGTAACATTACATATTTCACAAATCCTACATTTTTTCTTAAAAAATATTTAAAAAATTTTTTTTTTTTTTTTAATCTAGTGTATTTAACTATTAATGGTGGTTACATCAAACGATATGACATTAACATAGCATGTGTTTTCAATGCAATCAAATGCCTGTCCCACTTTCAGATTCCCTTGGAACCTTTTTCGACTAGCAGTATGCATATGTCATCTTTCTGATACTCTCTTCATTTTTAGTTTTTTGTGGTTTTGTTGGCATGACCAAATATTTTTCCAATTGCAGCTTTGTTGTGCAAAACAATTAAATACAATAAATCCTAAGCTTTTTGCCTAATTGGTGATATTTAATAAATTATATAATACATTATATTTATATAATTTATATATTCTATCTTTATATAATAGAGTAATAGTTTATAAGCACTTTCATGACTTTGGTACCTTAACTGTTCCCTGCAGCGATGACCTGCCCAACTCGTCCGAGCAGTCTTTAGCCATCTTCAAGAAACAGCTGAAGACATGTCTCACCTGTACGGTTGCCGAGAAGTGCAAAGCAAATCACAATTCTTAAAACAAATTCAACGCAATACAAGGCTAAACAAAATAACAATGCAGAAGCACACCAACACTGCAAAAAACAAAATAAGTCAGAAAGCACAAAGACAAATCCGAAAACAAGTTAACAAGTCAGAAAACACAATGACATATTCGAAAACAAATTAACAAGTCAGAAAAAACAACGACAAATCAGACAAACCGGAAGAGGTATGTATAGTTTGAGACAGCGCCATTGGTTGGAGTTACTCACTGCTGACTGGACGAGACATCTTTCAATCAACGTATACAGGGAAGAACCTGCCGAAGAATAGCAGAGTCGTGGTAGAATGTTCGGAGATGGTATTTAAGTAGCTCAGCTTAAATGTATTGTATGAATTCCTTACGCTGGAATAAAAAATACGGGGTGTATATATACATTTAGTTTAAATTGGGGGCGTGTAAAACATCACGGCTTCCATGGCCAGCTGGGATAAGTGTCGTTGGCTTTTTGACACGATCGACCAGTTCAATCCCGTCTTTTGCCGAAACTTTTTTTTTCTTCCCGTATACTTGATTTGCAGATGTCTTGTCCATCCGCGTTGAGTACTCCCAACCAATGGCGCTGTCTCAAACGAATACCTACCTCTTCCGGTTTGTCTGATTTGTTATTTTGTTTTCGGATTTGTCATCACGTTTTCTGACTTGTTATTTTGTTTTTGAATTTGTCATCGTGTTTTCTGACTTGTTATAATGTTTTCTGAATTGTTATTTTGTTTTTTAGACTTGCATTTGCAATTTGTTATTTTGTTTTCAGAATTGTGATTTGTTTTGCACTTCTCCGCCACCGTACACCTGCCCCTCTATCACGACCACTCGCTATTCTATTTCTATTCTATCTACTTGTTTTCATTTTTTTTTTTTTTTTAAACCCTTGCTATGTGTATTGTCACAGCACTTACAAATGATTGCTCTTTTGTTGGTTTGATTGCTTCTATTCTCATTGTAAGTCGCTTTGGATAAAAGCTTCTGCTAAGACGCTGAATGTAAATGTACATATTAGGGTTTTAAGAATAAATATTAAGAAATTGCATAGAACTGTTATGCAATTTAACATTTTTTAAATCATTTTTATACAATTATAATGAGAAATGAGACCTTATTGCACCCCCACCCCCCTTTTAACAACAAAAAAACCCTTCATTTGTAAAAGTTTCAGGTTCTGTAGTTGATTTGTACCCTATTCCTGTAAGGCACCGTGCGTGTATTATTAGCACAAGACAGTGAGCGGTTAAACCGCGTCCCTCGCATTGTTTACACCGGTGGTCCTCCCCTCCCCCACACACTCATCCCTCTCTCTTTCTTTCACTCCATCCCCCTCTTTCAACTCCTCCTTCTCCCTCACTACCGCTACTTCCAACAGCTGATTTCCAGACCCGAGAGAGAGGAACACAGCGAGACAGCTGAGGTTTGGAATCGGCTGCAGCAGAAGGATTCAAAGCGAGCAGGAATGCAGGGAGAGCGCTGCGATGCGATGCGCCAGCATCAGTCATGAAGATCTGAGCTCTGCCGCCGCTGCCATCAGCTCCGAGAGGTTAGCCGCTGTGCTAAAGCTAACTTTACAAACATCTGTAGCCATCAAACCTACATTATCGGCCTTTGTCAAGAGTTACAGCTCATGTTTCATTGGCTATGTGCATTAGGTTGGATTCTATTCACTTTTTATTATTTTCGCTCTGAAATGGATCATTTGTGCATATAAACATCATATATAGGTCACGGAGCAGATTAATTAGCTAGCTAGCCGGAGGTAACAGCTGGTGAGGTCGCGTAAGCTACGTTATTATTAAGAGTTAACTGGCTTGAAATTCTATGAAACTGAACAAAAATGTAGAAGATTGAGATATATGTAGGCAGACCGCTGTGGTGTGTGGAAGGGCTTATAGCAGCTTAATATAATAGCCTTGTAACGAGTTGTCATTGCAGGGTAGCTTGGATATATATATATATTAAACATATAACATATAACATTTTATATAAACATAAATAATAAACATTTACATAGTTCCGTTTAATACATACATTTAAACGCATATTATATATAATGTCAATTAACGTTTACAGTGGCCAAGAATGTTAAGCCCCCAAAATGACAAAAGCTGTTTCTAAGCTATATTCCAAGTCTTCTGAAGTCATATGATAACGTGGGTTGGGAGCAAGCAAAAATAAAGGATATTTCACTGGAAACTGTGGAGCAGATTTTTGAATGTCATTTTAACATCCCCAGATTCCAGAATTTGAAAGTTATTACAGGCATAGAACCTACATTGCAAAGTGTCTCGATTGGCATTTAATGTTTCCATTGTTCAATGGATGTGAAGATTTTCAGTGGATAATGCCTGTTTTATTAATTTTGTATTCCATGAAAATTTTGTTTCAGAAGTTTGGTCTCAATTTAGAAATTTAGTTTTATTAAACTACTTTTGAACTGCAGATAATCAATTTAAAGGCATAGTTCACCCAAAAATGAAAATTGTCATGATTTATTACCCTTCATGTCACTCAAGATCTGTATTTTTTTTTTTTTTTCTAAACGAAACTAAATATTTTCGGTTCCCATTGACCATTGTATGGACAAAAATACTATAGAAATCAGCGTGAACTGAGCTATCTTCAAATGCTGACAGCATTGTCATTTTTGGGTGGACAATCACTTTAATGACATTTCCTCACCTGTGTTTGTTTTGATGTAGGATGGCTTTCCATGGATCCTCTCGGCCAACAGTGTGTGGTAACTTGTTCCCTGGATCAGAGTTAGGCCACAAGTATTTTTGTGTCAACACCACGACCGGCACTACCTCAACGGGCCTCAGCGCTACACCAAATCCGACCGGACCCAACGCACCTGCTGGGACTCCCAGGCACCCGGCGTCTCTCGGGGGCAGCACAGGCGGAGGGGCGGCCATCCCGCAACCTCACAGTAATCCAGCAAGTGAGGTTCCAAGTCCTGCTGAAATGGAGCCCGATCGGCCTATCGGTTATGGTGCGTTTGGAGTGGTCTGGTAAGTCCTCCTGTCATCCCAGCATACTGATTCATGATGACCATCTGTCATGTAGTTACACTACCGTTTAAACGTTTGGGATCTGTACGTTTTTTAGAAGATATTTTTGAAAGAAGTCTCTCATGCTCACCAAGGCAGCATTTATTTGATTATAAATGCGGTAAGAAACAGTAATATTGTAAAATATTTATTTTCCATTTCAATATGTTTTAAAGTTTATTTAAAATTGGACTAAACCCAAAGTTTGGTCTGTTGTGTTAAATATTACACACTCTGGCTGTCCTTTTGCATTGATAGGTCTGTGACGGACCCTCGGGATGGACGTAAGGTGGCTCTGAAGAAAATGCCGAATGTCTTCCAGAACCTGGTCTCCTGCAAACGTGTGTTCAGGGAACTCCGGATGCTGTGTTTCTTTAAACATGACAATGTAAGTTTTGCAGATGGAAAAGGGAAGCATGCATGCATGCATGTATGGGTGGGTGGGCATAAAATGAAAGAATAGGTATATTGAGATGATAAGTGTGTGTGTTTTCAGAGTTTTGGAACTTGATTGCATGTTTTTTGTAATGATGGGAATTTGCTTTGGCAGGTGCTGTCTGCCCTTGACATTCTCCAACCTCCACAAATCGACTGCTTTGAGGAGATGTATCCTTCAGGCTCACATTTCACCTCAAGTTGTTCCCCTCTGATACTTTTTAACTTTATTTTTTTATTCTATTCATGCCTCAATACTAAGGGGATTTAAGGGATGTTCCACCTAAAAATCCACATTTTCTCATCATTTACTCATGCTGTCTAAGGCTACGTTCACACTAGTGCATTTTCGTTTTAAAACGCTTAACTTTTGCTACAGTTATGCCTGTTGTTTACACTTCTCTGGCGTTTTTGGCCCTCGAAAATGAAGACTTTCGAAAAGGCCTGTCAGACCCCAGTTTTAGTTTGAAAACTGTGGTTGCGTTTCAGTGTAAATGGACCAAAACGGAGACTTTTGAAAACGAGGGTGTGGCTGCCCACATTTGCTCTGCGTATCCTTGACAACCGTGTAAACAATAACATCATGCTCATTGTTGTATCTACATGAATGGTCATGTGACATGCGTTTTTGGTTGTGTAGTGTGGACGGAGATCGTTTCTGAAACGCAGTGAAAACGAGGATCGTTTTCATTTTAAAACGCTGTTTTAAAACAAAAACGCACTAGTGTAAACGGGGCCTAAGATGTATGACTGACTGACTTTGTTTTTGTTTTTTTTTAGAAAAATAATACTAACAATTTTATTTTTTTGGAAAAAATAACTCTTTGAGTCCATATAATGCAAGTGTATGGGACCCCCAAAGATTCATAAACCACACAAGTGAACACAATGGTAATCCATATGACCCCAGTTGATGAATCAATGGCTTCAGAGGTGGATTATCTTAGTTTGTGTTCATCTGAAGAAATTTGTTCCAAACCTGTATGAGTGTCTTTCTTCTGTTGAACACAAAAGAAGATATTTTGAGGAATGAGGGGAACCAAACAGTTGCCAGTAGCCATTGACTTCCTTAGTATGGGGGGAAAACCCTATAGAAATCAATGACTACCAGCAACTGTTTGGTTACCCTCATTCGTCAGAATATCTTCTTTTGTGTTCACCAGAAGAAAGACAATCATACAGGTTTGGAACAACTTGAAGGTGAGTAAATAATAACAGATCTTTAATTTTGGGGTAAACTGTCGCTTGGAGTAGTTGGTTTGTTTCCATTAGGAGTGTTTTAAAGTATATGTCATCTGATCTGGTAAAAACGTTAAACCGCAGTACAGTAGCTGTATTTGCATGTCTATAAGTATTGTGCTTTACATTATCAGTGGGAAAGTGGCAGACCAGAACATGACACAAAAATGAGAAGACAAGGGAAAATACAGTGTAAAGAGATTAGTTGATTGCAGTTTGCAGAGCAACTTAGTGTATTAATATTGAATGTATGTTTGTATGTATTGACTGTTTTGCAGTGGCTCAGAATTTAGAATGTGAATCTTTTGGAGTCTTTATAATATTAACTTTAGTATAATGTGAAGCTGTTTTTGCACTTATTAATTTGTTATGAATGTCCTGGTTTGCATCTAAGGTCCAAAATTAAAGGTTTAGTTCACCCCAAAACTTAAATTCTGTCATTAATTACTCACCCTCATGTCGTTCCAAACCCCGTAAGACCTTCGTTCATCGGAACACAAATTAATATATTTTTGATAAAATCCGAGAGCTTTATGACCCTCCACAGACAGCAACGCACTGAAATGTTTCCCAGTCCAGAAACGTGCAAGGACATCGGTAAACATCCTGTGAATCATTGGCTCCACTTCAATTTTGTGAAGCACGAGAATACTTTTTGAGTGCAAAGAAAACAAAAATAACGACTTTATTACCAATCTCTCCCCCGAGTTTCTGTCTTCCGCCATTTTGGAGAGTGTCACAACACATACGCCACACGTTTAAACCTAAGCATAAACACATTGCCCCTGATTATGCAGAATTACGTTCATAAGTTTCATAGCGCATGCTTTTACCTCCCTAACAACAACAGCGCTGATTACATTCTTGGGTACTCTCCAAAATGGCAGAAGACGTAACTCGGGGGAGAAGAATTGTTAAATAAATTGTTATTTTTGTTTTCTTTGCGCACAGAGTATTCTCGTAGCTTATCCACTGATGTCACATGGACTGTTTTACCGATGTCCTTGCTACGTTTTTGACTGGGAACATTTCAGTTGCGTTGCTGTCTATGGGAGGGTCAGAGAGCTCTCAGATTCATCAAAAATATCTTAATTTGTGTTCCGAAGATGAACGAAGGTCTCACGGGTTTTGAATGACATGAGGGTGAATAAATAATGACAGAATTTTCATTTTGGGGTGAACTAACCTTTTAACACCTTGCCAAGTGCCAAACACAAGTGAAAATTAGCTTTGGCTAGTAAATTTGCCAATAACTGTGTAAGGAAGTGTAAAATGCAAAAATTCAAAATGCAAAATACAGATTTATGGCTAGTAAAAAATATGGCTGGTAATTTTTTCATTGGTAATTCACATGCAATTGGTGCTATAAAATTACTCTTACTCTTAATGTACTGTGAGATATACATTTTATTTTTTATTTCACCCATTACTAGTTTCCAACATGTTTTATTTTTCCTCATAGCAGATATTGTTATGGTGGCTGTAGATGTTTTGCAGGTCAGTTGTTTTCTTAACTGGGTCTGTGGTGTAGATACGTGATCACTGAGCTCATGCAGAGTGACCTACATAAAGTCATCGTTTCCCCTCAGCCTCTCACCACCGATCACATCAAGGTGTTTCTCTACCAGATACTCAGGGGTGAGTTCACATGGGCATGTCACTTTCGGGGGGGGGGGGTCTGGAGTATTTATTCAGGACAGATGAAAGTTTAATGTGTTTTGTGCAGAATAGGATTATATTTGACTTTGTAATCGACCTGGGAAGCTTTAATCTTATGTTCTGAAAAAAAAAAATTTCCGCAAAATCCCACTGAACTGTTAATCTTGTTTGGGGCCGTTTTCACTTTTGTTGCTGGGAGAGTCCGATGAATCCCCTAGCTGAGGCTGTATTTACAGTATGTGTATAATGAATCTAGAGTAGAGATGACAATACTAATTAATGGAATTGTACTTGTGAAATACTTTGAATACCAAAGTCCAATAGCATGCAGTGTACATAAAATGTTGTACAAACGTTGCCACACTATTAGCGGAGTACAAGAGTAAATGCAGCTGTAGATCAGATCGATGTGTGATTCCACAGGTTTGTCATATCATCTTATTGGTGCTTGTCCACTGCACAGGGTTCCCACGCTTCTTGAAAGTACTTGAATTTCAGACATATGGATTCAAGGCCTGGAAAGTACTTGAAAACAGACATAAGTCCTTGAAAGTGCTTGAATTAAATTTGAAATAAAGTTTGTTTATGACGCCATTTCATAAATTCTCCTATATGTTCTGTCAAAGACAACGAAACGGCGGGGTGGAGATGGGGTAGCGCGGAAAAAAAAAAAAACCTTGTGTGGTTGATTGCGCAGGCGGGATTAGAGCCCTGAGTGGGACAGTTTTCTTAAGTCCGCTCCCGCTAAATTTCCGGACTTATAACACGATGACATGATGGAACGTATCATTTGCACATGCTTTTGAGTTGAGTCGTCATTTTTGGTGTGGCCCACAGATACGATAAGGAAAGTGACAACTTTTAATAGTTATTAAGGGAATTTGCAATTGTTATATTGATTTAATACAACAGTTCAATAAACAAGTACTGCCTGACTTTGCAACCCGACTTGGTGGCCCGTGCAACATAAAATAATGTGTTCCAATAAAGTTAAGAGCTCAGCCGCTGCACATCTCTAAAAGCAAACCCAGTGGTGTTTCGTTTATGAATGAAAGTGCGTTTTTGAACGAATCTATTGAGTCAGTGATTCATGATTACCCATTCATTAAGACAGTCACTTGATTCATTCTTGAGTGAATCAGTCGTTCGAATGAATCAATTGAATGATTGATTCAGTGATAAAAATCAGTGACTTGCCGCTACCTGCTGGTGGTTTCAGTTTCGTTTTTAGGTATAATTTTTGTTATTTAAATCATTTAATATTTCTGTATTCAAAATTTTATATTTAAAACATTAATCTCCACATGAATTTATGAATTTAATTGCACTCATGCCACTCATGACCCATTAAACATCTGAAAATGTACCTTCAAGCCACTTTTGTGTTCTTCTGTGCACCCTCTGTAGTACAAATACATTTTTATTAATACTAATTTCATATGATTGGTAACTTATTTGTCTCATTCTAATTCTTATTATATTTTTTAAATAGAAATTTTAAAAAGCTTATACACATACATTTTTGAATTTGACAGATGAAAATTATGCCATTGCAAAGGTAAAAAGAAAATACCCCTGTAAATCAAAACAATGCACAACAGCTGCAAATTCAGTAAAAGTGCCTTTCATTTCTGTAGCAGTACATTTCACAGTACTGGTAAAGATTTATGACTTGCATTGATGTGCAATTTTTACTGTTTTCGTACTGCTTTTAAAGAAATAACATATGCTTGATTCCCAGCAATAGTACAATGATCATAGTTGCAGATGCTCTACTGTAATGTAGTACGTCAGGAAGGACATAATAGCCCCTATGATGAATCATGTGTTGAGATAGATGCCTGAAATATTTTCAAAAAATATTGACGCTTTGAGCAGCTGCATTCCTCTAGGTCAAAGATGAAAAAATGGGATTTACAATAAAAAGTAATTTACAAAATTATTTTGACTTTAGTTTATTTATTAATGAGTAACGTCTCTTTTGAGTGAATGTGCAAATTTTTAATGTTAAGAGGTTTTACCATGTTATTACAACATTTAACCACTTTTTATTCATTTAAAAATTTAGAAATTCTTTCAAATTTAAATCTTATACAAGAACTACAGCAAAAACCAGTTAGATGCATATTTTATCAATATTTTAGAAATTGTATTTGAATATTACCAGTACTGACTAAAATGGATTTCATTAAATTCCTTTGAACACAACTGCTCAAAACAGTCTAAATTTATGAAACCTTCACATTCAAAACATTATTACTCTGAAATTTTTAATGTAAATGTTAAGTGTAAGTGAAATGTTAAGTACTGTAAGGTCTTTCATGACACTACATATGCTGGGGTGTGAATTTGATAGGTGCTTGATATAAAATAAATGGTGCTTTAAAAAGTCCTTGAATCTGGTGTTCATGAAAGTGTGGGAACCCTGACTGCGGTCATTTTATTGTTTTTATTATTATTTTAGGTAAGACTTTATTTTATACACTAGCATTCAGAAGTTTGGGTTTGGTAAGATGTTTTTGAAAAAAATCTATTATGCTCATCCAAGCTGCATTTCTTTGTTCAAGAATACAGTAAAACAGTAATAATGTGAAATATTACTGCTATTTAAATAAGTGTTTTATGTATTAATATATTTGAATAATTTCTGTGGTAGCTGAATTTTCAGCAGTTATTACTCATTTCTCCAGTGTCCCATGATCCTTCAGAAATCATTCTAATATACTGATTTGGAACTTGGAAGAAACTTTCTATTAATTTTTTATATAATTTATAATATAATTATATTTTTGGAAAACTTGGATACCTTTTTTATGATTTGTGCTGAATATAAAGTTAAAAATAGCAGCATGTATTTGAAATGGAAGTTCCCTTTCAGTCGGTCACTTCAAAGTTGTGTCGAAGTTCCGACAGTAGGGGTTGCTTTTGGGAGCCCAGACACCTCTGACATCATTGAGAAAAGGCCAATGAAATTTCTTTAAGTAAATTATCTAAAAGAATTGGCCCTTCTACTTCCAAGTATGAGGCCACAGCAATGTGCGTCGGGGAAGAGCATGGTGAGGCGAGAGTAGTTTCGCCGGGTGAATCCCCGCGGACCTCTTGTCCTTCTTACGCTTCGTGTCCTCCGGTTGAGCTTCCAGATGAGTTTGAGAGCTTGTCTCAGGGCAAGTTCAATTTCTCATTTGAGGCTCATGAAGAGAATGAGCTGTTGATCGCAGGATCAGAGGCCAGCCTAGACCCATCAGTAGCTGATGACTCGACTGAACTGGTGCCCTCGGGTGCCGAGTTTCAGTCTGAGGCAGACGCTGAGATAGTGGCCATGCTTGCCCTGCAGCCAAGAGCATCATGCTCGAGTGGACTCCTCCACCCTGTCCTGAGCACTCTCGGCTGGATGATTTTTTTTGGGGTACTGAGCGTGACACTAAACCATACCCAGCCCCAGTTCCTTTCTTCCTGGAAGTGCAGAAGGAACTGACAAAATTGTGGAAGGCCCCCTTTTCGGCCAGGATACGATATACCAGCTCCTCCGTCCTCACAACTCTTGACCGGGGTCCAGCAAGTCGTTATACGGAGGTCCCCCAGGTGGAGAAGAGCGATTGTGGTGCACCTTTGCCCGCAAAATGCTGTCACTGGGCGGGTCCGTCCGAGACTCCCGTACAGAGCCTTTAAGTTTTCTTCGTCCCTTGTGGTGAAGGCTTATGCGGCCTCTGGACAAGGTGCATCCGCCCTGCATGCCATGGCTATCCTGCAGGTCTATCAAGGCATTGAAATAACTGCACAAGGGTGGTCCCAACCTAGAGGTTTTGCAGGAACTGTGCTCAGCAACCGATTATGCCCTCAAGGCTACGAAGGTCACGGCGCAGGCTCTGGGGAGGGCGATGGCTGTACTAGTGGTTCAGGAGTGCCACCTGTGGCTCAGGCTGGCAGAGATGCGAGATGCTGAGAAAGTGCACTTTCTTGATGCCCCCTTTTCCCAGGTTGGTCTCATTGGTGACACCTTTGAAGAATTTGCCCAGCTATTCTCCACAGTTAAGAAACAAATGCCAATAGACACATCCTGCCTCAGCGTGGGTCAGGTTCTGTTCTTGCACCTCTGAAGCAGCAGCCTCCATCTGTTTGTCGGCTGGGATGGTCCGCTCCCGTTGCATGTCACAACTCGTCCGCCATCTCTTGTTATCTGATCTGTGATATCCATCTTCCAAGAGGGCCTGGACAAGCACCTGTCTGCTTCTACACTCAAGGTGTATGTGACTGCTATTGCAGCAAACCACGAGACTGTAGATAGCAGATCGGTGGGGAAGCACGATCTGGTTATCAGGTTCCTAAGAGGCGCCCGGAGGCTGAATTCTCCAAGGCCACACCTCATCCCCTCGTAGGATCTCTCAGTGGACCTTCAGGCCTTACAGAGAGATCCATTTCAGCCCTTGAGACCGTTGGACTTAGTGCCATTCCTCTATGAGACGGTCCTTTCCCCCCCCCCCCTTCCTGACTGCATTCACTTCTATCAAGAGGGTGGGGGATCTTCAAGACCTCTTCATTGACAAATCATGCCTGGAATTTAGGCTGGCAGATTCTTACATTGTCCTGAGACCCCGTCCTGGATATGTGCCCAAGTCTCCCACCACTTCTTTTAGAGATAAGGTGGTAACCTTGCAAGCTATCCCCCCACAGGAGGGGGACCCTGACCTGTCTCTGTTGTGTCCGGTGTGAGCCCTGTGCATCTATTTGGAACACACACAAGAGTTTCAGGCTGTCTGAACAGCTCTTTATCTACTTTGGAGGTCAGCAGAAGGGGAATGCTGTTTTCAAACAAAGGATTTCCCACTGGATTGTGAATGTGATCTGTACAGCTTATCAGGCCAGAGGCTTACCATGCCTACTGGGAGTGAGGGCACAAAGCCGGGGGGGGGGGGGGGAGGAGATCGACAGGGGGCGTTGCTGCTTCCCACCGCGTTAGCAATTGTGCCTCACTAGTGGACATTTGTAGAGCTGCAGGTTGGGCTACACCTAATACATTTGCCAGATTCTAAGACCTGCGTATGAAACCAGTCTCATCCAGAGTTTGAGCACTAGCTCTTGAATTCAGGTGGCTGGTAGGGTGTAGAGCTTGCATGTCGTGGCCCCATATGTATATTACTCCATTGCCATGTCACGTCAGGATTCAGTGTTTCCCCCAGACTGACAGTAAATCTGCCGCTTGTTTCTGTGTTTGGTAGCTCTTCCCTTATGTGGGGGCCACCACAGAAATCTTCCCTATGTAGTACTTCTTTTCAGTAAGTCTATAGGTTGGTCTCCACATGTCACCTCCCCTTCGGGTAGGATGTGGTCTCCATAGTGTCTTTTCCCTACCTGGGAAACAGACACTTTCCCATTGTTAACAACCAGGACTTTTCAACCGTTACTTGTCCCTACCTTCTTAGAATGAGAAAAGGTTCCGGCTGAGGTGACCTGCCTTATGGTGTCTCTCCTGGGTATTGGAGAGTGAGGTCATAAGGTCTTGGGTGTTGGATGGTTACAAGGAGGAGAGGTGCATTTGGTTGTGACACACTGGGCTTGTCAACCTCTGTGCCCCCATGCACTCACAATGCAGTTCAGCACCTGTGGCGTTTAGTATAGGGACCCCTTGTGTTAGAACTTTAACAAAATGTCGAAGTGACCAACTGAAAGAGAATGTCTCTGTTACGTATGGTAACCCTCGTTCCCTGATGGAGGGAATGGAGACGTTGTGTCCTTTTTGCCACAACTCTGAACTGCCTCTGAGTGGGTTGAGACGCTTCTCGATGACTCAGAACAGAACAAGTGAGCAAATGCCATGCTGGCCTATATATACCCGGATGTCTGGGGCGTGGCCAGCTATGCAAATCTTTCTCGCCAATTTCATTTTCCTTTTTTCAATGATGTCAGAGGTGTCTGGGCTCCCAAGAGCAACCCCTAGGGAGCTTCTCAATATCCCTCCTTGTTGCCTCGCTCCTCTGTCCTCCATCCTATGACCTGGAAACCGATCAAGCTCAGCCATCTTGTAGGACATCTCAATTTTCTAATTGCACTGCGAGGAGGCAAGGAGGTGCAACTAGGAGGAGGCTTCCTGAGGAGTCATGAGCGTGGATACACGGGTGTATCCTTTGAGGAAGTGTTTTATCGACTAAACGTGATGCACGTATAAATTCTCCTCCCCCTTCACATCTGCACCAAGTGCTAACCATAGCAGAAAATACAAACACACATAAATGTGAGTATTAATCATGAAGTTATTGTAAATGTGGGTTTTGTTTTGACAGTGTCTTTAATTTCGATTGTTTATTTACGTCTCTTGATTTTAATGGCGTATTGCTTTTAATTTTTAAATGAATGCCTCTTATATTGGTTAATAGAGAATAGAGAATTACTTTAATGTAGGACATTTGCAGAATTATATCAAAGCACAAGAAAATGAAAGAAAATTAAACAAACTGTAATACTATACAACAAATAAAAACCGTTAATAACTGGGAATAATTCATTGTTAATAATAACTGGTAATATTTATAAAAAATACGGACAAATGTGGTATTTTGTGGAGGTCGAAACTATTACAATATAAATAATTATTTCTAATGTTCAAGAATGCCGACGTGCAAGCTAAATCCAGCGGTGTAGAGTCATCATTAATTGACGACGCTTTGAAGTGATGCTAAAGGGAGCAAGGATATGTAATTTCACTTGATTCAATTCCTCTATCCTCGCGTCTTTTCCTTGCATACTTCTCTCGCATCCTGAAGGGGTGGAGCTAAGACACGAGGAAAGGAAGCAAGGAAAGGAAACGAGGATGCACAAATAAGAATTGAGAAGCACCCCTAGTGTCGGAACTTCAACACAATGTCTCCATTCCCTCCATCAGGGAACGAGGGTTACCATACGTAATGAGACGTTTTTTTTTTGTATCATTAAAATTGTATTTACTGTCACTTTTGATCAATTTAATGTGTCATAGTTGAGTAAAACTATTAATTTCTTTCAGAACTGTAAAATCTCACTGCCCCAAATTGTTGAATGTAGGTGTGTGTGTGTGTGTGTGTGTGGTGTGTGGTGGATCTATTATAATTATATATATATATATATAATAATATATATATATATATATAGATATATATAGATATATATATATGTTGTATGTATAATGTATGTTAATATATATGTGTTATGTATATGTAGTATATATATATATGTTCTGTATTATATAAAATATATAGATATGTTGTTTCTAGCCAATTGAAATAATATATAATATATTCAATATATTTTATATTTATATATTTTATATTTCATTTGCTAGAAAACAGGACTTTATTATGAAAAAGAACCAATCGTTAGATGTATTACCTTTTGTTTTGTGTTCCTCCCTTCCAATTTCATCCATACCATGAACTAGTGGAGGCAAAGCACCTCTAACAACACGGGTGTTGGTATTAGCAAGTGCAGGAAGTATTATTTTCCTAATCAGGAAAGTTGGTGTTTTGTTGTGTGATTTGTTTGTATTGTTCTTTCTGTCAATGTCCTTAATGAGATTATCCCTCTCTCTTTCTCCCAGGGCTGAAGTACCTGCATTCTGCAGGCATTCTGCACAGAGACATCAAACCAGGGAACCTGCTGGTCAACAGCAACTGTCTGCTTAAGGTACAATACCGCACATGTATACATCAAATGTACTCAATCTAATAATAAAGTGGGCAATGGAACTATCAAATATGGCAAATTGAGAAATGTCACTTTTCTTTCTCATCTAGATTTGTGACTTTGGCCTGGCGCGAGTGGAGGAACCGGATCCTTCTCGTCACATGACCCAGGAGGTAGTGACGCAGTATTACCGTGCTCCGGAGGTTCTGATGGGATGCCACCATTACACTTCGTCGATAGATGTCTGGTCTGTAGGCTGCATCTTCGCAGAGTTGCTTGGCAGACTATTCTTTTCCAGGCTCAGAGCCCCATACATCAGGTAATGATGTGCACTACCGTTCAAAAGTTTGGGGACAGTAACATCTTTGAAATAAATTAATAGTTGTATTCATGCATTAAATTGACCAGAATTGACAGACTTTTTCTAATTTTATTTTTTTTAACCTTTCTGTTTATTAAAGAATCCTGGGAAATATTATCACCCTTTACTGGATAAAAAAAACATTTAATAATAATGATAATAATAATAATGTTTCTTAAGCAGCAAATCAGCATATTAGAATGATCTGAAGATCATGTGACACTGAAGACTGGAGTAATGATGCTGAAAATTCAACTTTACCATCACAGGAATAAACTACATTTCAAAATATATTCAAATTGAAAACAATGATTTTAAATTGTAAATAACAGTATTACTGTTTTTTTATTTATTTATTTTTATAATGCAGCATTAATGAGCATAAGAAACATAAGTTAAAATTGAGCATAAAAAACATTAATAAAGTCATACCGACCGGATCTTTTTTGTTTTAATATACACTCTAATCTTGCAGAAAATTAGGTCCTTTTAATTAATTTGATTTTGAGAAATAGTGAATTGAAGTGTCTTATTTCTCCCTCTGTTTCTCCTCCTCTCTTTTTCTCTCAGTTGGATCTGATCACTGATCTCCTCGGGACTCCTCCTCTTACTGCCATGGCATCCGCGTGTGAAGGAGCTCGAGCGCATATTCTTAGAGGACCCCACAAACCAGTTCAGTACCCTCCTTTACTATGATTTATTACTCCATAAAGATGTAATGCACAAATCTGTCCTGAAATCAAACAAAATATTTAAACTTTTATTTGTGCTTTCTCTCTCTTAGCCCTCGCTTTCTGTTCTGTACATGTTGTCAGATGGGGCAACACATGAAGCTGTTCATCTTTTGTGCCGCATGCTAGTTTTTGATCCAGTGAGTATGACATTTCTAGATCACAATGATAACTTCCTACATTTTGGTTAAATACTTTTGTGGTTATTTATTAATGGCCTATACCTAATAGTTCATTTGAGGCCATATACACACTTCTGAGTGTCTGTATTTCATAACATTTATATTTGAAGCACATTCTTCCATAAATGGTTGAATCTCCCGAAACTAGTAGAAAATACAATGGCAAAAATATTCTGAACGTCTTACTCAAATGTTAAAATAAATATATGTAATTGGAATATTTGTAGTATGGTTCATATGATTTTGTATGAGTAATGAGAATTGTAGTAAATCATCATTGACAGAATAAGTGTTTTATATTTTAATACATTTTAAAATTGAATTGATTCCTGTGATGCAAAGCTGAATTTTCCGCATCATTACTCCCAGTCTTCAGTGTCACGTGATTCTTTCAGAATTTATTTAGATATGCTGATTTGATGCTAAAGTAACATTCTTATTATCACTGTTGAAAATAGTTTTAATAGTGCTTAATATTTTTATGGAAACTGATACATTTTTCGCGATTCTTCAATATAAGTTCAAAAGAACAACATTTATGTGAAAATAGAAATCTGTTCTAACTATTTAAGTGTCTTTACTGTCACTTTTGGCCAATTGAATGTGTCCATGCTGAATGAAAGTATTCATTTCTTTAAAAAAAATAAAAAATAAAGAAACCTTGTTGACCTTATACGTTCGTACGGTAGTGTATTGTTTTTTTGTTTGTTTAAGATAGTTAGATTTGTGTTATTGTTATTATGGAGAGGAAATGACTAAAGTTATTATTATTCCTCAGGTAATAGTCTCTGTGTGTGTCTCCATCTATAGGCCAAGCGCATCTCGGGCAGTGACGCTCTGTCTCATCCGTACTTGGATGAGGGTCGTCTGCGGTACCACACCTGCATGTGTAAGTGCTGCTACTCTGTGCCCAGCGGGAGGGTGTACACCCGAGACTTTGAGCCGCCTGCGGATCGACCTTTCAGTCACAACTATGAGCAGAGCATGCACTCCGTCTGGCAGGGCAAAGGTGACTCACTCTGGCCCTTTGTTACGATTCAATCTTGATCATCTTTTGACATGAAGGACCCATGATGACCTGTTTTCTCTCTTTATCTCAGAGCTCATCCATCGTTTTATAACAGAGCACCAGCAAGGCAAACGAGTGCCTTTGTGCATCAATCCCCAGAGTGCAGCCTTCAAAACCTTCATTAGGTGAGTATAAGATTAAAATATTATTACAGTGTTGTTTTTAAATGCTGAGTGTTGATACTGATGTGGTGTGGTTTCTATAAACCTTTTTGTATAGCCATTTATATTTATGTATAAATCTACATTATAATATATAATAATATGTGTGTATATCCTATCCTGTCAGTGATTACTTATTCAGCAAACATCCATTCTTATTACAATATTTCTTTTGCCATCTTGTTAAGCCATTCTTTTTCTTTATTTCTGTATCAGATCCACAGCCTGGCATTCTTCAAAAGTATCAAGGAAAGAAGAGAGATGAGGTGGATTCTGGGAAATGTGGATCATAGGAGCAACCATGCATTGGAGATGAAGATGGTTCTTGATGGATCACATGCTTTTGAACGAATTCTCAGCACTCATTCCAATTCCACATGGGGAGTTCTCAGAAAAACTTCTTTTTTTTTCTCCCAGTTCCGCTTACACAAGTCTGATGAATAATGCTTCTGATGCTGCTGAGAACACGTTTATACTGACTGTGCTTGAGGATTACGGGAAATAGAATTTCCCACAGGAAAAAAAAAAAAAAAAAGAAAATATCATGGATTGTTGAATTTTGACTAAATGTGCCAACGTCAATAGTTGTGCAATACAGATATCTGGAATAATGCAAATGACAAGACTGCGCTGACCATGATTTCACTAACGGATGAGATGACAGTGCCCACAAGTCCATAGCATCGCCCGTGCAGCCATCTTTACTCCGAGAGTATCTCCAAACTCTGTCCATAGACTTTTATCACTGTGTTCTTTTTGCGGGTTCTTAGGTTTTATTCTTAAACTTCTGATAACCAAAAGTTCTTAAGTCTTCTTTCTTTGTTACTGCTTCCTCATTCAATTGAATGTTTTCTGTTCGATATCACTCAGATTTTCTATTAATTTTTTTCTTTACTGTTATTATTTTGTTTTGTTTTTTGGGGGGGGGTTATTGTGCGTTTTCTTTTGTAACCTATCAACATTATGAAGCATCCTGTGCAAACGTCATCCTTGAGCAAATGCATTAGAGTTTTAGAGTTGTATCAGAACGCTGTATAGAGGTGACGGTGTTTTGTCTTTTCATCCGACAGATGTACGTACTTGTTTATCTGTGGAACGTATACTGCTCCATCCCCACCTGAAGCATCTTCCCAAAGGTCCCGCCCCCCTCCTAGGACCAAACGAGATTGCTATCAATATCCTGCTCTCTGATTGGGCGAGGCTCTGTAGGCAGAGAAGATATATTGATTATTATTTATTTTCTCTTTTTAATTTATTGTTGTCTTGTCCAACTTGTTTGGTGTTTGTGTTTGGCGGACCAGTTGCGTGGGTTTCATGGTGGAATGAGCGAGCCGTCTGGTCCGTTTTTTGAAAAACTGTGTTTCGGAGAGTTTAGGGAATGTGCAGTGTTGTACTTATTTTTTATTTTTTCCCAATATTTCATTACCTCAACTGGCTCTCAGTTTACTGGGCTGGTGTATATAGACTGAACCCAATCGTTTATCAGAAATGTACTGTAATGTAGTCGAATGACGTCAAGTGTGTGTGTGTGTGTGGAGCTCCTCCACTGCGCCCGCAGTCTATCCCTGAATCCATCTGCTTTTCTTTTTTGCTTCAGAACAGATTGTTGGGACAGTGGCTTATGGGTAATTTTAGATAGTTGTTGGGGAAATGCTGCTGTTTGTGTAATACCTCTAAAACCTCCCCGACTCATTTGTAAAAGTAACGCGTCTAGAGCTCAGGTTTCATATTATACAATATGAACTAGACTGTAGACTCAGTTTTTTTTGCAGAGAGCTGAATACTCAAAAATGCCCAGTGCTGTAAACGTTTGCCTCCTACCACCAGGTGGCAACAAAAGTGCAGGGCATGTTTGGATGTATCAAGGCAGTTGTTGCTCATCAATAATGTCTCTCAATGCTTGTGTGTATGGACTTCACTTGGATTTGCAATTGCAGTGCATTAGGAGTTTTATTTTAGAAACTTTTTTTTAATGTGTTATTTAATTTTATTATAGGAATGTTTTCCCCCCTATGTATTGTGACCAATTTTTTTTAGCGTTTGGTTAAAATTTTTAGTTTCTTAAGTTGATGCTTTTATGACCACTTTTGCTATTGCCTTGGTAGAAAAGCTTGCAAAATAGTGAAGGAATGAAGATCGGTGGGTTGATTTAGTCTTACTGACTGCCCAACAGAAAGTGGACATTTTAAGTAAATGGTGAATTTCTTTTAGTCGTAAGATAATAGATGTTTGACATTTTTTAAGATGAAACTCAAAATTTAAAATTCGTGTTAAAGACTTATTTTGAAAAAATGATTGAACAGTTGTTTTAAGATTGGTTATTACTTTCTCGTTATCTGTTTTTGTTGTTGTTTTAAAAAAAAATTGGGTTTTGTTTTTGCATTTTAGAAGAAAAAAAAGTTTTTGGATTTGTGTTCCCAACAAATACTTGAAGTTTTTAAGAAAAAAAAAAAGAGATGTGGGTTAGGGTAAAATAGACATTAAAGAGACAGACACTGGAATCCTTGTCTCTGCATCTTATTGGTTTGTCATCACAATTGCATTGCAGTTATTGAACAGGACAATGGAATTTCAATGGCAGAGATTTGAAGAGGTTTTGATGTTTTGCAACTATTGGGTGTTTAAAATCAGCATGAAATTAATTCTTCCTATTGTGAAAAACTGATCTATGCATGTTTCTTTTTTTTTTTTTAGTTCACTTCACTCCGTAATGTTTAATCAAAATGTCATATCTGGACCTGCTGGTGAAAACGGCAGACTGTTGCTTTTGCTGAACTGTCGCTATTTCCGTTTCATCATGAATTTAAAGTTATGTGATTTAAAAGTTTTCTTAAAAAACAAACATTTCTAATCTTGATTTTGGTTATTTTAGTAAAGGTACTCCATATTTACATTATCTATTAATGACTATAAATAAAAGTAGTTACATCTACAGCTATCATTCATAGATTATTTCTAATTATTCACATGACAATCTTAAATATACGAAATTGGTCACAAATGACTAGAAAGGCTTTGTGTTTCAGTCAGATTTGAAAAACCATATGTACATCAGAATCTGCACAAGGTTCATTTGATTGTAAGTACATGCTCAAGCTTTATTTTCTATGTTCTCAAGTCCCCAAACATAAATGGAACCTAGGATATTTTTTTATGACTGCATCTGCATAAAATTTCCATGTGCGTATTGCCTACCAGACACGAAACAGTAGCTGATACAGATTGCAGGAATCGCCTGCACTGATATAAGAGAGATTGTGCAGTTAAAATCATTTATTTAAAAAAAAACACAGAAACATGTACCCAAAATTGCATGAGATCCTACGTTTTCAGATAATGTGTTTTGAACACAACAAATGTGTTCTTACCCCACATGCAAAAAAAAGCATTTATTTTGTGGACTATCTTCATAGTAAAATTCAGTGGATCACATCACGTGACATCTAATCACAGCTGCAATTGTATATTTTATAATACAGTTTATCAAGACTGTAAAACTAAGATGAACACCAGGGCCCTCTGTGCATACAGTGAAAGCTGACCACTCTGGTCCTCATACAGTGCAAAGACAGTTATCATTATGAACTGGTTGAGGTTAAGTAGGAAAGGTGACCCATTTCTTTGTGCAATGTTGTATATCACAAGCACTGAACCAAGAAATCATTAGTCATTCAAAAACATGCTTTCTCCGTTCTAAAAGCAGCACATCCATTAAATATATTTTATGGAATTTTTTTTTTTTTAGGCTCTAGGGGCCTGATGTATAAAGTAAAATCACACACTTACTGCACTCTTACTGGTGAGAACATAGCATTCATCTTTCCCTCTCATGTTTGACAATAGGAATATTGCATATTAAAAAAGCACAATATACTAACAGCTATTATGTAAAACATGATCTGACAATCATTTTTGCTGTTCAACAACATTCTGTCAGGTCAGGGACTAAAGCTTTTAGCAAAAGTTATGTATGCAATGGATTTACTGAAGTTATTGAATCATTTTGATTAAAGATTACGAGGGCATATGAATATAAACAACGCAACATTTCATTAAAAAAAAAACAAGAACTGTCGATTTTCAATTCATGGTGACTTTAAAGGGGTCATATGATGTTGCTAAAAAACACATTATTTTCCACATACTTTCCATTATTGTTTCTCATCTATGCCCCACCTTTCTGAAGCGCGTCGATTTTTACAAAACTCATCGGTCGGAAAAAGCGAGGTGTGCTCTGATTGGCCAGCTATCCAGTGCGTTGTGATTGGCCGAATACCTCAAGCATGTGACGGAAATGTTAACTCCTTTACCTACCTGGTGATTGCCGGTCCCGGCCGGAACGCGCGTAACAAGCGACGAGACAAACACATTCAGAACCCATTATAAACCGACGAAGGCAATTCGTGCTTCCGTGGGGACATAATTACTGATTATAATGACTTATACTGTCTTTTTACACATTATGTTGCATGCGCCACGTAAACATAAAACCATGTCTGCGTTTTTGTGATCGGAGAAATTACAAACAAGAAGCGCTACTCTACACTGCTCAACACTCGCGTTTGAGTCATCTGTGGCAAATCCTTTAAATGAAAACATAGTTACAGTCTGTGAGTCTGAACAGCCGGTATTGTAGTCTACTCTACCAGGATCAGGAAACAGTCCTCCATAAAATGCACTGCACACATCTGAATATTTGGGTTGAACTGTTCTGGAACAGTGTTGTAAATACAACTTAACCACTGATTTCTAGTGATTTCTTTCTTCTTTTGGAAGGCCAAACAAAGTGAGCGGCGGCCTACAGTGAGGAACGACCAGCGGGCTAAAGTGAGCGGAGGGCGGCGGGCTTCTGAGTGACGGAGGGCGGCGGGCTGAGAACAGCTGAGGACGGTGGATTGATAAAGGAATGGGCGGGCAGCAGGCTTGCGGGCAACCACATGTGACGAGTGTGGGGGGACCCCCGGGCGTGGACTCCGCTTCATACCGTGAAAGACAACGAATCCATCGGGGGGGGAATGATCCCCAGCGCGAAAGGTTGATTGTATTCCCTCAGAGAACCGACACAGGATCAGCTAAAGGCATGAACGCAAGCAAGATAGCGTTACTCTTTTGGGACGACAAAACAAAAGAGTTTGCGCTTTCCCAACGAAACACAACGTCTCGACATGGCGGCAGCAACAATACTACAGCGAGAATAAAAGTTACGCCTTATTTCTTTGCGTGAACATTTGGGCGGCGTTATGCAAATCTTCCAACATAGTGACGTAGATATGTGGGGGCGTGTTAGAACGAGCCATTTTAGGTAGGCGGGGCTGACTCTTAAGGCTCTTTTATGAACGAGATCTCGTTGGATTGAGACTTGGATTTGAACTTTACAGATCTTCTTTATGCACCCAAGAGCTTGTAACAATCAAAGAGGGGGAAAAAAAGGGGGGGGGGGGGGAAAATTTTAATCGATCATATGACCCCTGTAAACTATCACAAGGTATTCATATTACCTCCGTTTTATAAAAATCTGCAAACAAACTTACTCTCTGCCCACGTGTATTGGCAAATAATACGTATTATTTGAGCAAAATATTGATCATTCTGTATGTTTAGTACGGACTATTGAGACAATGAAAGATGACAAAAAAAGATGTCGGACCATAAATGGTTAATGCGGTTTTGCGCTATCAGGTCACTTTGTTTTTACTCGCCATTGGTCAGATTTACTATCAATCACACCTTAAACCAATCAATGAAGGGCAAATCTGTCGAGTCCTTCTCGTTTGGCCAATCAGCAGTTAGTTGCTAAGAGTCGCGGTGCAGATTTAAAAGTAAAATTAATCTCGTCAATACATTTAGGACTGGGGCCAGTCGAAAAGACGTGTTTTCTGAACCGAGAGCTATGAACAGTAAGTTAAACTGGCTTTTCCCATTTCCGTGTAATATTTACTAATTTCTCCGGTGATATTAGTTTAAAATTATTTGAAAAGACAACGAAGAACACGGCCGTATTCATCCGTTCAGCGAGGCTCTGAGTCATGTTAGCACAGCGCTAGCCTGAAAGCTAGCGTGACTCTTTTCCTCTACTTTGCATACAGGCGAATTAGAATAACGCCATTATTTAGATAACTTTCGGCATTTGGTTCAGGATTTGCACATGTTTTGTAGTCAAATGTGAGCCATTCCACCCTCCTTGCCTTCCCCGGTCCCCACTTGTTTTGTCTAATCCTAGCGAGGTGGTCAGAAAGGCAGAACCGGGGACCCAAGTGGTTGCCTGGATACCTGCTTCTCTCCCCATCCATCTGGTGCAGGGATCCGCTCTCCGCCACGGGTAGCCTACATTTTCATTTAAATAAGTAATTTGCAAGGCTAATGTTTGAGTGTGGCCGTATCTGACCACTGCAGCTTTTGATCTGCTGACTCAGCTTGAGTAAAGAGCTTTGTGAAGACCAGATGGACGCGGATCAGATCTCTTATATGTAGGGATCCACTCGCTTCCTGGATTGGTGGATGTGGACAGACAGCTCAGAGACGCACTTTGCAGTACTGCTATTGTTGGTCCTTGAACACCTTTCTTGTTGCTCTATTAACACGTGTATTTTCCCAGCAGGTCCGGGCAATCCAAAACCTGTGCAGCTTTCTGGGATCAAGTGCTTGGGATAAATCATCAACATCATGTGGACCGTCTCACAGATGCTTCCTGGACCTTTTGATCCGATTTCTGGAAGACTGTGACAGGATTGTCCTTCCCCGTAACCGACGCTCCTCAACTTTAACGTAACCTTTTTTTTTTTTGGCTTCTGCTCTTGTCCATTATGACCCTGTCCTCCTGCTGCTTTTCTCTAGCATCGTTTATGAATGTTTTAACCTGTTCAGATCCAGTGTATGTTCTAACGTACACCATCTTTCTCCGGTGTTTGTATGTATTATACTGCAAAACTGCTTGACATGGTTTCAGTATACATCCTACAAAATTTGTACTATCTTCACCAAAATGATTATTTTCAGACCATGCCTGACCAATGTTGCAGAATGAATAATACGTCTGTAACAGCAGTAGACATCTGACCAATGCTCATGTAATGACATTCAACTTTGTGTCTGTTTGGTGATATGACATTGTAGGTGGCATAGTAATAAAAGGAAATACATGAGCAGGTCATTGTAAGGGTGCAGGTTTGAATATATAACCCTTGTTATTGGACCTTTGTTTAAACTGTCAAATGTATTAACGGTTATGTTTTAGATTAATATTCTTCAGCAAATGAAATTCCCCCCCCCCCCCCCCCCCCCCCAATCAATGACTATATATAGAGATATATATATATATGTATATGTATGTATGTGTCACTGTTACATCCACTTTAAAGGGGCCTAATTATACAATGAAGCACTGATTAATTAAGAATATGCACTTACTATTGCTATATATTTGTGTGTGTATGTATATATGTATATATAATATGAGAGAGAGCTTATTTTATATAATTGTATTAGTTTTTTTTAATAACAGTAAATTCATATGTATAATTTTGTAATTTATTATAACTAATGGGTCCTTTAATATATAAATATTTTATCGCATTTTTGTATCTCTGGGTCTGAACAGGTTGCAGTGAAAGAGTAGCATGGCACGAATTGAACACTGGCGTACAATGATCATATTGTGTTTGGGGGCGCATCCCCGTTTTTGCAATCGGTTTTTTCCATCAACCATGTGGAGATGAAAGCGATTCATTACTGGCTGCCGTAAGCGCACACACGGCCAGCGGGCCTATCGTCTGCAAACTGTTAGCTAGAGGTCCCGACGATACTCCCTCCGCCTCGTGCGCTGCTGGACTGCTGGCGAGGACACAATAGGATGGATGCCGCTAGCCTGCTACGTTAGCTCTGAAGGTAGCGTTGTGAATACGCGAGCCGCTCGCGCTGCTCTGCTGTTGTTTACATGAACGGAGAAAATCAGAGCGTGACCGAGGTGACGTAAGGATCGGCGGAGGGTTTTATACTTCTAGCCTGCGCGAGATCACAGTCCGTTTGAAACCTAAGAGAATCACGTGTCGCGTCTGTGATGTGTTTTCGTAACAGAATTCTCTTGAATGATTCGCGTGCTGCGTGAACAGATGCGTTCGTACAAGCTTCAGAATAATGAATAACTAACGCACATTGGCTGTCACGTCTGTAATGCACTTCTTGGGTTTGTTGTGATGTGTGTTCAGATTTGGATGTCTGTGAAGTCTTTTTACGCAGCTTTTGTGATTGGCTTTATGCAGACATGTACTCAGTCCCTCTGTAGCAATAACAGGAGTAATACACTGCCTTTCACCTCCTCCCACAAGGTTACCCTCACTGTACCACAGAATGATGGCCTCCACTGTCCCCCCCCTTCTCTTTCTTTGTGGCATTGTCTGGCTCCCCTCCCTCTCCCTGCAGTAATCTTTCTAAATCTCTTGCTTCTAATCCTTTCCAGTCTATTGTTAATATGGAAACCCCCCCCCCCCCCCCCACCCCCACCACCCCCCACCCCCCCCCTTCCCAAACATCCAGCTTTTCTGCTTGAATATAAATATGACAGCTGTCCGGAATAATTAAGAACTTACAAAGCAATAATGAGACCAGTGAAGGAATGCAGTTGAAATTATTTTCCTCAAGATATCTGGGAAATCTATCTGTGCCATGCTATCACAATCACAGTCTGTCATTTGAACTTGTCTTGTGAGTTTAGTGGTGCTTTACGTTGATGTATTTGTGTAATCTGACACAGTGTGTTTTATGCACATTACATTTAAGAAGGTATGTGTCTTGTTTGTCGAGTGCTAATGTGGATTTTGTGGTCTAATTTTGCTTCTTTACTCTCCCCGTTTGTTTCATCCCTCTGCCTTTGCCTTGCCCTTCTTTCTCCTTTTTTTTTCAGTGAACAGATTTTGGTGAGAATCAAGTTGTGAACGCAGTGCTTATGATCAAGCAACATGTCTGCCACTAACTAAACAAGATGTTGTTATTATAAATTAAAATACTTTTATTGCTTGTCTATTCAAATAATTTTTCAAGTTTGAGTTTTCATAAAGGGCAATGTTGTTTTTATATACATTCGATTATTAAAAATATATAGACTTTTTAAGATGTCATTTAAAACAAAACACTAAAATGTGTAAAATGTATCCTCTTTAGACACACAGTGACGTTGAGCAACATTGCTTGAGATTATGCTGAGCATCCTTGCAGCTGGCTCCATATTCTTCCCAGGCCTCTTCCTGCTGTCCAAGCGATTCCTGAAACATGCTCCTGGGCTCAAATGGAGCGAGAAGGATGCTGTCATCGTCTCGTCCAGGTAAATAAAGGCAAGAGAAAGTGAGACATGTTGAAAGGTGCTGTCAGGCTCAAGCTACCTGGTTTTATTTACTTGTGTATCTGTGCTCTTTTTGTTTTTGAAAGTGAAAGTCATAGCAGTGGATTCATAATTGTATTTTTGTGTGATTTATTAAGCATCAGTTAAAAAGGATAACTTGACAAACCAGTTATTGTTTAGTTGTTGTACTGTATCAGTCAATGTGACTTTTTGAATAATATATATGTAATACGCATAAAATAAAATATGCATCAATAAAATTGACACTTGCTGAGATAAACACTTATTTTACAAATAAATTCTTAAAGTACTATATATATATTATATATATATTATAGATAAAGTATATATATTTTAGGGCTGGACAATAATTCAATATGTATCGCGATATAATTTTTCAATAACGGTGATATGATTTTTTTTAAACACATTTCCGATATTTCGCTATACATTACCAGTGTTTCCCATACAATTATTTATTTGTGGCGTTTGACTTCGTTGAATAAAAATGAGCACTGCACGTTTCAAAATCATAACACGTCGCGGGTGTTTTATATGAAAGTATCTCTGAAGGGAACCGACTGTCTATAGAATAGTTTCGATGGCATTTTCATTTTATCTGATAAAAAGCGTTCATGAGCGGAGCTGCTTTGATTACAGACGTTACTGGAGAAACCGCTAGTTTCATCACTCTAAAAAGCACCTCCTGCTGGCAGAGAATCAGTTTGCATTTTCAATAATAAACCCATTTCAGAAAACATTTTTGTTGTTGTTCGATTTTTTTTTGTTTTCTGCAGCGACTCGGGAGCACTTTTCACATTTGTTTCAATCTATAAGAATAATCAGACTACACTAACAGTCAAAGGTTTTTGAACCGCAAGATTTTTAATGTTTCTTAAAGAATTATCTCTGCTCACCAAGCCTGCATTTATTTGATCCAACAAATCACCATAAAGCAGAAACATTTTGAAAATATTTTACTATTTAAAATAGCTGTTTTCTATTTGAATATATTGTAGAATGTAATTTATTCCTGTTATCAAAGCTCAATTTTCAGCATCATTAGACCTATTCCAGTCTTCAGTGGCACATGATTCTTCAGAAATCATTCTAAAATGACGATTTGCTGATTATATCAAGATTTCTAAAAAAACCAGTTGAGGACATTGGTTCAGGATTCTTTGATGGATAGAAAGATTCAGCATTTATCTGAAATAAAAAGCTTTTGTAACAGTATTATACACTATACCATTCAAAAGTTTTTTTTTAAATTTATATTATAGAAATTATTACTTGCATTTAGCAAGGATGTTTTAAATTGATCAAAAGTGATGAAAGACATTTATAATGTTACAAAAGATATAGAGTAGAGTTTCTCATTTCAGATTAAATTAATGCTGTTTTTTGAACCTTCTATTCATCAAGGATCCTGAAAAAATATCCGGGAAATTTCAACAGAATCACTACATAAGGAGAGTAAATAGGGTGGTTTGAGCAGCAAAACAGAATATTAGAATGATTTCTGAAGTCTCATGTCACTGGAGTAATGATGGCAAAGCTCTGCTTTGAAATCACAGGAATAAATTATATATATTCAAATAGAAAACAGTTAATTGTAATAGTAGATAATAAATATTTCCTAAATGTATACTGCTTGTGCTGTATTAAGGATCAAATAAATTGGCGAGGCTGGGGAGCAGAGTCAGAGTAGGTTCTTAAAAAAACATTATAAAATCTTACTGTCAAAACTTTTGATGGTATGTTGCCGATAGAGTTGACATAAAAATATTATTATTAAAAAGGAGAGTCTGAGATTTATTTGACAGTGACTTCACATTTCTTGTTTGTATGAAGGCCAAATACCAATAAAAGGTGAACATTTATTTATTTGCGCCATTTTTTTCCAAAAATATTATACAGTTTTATAGGAGTAGGTTTCATAGAATTGGCAAATCAATTTTTCATAAGTTTGTAGGTACAGACATCTGTTGTGGCCGTTCTTGGCCGTTTTTATGAGGCTTTTTAAAATAGTGTTCATATCGATATCGGAATTATATCGTATTGACCGAAATTAAGAAATATATTGTGATATAAATTTTGGCCATATCGTCCAGCCCTAATATATATATAATTAATTAATTTGAAAACAGAAAATGGTTGCCTGAAATTCATGAGGTAGATAATGATCCCAGAATGATTAAATATCTGCAGATTCATCGGTCTGTTACTAAATGTGACGCTGTAAGTTTATGGCAGAGATATTTATCTTGTTTTGAAGGCTTTCTTGCGTGAAATGTCTGATTAAAATCTGCTGAGTAAAGAAGTTGCATGTAGAGTTGCAGTGCATATCTGATGTGTTGCTGTGCTTTTCTGCTTCCTTTAACTGGTGTCATCGATATCTGGTATTAATGGTTTCAAATATCTCCTATCTAAGGGTGTATGCAGTCTGTTATGGTCTCCTTGCTGTCTTCCATGCATGTTTTTTCTCTCACCCTTTTTTAGACTGGTGTCCTCCGTTCAGGCTATTATGGCATCCTCTGCCGGGTACATCATCGCCTGTTCTTGTGAAGACATTATTGAGGACCAGTGAGTATCAGCTGAAGATATGTGACAAGATATAACATAAATTTTTTGGCAATTAAGTTTGATTGTATATGTAGGGATCTCTGTTTTACTATACTCAGCACTGTTTTACTTGGGTGTTTGTTTGTTTTCCTATGTGCATGTCTCTCTCTCGCCTTTTTTCACTTGTTGAATTGAGAATTCTCTGATTTTCTATGGAATTGTTCCCAGATGTGTAGGAGTGTGAAAGTATTCCCTACACTCTTGAGTGTTTCTAAGAATGTGCTATTTCTCCAATGTGCACCATATGTCAGTGAAATCTAATTAGAAACTAATTAGGTTGCGAGCCTATCTGTAAATCCACTGTGGCACACCAAGCTGGGGGGGGGGGAAGGAGCGAGAGAGAGAGTAGACTGGAAAAATACTGTGGAAAAACTTGACTTGACTTTTTATGACAGCTTTAGTCAGCGGTTTCATTTAATACTTGAAAGCTGCATCTTTACAATCTGTGAAACCCATTAGGAGGTTTGTGGAAAACGATTGGCTCTAATTTGATTTGCCTCACTTAATTGAATTGTATGTCTTGTTTTGAACTGTTTATCTTGTTTAATTTTGCCTTGACCCGAAGGCACACAAGTGAGTTAAGAACGGCAGCTCAAATAGGTCCGAGCAATCATCCCCCAGTTTCACAGACAAGGCTTAAGCCTAGTCTGAACTGTTTTACTTGAAAGAAACTTGCGCTGATATATCTTATGGTTTAATCTAAGCCCTGTCTGTGAAACCAGGCATGTTTCATAAATGATTTAAGCCAGGTAAACTTAGTGTATGTGTAGTAAATGCATCAGTCAGGGTACAGAGGGCTGGGAATTAGACAAGGGCCAAGTCAAATACTTGGCCTATTTTTTACAGGTTTTCTTTGTCAGGTTTTGAATTGTATTATGCTAATTTAGGTTTTGAGCGTATTAGTACATCAGTATTGTGATTTCTTCAGTATGTTTTTAAATATTCATGACTGTAATAATGGACTAGTCAAGTATTTAAATGGTATATTCCAATGTAAAATCTTAAAAGAAGTTACTAAAAACAGGTTACTAAATGCAACACTTGAAACTTTAAATGCTTGGAATTTTTACTTTTTTTTTTTTAAGAGAAGAAGCTTTTTGGGGAAAAAAGGCGAAAGCGGTGTAGAGATGGGTATCTATACTCAAATAAAAAATACAGATACTAAGGTGTTTTTTTTTTACCTGTCATTTTGTTAATTTAACAAGAAATGTAATGCATACAATATGCACTGAATTGGACGAATAACCCATGTTAGCGAATAATTGTGTAGGATATAACTATTTTCCTGCTTAACACACAAATGCTGCAAGACATAACCAATCAATCACAGAGAGCGTTCACTCACTACTGACACTGCATTCAAACAGGGCTGCTTTTCCCAAAAGTATCATAAGAAAGCCTACATGATGCTTGGAACCCGCAGTCAGGACAGCTTATCAGAGGAAAGAACACATATATGGTTGAGTATTTCCCCAATAAACTAATTTAAATTGTAGCCTATAATTTGTGCAATTACATTTATTTAAATTGAATGAGAGCGCAAAACAAAACACCGGTCACGAATTAGAAGTACAAAACAAGGATTTGTAAAGAAAGATGTTGGAGGATTTCGATATAAGCCAAGAGGAGACTGGTTTTCCTTTTCTAAACAAAGGAAACTTATACTACGCCTATGTCCTACGTCATCCTCTGGAATGCCACTCTCTCGTATACGTGCGTATGACAGTTAGCGGAAGCTAGAGATTACTGTTTATAAAGTTTTAAATATGATATTTTTCTTACAAAATGCCATTCATTCAAAGGTTGTGCTGTATTGGACTTCTTTGGACTATGACAAATAACACCCATCATGCAGACCTTATAGCTTGTTAGAGCCAGGAAAGTTTTATATAACTACGATTGTATTTGTCCGAAAGAAAAAAAATATAATCTAGGCGGCTTGAGGGTTGAGAAAAATCATGGGGATTTTTGGGGTGAAATATTCCCTTTAGAATCATTTATTTATTTCTTTATTGATTATATATATATATTATTGTTTGAAAATGCTGTGATGCTTATTATTTTTGTGGGAAACTGTGATTAGATTTTTTCAGGATTCTTTTATGAATAGGAAGTTCAAAAGAACAACATTTATTAATTTTTGTAACCAAGTAAAATTCTGTACTGTCACTGATCAATTTATTGCATCTTTGATGAATAAAAGTGTTAATATCTTTTACTGACACCAAACCTTTGGAGGGTAGTATGCTTAATTTTCAGAAATAGACACACATTTATCCTGACAAATCACACTTCTCTTGGGAACACGTAGAGCAGGGGTTCTCAAACCTCTCCATGAAGTACCCCCAGCACTGCACGTTTTGTATGTCTTCCTATATCTGACCAAGCGGCAACCTCCCGCTCTCTCTCGTGAAGCCAACACGGAAGTGACTTAAACTGTAATTCATCAACTGGCTGGCTGCAAAAGGGAGTCAATCCCATTGACTTCCCATGTTAAAATGCTCAACTTTACAGCAGAAAAAAACATGTTTATAGCCTGTTTAAAAAAAAGATTTTGGTCTATATAGCTAATTTTGCCCTTCATGAGAACTGTGAGGGGGGTGAATTTTTTTTCATGGTTTCAGGTGTGATAGATGAGGGAGACATACAAAATGTGCAGGGCTGGGGGTACTCCATGACAGGTTTGAGAACCACTGATGTAGAGAATAGTGTTACTGCCTCTACAGTCTGACTGGTGCTTGATTTGCTAGTCAAATTTTAAGGGAGTGTGTCACACAAAAATGAAAATGTAATTTACTCCCTCTCATGTTGTTGTTCTAAACCTACAGTATATGAATGCTTGTCTAACATGTGACACAAAATGAGAAATGTATCCGACTTGCCTGTAACCTCCAGTAGTAGTGAGCACCTTGGACTTGTTTTGGTTCTCAAAGGATTTTAAAACTGATTTGGAAAAGTCATTAAAAGTGAATTAAATCTGCACCGGTTTAAAATGTTAAGTAAAAGTTGCCTTTCAGAGCATAATATCTATAAATCTATTCAATATATAGAAATATTAAATAATGACTGAAAACAATCATGGGAAACGTTCTGGTAATTTATATATTACAGTACTGTAGTGCTGTGTTCGATACATCGATACAACAATGTATCGTCACAGAGATTTGACGATACGAGTATCGTTACAGCTGGCCCTGTATCAATATTGTAGTATGTGTGCAGCAGTGGACCGCGCTTAATTTGAATACAACGTTTAAAATAGAGTAGAAAAGTGCGAGGTTTCTAAAAAATGAATAGAGCATAATATATAGGCTACAGCAAGGTTCAATCTAGCTGCAGAGGAACACAACCGGGGTTGCCTGATATAAAGAGACATAATCCCTGAAACAGAGCTTCCCACTTGCACAATACAGAAATATCTGCTAAGTGTTACTTATTTTTGTCAACCTGGCAACCATGTGCACGCGCTCTCTCTCTCCACTGTGGATAAACGTGCTTGCTTTCTGAAAACAGTGGTTAGCTTGCAGTTTAACGATCTCCACTTCAATATTCTATTCTCAGAAAAGTGTAATTCATCAAGTGTTTATTTACATGAGAGAGAGAGAGAGGCTGTGCGTGTATGAATTACCACCGTTTTGCCACGTTTCTCTATTAACAGTGAAGCTGTGGCTTTAATTATTTTAGAAACAATGATGTTACCAGCTCCTTGTTGAGAAAGATAATGTAGCTCTTGAGCGATTAAGCTATTTTATTGATAATTTGTGTTGCTGAATGTCTGTGCACGCAAGCAACGTGACCTGTGTGAGTGACCAAGCGTGTGTGCGGGAGATTGTGAAGACACTGCACAAGTTTAGAACTCTTCTAATTTTTATTAAATTTATTTTTTAAACGTAGAGAGTGTGTTAATTTTTGCAATGATAACCTACCAGCAATGTAAAGAAGATTTTTTAAAAATATATTAGTATAAGTACATTACAATATAAATGTATAAGAACGAGTACATTATTATTTATGGGCTTAAAAACAAGATGTAAACAATAGAATATTGTACCTGGTGGGGAGTGCACAATGTAAACATGAAATGTATGCCATTACCTATATTGTACTGTTGTACAGTTATGTAGGGCCTTCATAATGCAGAGGTCAGCTGCCTGCTCTGCCAATAGTTAGAAATGGCACTATAGTGTGCAGTGTTTAATAAACAGCTGTTTTTCTAAATTCTGCTGAGGTGAAAATCAGTGCAGTCATGTATCATGATACGTATCGTACCGTGAAAGTCTTATGGTGTGACATTGGTAGGTTTCCCAACAAAAAAAAACACTACACCATTGGCTTGTAGGTTGTCAGTAGGAAAATCAGTTTACTTCCAAACATCCTTTTGCCATTAATTGTCCATCAGATTTGAAGAAACAGAAAAAACTGAGACAGACTAAATCCAGTAGAACTGTGGCAACATCTCCAAGATGCTTCAAAAAACCTACCTGCAAAGCTACAGTACTATATGAAACGTTTTAGGCACTTGTGTAAAAAATGTGTAAAGTAGGGCTGCATACGATATATCGAAATTATTCGCTTAATTTGTAAATGTCGCAAGGGTGCTGCGATATCTGAAATCATTTTAATAATGGGCTACTTCAATCAAAGCGTACAAGTTGATGAGTTGACGCATTTGTAGCATGAAAAATGCTTGTACGTTAAAAAGAGTTGTGCAGATAAGCTGCAGGTTGAGAAAACAACTCTTGCCGTTCGGCTGCATGTTGACTCATACCTGAAGCGGACATGCGCCACAAACCGCATGCTCACGCACGTTCTTCAGTTTCTGCGCACACGTGCAAAGCCTGCGAAACAAGGAGGAGAGATGCGTTTCAGACCCGAGTTGATTCGCATCTCTCGTTTGACCGACACATACACACAGAATTATGTCAATAGTACGTAAACGCAGTCGGTTATGTTTTAAATGAATGTAAACAGCTGAGAAAGAAATCGGATGTGTATCATTATACTGAATCCGTGCCGTCGGATTTAAAGGGACAGCAGCCTATAAATAACTGCTGCTGAATATGTCACTAATGTTAAAAAAAAAAACGGCTATAACAAAGATTAATCTAAATCTAATTCATACAGTGAACACTAGGCAGTGTTATTTACCCTACTTATAAACATTCTGTATTGAACTACTGTTTTTTATCTAGCTTGTAACTTGTGGATTTATCTTTGTGTATTTCTTTTTTTTCACTGACTGTTCACTTGCCTTTAATCACATTTGAACTTTCTCAGACTATAGTTTTTTCTGTGGTATATGAAGAAGTACTTAAAGTGTATGGAAAGCAAAGTTACAATGATATAAAATTAGTGTCATTAAAGGGGTCATATGTGACATGGTCTATGTCACTATTTGGGAAGATTTGCATAACGGCGCCCAAATTTTCATGCAAAGAAAGAAGGCGTAACTGTTATTCTCACTGTAGTATTGTTTTTTTTTTTGCCACGCCATGTCGTGAAGGCGCTGTGTGTTTCGTTGTGCAAGCGAAACTACTTTGTTTGACCTTCCAAAAGAGGACACAACTAGAATCAGTGGTTAAGTTGTATTTACAACAATGTTCCAGAGCGTACAACACAAATATTCGAGTGTGTGCAGCGCATTTTACAGAGGACGAGGACTGTTTCCTGGGAGAGTAGCCTACAATGCCGGTGTTCCGGTGAATTCAGTTCCCCTGTTTACCCTTCGGCGCGCATGCTGACCCTATACAGTCTATGATGCTGACTCACAGCCTTTTTTCATATTTAAAGGATTTGCCACACTGACGATTCAAACGCAAGTTTTTAGCAGTGTAGAACAGTGCTTGTTGTTTGTCTTTTCTCCGATCACAAAAGCAGACATGGTTTTATGTTTACGCAGGCGCGATGCAAAGGAAGACGTATGAGATTTACGTGATTAGAATCAGTAATTAGTCCCCAATGGGATGAAACAAATTGCGAGTTATAAATGGGTTTTATGGTTTTATCTCGTTGCGCCGGGACACGGCATCACAGTATGGTAAGGGGCGTAACATTTCCGTCACGCGCTTGAGAAATTCGGCCACACACATGCATGGATAGACTGGCAATCAGAGAACCGCGCTTTTAGACCGATGGGAGATTGTAAAAATGACGGTTTCAGAAAGGCGGGGCATAGAGAAGAAACAATAATGTACAGTATGTGGAAAATGTTTTTTTTTTTTAATTAAAACTGCAAAAGTAAAAAAATATTCCTTACACAAATGCACAAAAATAATGGTATGTTTAGCAAAGTCATATGACCCCTTTAATTATTAATGAACTTCTATTAACTAAATCAAATCAGTATTTGGTGTGACCACCCTTTGCGTTTAAAACAGCTTTTGTCCTATATACACTTGCACATAGTTTTTCAGTAACGTGTCTTGGAGACGTTACCATGGCTCTTCTGGATTTAGTCTCAGTTTTTTCTGTTTCTTCATGTAATCCCAGACAGACAGACTGGATGATGAGGAGATCAGATCTCTGTGTGGAGCACTGGCTGTTGTCATACTCCTTGTGCAAACAAAAATCTCATTGGATTATTACAATTAATGGCAAAAGGAATATTTGGAAATGTAAACTGATATTTCCAACTGACGCACTACAGCAAAAGATAAAAATAACTGGCTTAAAACACTTTTTTTGTTGTTGGTGAAAATACTAATGGCCTAAGACTTTTGCACAGTACTGTATATAAACAGGGATAATTGTTGCAAAGTAACCCTAAAAATCATCTCTGGGTTTCTTACTATTGTTCTTTCATTCCTTATCTCTCGTTCTCTTCCCTCTGTCCAGGCATTGGCTTACCAGCAGCTATATCCTCTTTGCTGTTCCCTACTTCGTCTATGACATCTATGCCATGTTCTTGTGCCACTGGTACAAACTTCAGGTCAAAGATCATGAGGAGGAGAGCGAGGCCAAATCGATGAGGTCAGCCATCAGCGGCTATCTGCGCAGAGAGTTCCTTATGGTCTTGCACCATGTCGTCATGGTTACTGTCTGTTTCCCTGTCTCTGTGGTGAGTGGAATGAGGGTTGAGTGACATTAATAAACATTTATTTCTTTTTTTCACAAACACAGACATAATAAAGTACATCTTATTTGAAATATGATTCTGGAAGCCCATCAAAGCCAGTCTCACCATGGGTTTGGAGTGTAGTAACATGGCTTTGGCTTCATGACTGTTTAAGAGTGATTTGACGGGATCATGATCTGTGGGTGGCTTGAAGTGTGGTTGAGTCAAACTTGTCCTGAATGGGCCTGTGTACTTTCACCCTGTAATTATGCTCTCCATCACTCTCCATCTGTATCCATGGAGACTGTTGCTGTCGGCAGTCGTTCAGCAGCCAGCACCCTGGCATTAGCTGCACTTAACTGGCAATGAGTGTTTTAGCCTGAGAGGCTCCACAGCACTTTCCTCGATAAAACCACACTAAGCTTTCCTACATCGACACAAGTATGACTTTCTTTTTTCTCATTTTCCTTTTATTTCCCTTTCCTCATCCCCTTTCTTTTTTTTCCATCCACCCCATTCTCTCCTTTCTTTTTCACTTCCCTCCCCTTTCCTTTTCCATTTCCTACCTTTTCCTCTCCCTTCTATTCCATTCTCTTTTTATTTCTTTCATTTCTCTTTCCTCTTCCCTTACTTTCTGTTTCCCATTCCCATTTACTTTTCTCTTTTCCTTTCCCATTCCTCCCCTTTGCTTTCTCTTCCTTTCCATTTCCCATTCCTCTTCCACTTCCCCGTTTCTTTTTAATTCCTATATTTACATTTTCTCATCTTTTCCCATCCTTCCCTTTTCTCTTCCCTTCCTTTTTCTTTTCTTTCCTGTTCTCCTTTCCTTCCTCCTTTTTCTTTTTTTCTCTTCTATCCCTTTGATTTCCCTTCCATTTCCCCCTGGCTTTCTTTTTTTCGTGTTTATAATGATTATTTTTTTATTTCCAATTCCACTTTCTTTCCCATCTGTCCCTTTTCTCCTAATGTCCTTTACCCTTTCCCTGTAATTTCCTTCCTCTTCCTTTCCCTTCCCTATTTTCTTTTCTTTTCCTCTCATTTCATAGTTCTGGAGACAGGGGAAAGGGGATTATTTCCAGGGTGTGATGTTCCTGGCAGAACTCAGCACCCCATCTGTCTGTCTGGGAAAAATACTCATCCAGGTACTAAACACACATTCACCCTGTCTTTCCAACTCCCTCAGTCTTTCTTTTGTTTAGTGAATGTATCTTTCTTTTTTTAACAACCTAGGTAAGCAGATTTTTGCACCACTCTTTCTTTTCTTGGAAATGTATTCTACCAGACTTACTAATCTTAAAACATCTAATTGATTGACAATGATCTTTCACAGACTTTTGTATTGTAACGACTCCTTGTTACACGTCTCCTTCACAGCTTCAGTGTTAAATGTGTAGTGGGGAATATTGAATCATGGTTTTCAGGGTTCATTGTTCTGCCTATTAATATCTTTCTAGCTGTTAAACGCTCTATTTCTTTGCTTCTTGCTCTCTCCTTTGTTTCCTTTTTCTCAGTATAAGCAACAGCACACTCTCCTACATAAAGTCAATGGAGCTCTTATGCTGGTCACTTTCTTCATCTGCAGAGTTCTTCTCTTCCCCTACCTCTACTACGCCTACGGCAGGTAACGATCACTTTAACTCTGTCATTCAGTCTTTTACCATGTCTTTTTTTTTCTATTGCTCATGTAGTCCTTTTATATTCTCGTTCTCCACTGAGTTACACTGCCTCTGATATTAACATTTCAGACATAAGCATGAACATCGTATTTCTCTCAACCCAAGATTTGATTTGAACATGAGACGTACAGTATAATCCTCTTGAACGATTGTAATAACCACCAGAGATCATGAGCTGTGTTGCTTTGGACAAACCTTACCCTGGATTGCATGTTCTAATTTTAAAATTGCAATCTTGATGTATTATTCATAAGATTGGAAATTTGAGCATCCTTAGACTTAACACTTGTGGTCCTAGTTACATTTTCTGAGTATGATCTTTAGTGGCAAACTTTATAGTTATCGTTGTAATTATCCTCCTTGTGAAAGGAATCCCGTCCTAAAAAAAAGAGCCATGTGCCAATTGGTAAAGACTGCATTACTGCTGCGAATTACATAAAAACAGTCCATTTCTAGAGACACACCCTTGGGACTGCACATGTGCATTGGCTGGACCAACCTGAAATGTGCATTGTTTTTTGTGATTTCTATATTTCCCCATTCAAGTAGATAGGAGTTGGTCTTGCATGCCTGACATAACAGCGCGGAGGCATTGCAATTATGCCTGTTGAGTGATCTGGCTTTCCTTGAAAGGGACTTTCAAGGAAATTCCCTTTCAAGGATTATACCGAATACCTCTTTTTACTTGTTTACTATATGCTGACTCTGTGCATATTTTTGTTTGTGCTCATATCACAGGTACGCATCCATCCCTTTCTACATGGTGCCGCTGTCTGTGCCCTGGCAGTGTAACGCAGGTGCAGCTTTGCTCATGGCCCCGCAAGTCTACTGGTTTTCCCTCATCTGCAGGGGTGCCTTCCGTCTCTTCACCAGAGCCTCACGGCACAAAGCGACCCCTAGAAGCACAGACTCTGAACCGAAAACCTCACTCCTGCCCCCTGCCAACGGATACAGCCCCAGAGAGACTGACTCGCACTGAGAAAGGAGTAGAGATAGAGATGTAGGTACGGGTTAGTTAGGTTTAGACCAAACAGGAGACTGAAGGCAGATCATCTTATTACAATGGGTGGATCTACCTTAGACCCAGCGGTGTGGGTTAGCAAGCAAAGAAACTGAAGGTCTGTACCATTCACCATCATCCTCTCTTTGAGAAGAAAAAGAAGACTGCAGACCAAACCAAACGGATAGTTTTCTCCCTAACATGCATGTTCTCTGTGTTGGAGCAGTAGGTCAGGGAAATGTCATCTGCTGCTTTGAAGGGTTAGTGCATCATTTGTAGATTACCATGGTCATAAGCTTCAGAAAAAGGGACCGATGTGGATGCAACGGGAACAGTATTTCTAATGAGTGTTGGATGGAAGGATTGATAGATCCCTCCTGTTCTCCTCTCTGAGAATTCTCCTCTCTTGAGAGTCTCTCTCTGTTTGTTACAGTTGCAGAGAAGATACGAAAAGGAATCAGAAACTTCTCAGTCGATTTGTACATAAGTTTTTATTAATTTACGTTGAATTCCAAATAGATTTTTAATTTATTTTAGATTTTTGTAGAATCTGTTTATTTATTATTTATTCAGTTCTATTCCTAATTACGGGTGGATTAGTTTAAAACAAAACCGTTCACTTCTAAAAATAAAAAAAACCCCCCGAAGCTGTTGGATTCAAAACAACCCCTCATATCCTCACTGTGGGTGCATGGCCTCCTTCCAGCTGTCCATCTCTCTGTTTTTCCCTTTCCTAGTTTTCATGACAGCTGAAAACAAGACGGCTGCGGCTGCGTGCAGTTAGTTAGCGAATCAGCAGTTATAAAGTAGAAGGGGGGTCATTTAAAGGATTTGGATGAGGCTGAGGTAATGCATTAGCATATCTCTGCTGCAGTACTCCAATCCTTTTAAGATCCAAACATTGGACAGAGGGGGAAGGGACCGAGCTGCCCAGTAAAATGCTGCACTTGAAAATCAGGCTGAAGTTGGCAAGACACTCAGACGAACCTGAGCCAATCGGTTTGTTCTTTTCATACAGTTTTATGTGAGGAGAATGCCAGCATAATGGCCCTCGCTAACTTCTAAGTCAGGGATCCTCAAATCTGGCCCACGAGATCCACTTTCCTGCAGAGTTTAGCTCTAACCCTAATCAAACACACCTGAGCAAGCGAATTAATGTCTTCAGGATCATTAGAAAATCACAGGTAGGTGAGTTTGATCAGGGTTGGAGCTAAACTCTGCTCTGCAGCGCATTGGACCTCCAGCGCAAGATTTGAGGAACCCTGCTCTAAGTAGACCCACACCACAATATGGATTCTATGCTACCACTGATTGTAATCTGCACATTGAATAGGTAACAACTGTGTTTTTTCTCCACAGACGAGATGTTTCTTAACTGCTTCTTTTCAAGCAGTCAACCTTTGTTTCTGTCCGGATATATAGGAGGTCCACTGATGATGCGTTTTGTCACCAATTAGTCCTCACTTTTATGGTAAAAGTGTCATTGGTGTAACGGTGTCATCACATACCTCCCTTAGGCCTGAATCTTTTGCTTTGCTCCCGAACAGGGATGCCAGTTTGATGTTAAACAGTATTATTAAGGGTGGAAATGAGAGGATGGCGCACAAGGTGGATTCTAGAAGTGAATCTTGCACTGAATTATCACAAGGAGGGGTGCTAAACAAACATCCAAATCTGTGAGATACTGTAATACGTTTAAAAGCACTGCATAGATCATTTAGATAAATGTTCTGGACCACTATATTTGGAGTCGTCTTATAGATTAGTCATGTTTCTGTTACGCACTAGAACATTTTTGTTTTGTTTGCGTTACAGTTCGCCTGTATGCCAAAACGCATCCATGTAGCCTTAGAAGTAATGCTTTCAACATCCTCTTTACACACAGACTACTGGATTGTTTTACACTGGGTCATCACAACGCTCAAAGGGACTGCCCAGTGGTGGGCATGGATAGGGGCCAGTATTTTCAACTATAGCAAAGTATACTGGTTTGTGAATGGGTACAATTTTTTAGCTAGGAATGACTATCTTCTGACTTTTTAAAAAATGTTTGTTAATGTAATTATTGTATTTATTTGGCCAAGTCTGAATGTACATATGAATCCACCTCTAAATGTTCTTCTAAGTGGGCTTCTGTTTATCTAGTTGCCTGAAGTCTGTTCTGTAATTCTGGTTTTCTCATCGGAAATACTGTGCATCTCATCCTGCTGTGCTCGCATGCTTTGTTTCACCTCCTTTTATACTGAAACAAAGGCTCTGTGTCACTTCCTTAGTGTGTGTGATTGTGTGAGAGGGTAAAAGATAACTGCATTGCAATTAACGTAGTGAATGATGGGCCTGTATGGTTTTCCTTACGTATATGGAATGCACCATCCATTACTCTTGGTTTCCTTATTCTCAAATTATTTTCTTGGTTATGTTAAATGTGCGTAAAAATGCCGCCTCAACCGCTAGGTTTTACTAAAAAAAAAAAACAGCAATCGAAAGGTTGTGAGCGGCTCGCTATTGTAAGCCAACAGAGAATACCTTTATGTTGAGGTGTTGTAGAAAGAGAAGTGAACTCAGAAACCGGAATGGTCACGTCGACACCGTGTTCTCAAGTTAATGATAAGAATGTATTGAAGTATAATTTAAATGAACCCTATCAAACCTAGATTCAGGATAATCTTATCATACATCAGCTCACAGAATGACCAATTCCCGGTAAGTGAAACACCAAAGAGGCTTTTACATTGTAGTGCATTTCCATTACTCGACTAATACATCTAAATCTAGATTTACGGGTTAGTTTACAACACGTTTTCCAGCAGGCTGAATCTCTTCTCGCATCGTGAAAGCGCTTCTGATTGGAATGTCTTTGAGGAAAAAGGTAAACGGCGCCTCCTGGTGGCCAATGTTTTTACACTTGCTCTATGATCTTCCATCTAGCGCAATAAAGCCAGCTCATTGATGTGTTGTAGCTGAATCATCTCTAACGCCTGTGGTGCATTATTTTTCACAGCGCCAACTGACCTAATAAGTTATTATTATGTGGATATTTGCTTGTTCCTGTTTTTTTCCCTCAAAATTGAGCAAATAACAGACACATTCTATAAGTGTGAATAAAGATTTGTTGTAAAACTGCCAAACAAACTGGTTGGTACAGAGTTCATAGGCTTTAGTTTTAACAAACAAACAACCGAAATAAATATATATTTTTTTAATATACCAAATTAACACCACGCATTTACCTGATACTAATTTGTATTAATATGATTAAATAGTGATTAATTTGAACCATTGCACAACATTTTATAATTGTTTTAAATCTTCGAATCGTTCATCAGAAGGAAGTTCTGGGTTATCAGTTCTTATTTTAGTATTTAAACACACACACACACACACATAGCTACATGTACTTATTAGATAAGTCAACCAACCCCACTTACACGCTTTTCATTGATGATGAGAGTTGCAAGCATTCAGAGGCTGTCTCTTTTTGTACCCCTGTCGCCCACCAGCCTCGGTCGTCTCAGCCGGAGCGCAGAGCAGAGCAGAGCAGAGCAGAGCGGCGGAAGGAGGGAGGGAGGGGTTTGAGCCGCGCCGGGAAACTAGAGGCTTGATGCAGCCTCCGCCGAATGAAGTCAGGCTGTCTCTAGACCGCAATGGCTATGGGGCTAACGTCGAAAAAATCGTCTTCTAGAAACAGCGGCGTGGAACGCAAGAATCTCATCACCGTCTGCAGGTAGTTTATTGCATGACACACACACAACTGCTTTCCACAACACGAAGCGCGTTTTCAGTTAGCTTGTAATATACCAATAATACCTAGGTCATTAAAACTGTCAAAATGTGTTTTTATCATTTTTTTTTTTTTACTTTAATATATTTTATTAACTAGAACATAGATCATAGGATTTAGCATCTTTTCTGCTTTACATTTTTGCCTAAACGCTTAATATTGAAGATGAGGCCCTTTAAGGACGCCGGCCCCTTATTTCATACCAGCATCCATGACGTCATTACATCCATCCGACCATTTTCATCGCTGTGCACTCCACAGCCTAAAACCACATGTCCTTCACCCTCACAGAGCCTTTCACAAAAAAATAAATAAGTTAAGGATGACTTTAGTAAAATATTTTTTCTCAAATAGGGGCTACACACATAAACAGGACCATACTATAGCACTGAACTGTACTCAATGTATCTATTAAAGTTGATATGAAATCAAAATGTGACCCTATTTACTTTCTTAATGCACGTTCCTTGTCTTATGTGAATGATTCATCCTCAGTGCATGGAATGTTATCTCTTTACCTTAACTTTTTTTCCCCCCTGATGTCACTTAGTCCATACAGGCTATTGGATGATGTTAACCAATAGCCATATATATATATACAGTGGGTACGGAAAGTATTCAGACCCCCTTAAATTTTTCACTCTTTGTTATATTGCAGCCATTTGCTAAAATCATTTAAGTTAAATTTTTTTCCTCATTAATGTACACACAGCACCCCATATTGACAGAAAAACACAGAATTGTTGACATTTTTGCAGATTTATTAAAAAAGAAAAAAAACTGAAATATCACATGGTCATAAGTATACACATTGCTCAGTATTTAGTAGAAGCACACTTTTGATCTAATACAGCCATGAGTCTTTTTGGGAAAGATGCAACAAGTTTTTCACACCTGGATTTGGGGATCCTCTGCCATTCCTCCTTGCAGATCCTCTCCAGTTCTGTCAGGTTGGATGGTAAACGTTGGTGGACAGCAATTTTAGGTCTCTCCAGAGATGCTCAATTGGGTTTAAGTCAGGGCTCTGGCGGTGCCATTCAAGAACAGTCACAGAGTTGTTGTGAAGCAGCCTTCGTTATTTAGCTGTGTGCGTAGGGTCAGTGTTTGTTGGAGGTAAACCTTTTTTTTTTTTTTTTTTTTTTGGCCCGTCTGAGGTCCTGAGCACTCTGAGAAGTTTTCGTCAAGGATATCCCTGTACTTGGCCGCATTAATCTTTCCCTCGATTGCAACCAGTCGTCCTGTCACTGCAGCTGAAAAAATCCCCCACAGCATGATGCTGCCACCAACATGCTTCACTGTTGGGACTGTATTGGACAGGTGATGAGCAGTGCATGGTTTTCTCCACACATACCACTTAGAATTAAGGCCAAAAGTTCTATCTTGGTCTCATCAGACCCGAGAATCTTATTTCTCACCATCTGGAGTCCTCCATGCGGGCTTTCATGTGTATTGCACTGAGGAGAGGCTTCCGTCGGCCCACTCTGCCATAAAGCCCCGACTGGTGGAGGTGCTGCAGTGATGGTTGACTTTCTATAACTTTCTCCCATCTCCTGACTGCATCTCTGGAGTTCAGCCACAGTGATCTTTGGGTTCTTTACCTCTCTCACCAAGGTTCTTCTCTCCCGATAGCTCAGTTTGGCTGGACGGTCAGCTCTAGGAAGGGTTCTGGTTGTCTTCCATTTAAGGATTATGGAGGCAACTGTGCTCTTAGGAACCTTAAATGCAGCAGACATTTTTTTGTAACCTTGGCCAGATCTGTGCCTTGCCACAATTCTGTCTCTGAGCTCTTCAGGCAGTTCCTTTGACCTCATGATTCTCATTTGCTCTGACATGCACTGTGAGCTGTAATGTCTTATATAGACAGGTGTGTGGCTTTCCTAATCAAGTCCAATCAGTATAATCAAACACAGCTGGACTCAAATGAAGGTGTAGAACCATCTCAAGGATGATCAGAAGAAATGGACAGCACCTGAGTTAAATATATGAGTGTCACAGCAAAGGGTCTGAAATACTTAGGACCATGTGATATTTCAAAAATGCAAAATTGCAAAAATGTCAACAATTCTGTGTATTTCTGTCAATATGCGGTGCTGTGTGTACATTAATGAGGAAAAAAAAATTGAACTTAAATGATTTTAGCAAATGGCTGCAATATAACAAAGAGTGAAAAATTTAAGGGGGTCTGAATACTTTCCGTACCCACTGTATATAATGTTGATTCCCCTTGCAATTAGTGCAAATGATAATGTCAAATGCAAATCATATTTAAACAAACTGTGTAAGCATTCATTTTCCACTGTATTATTTTATTGATCACCAAATCACACTAGAATGAATGTATTGTCAACTTTGTTTCATTTGCGTCATTCATTGAGCATGCCAGTGAATAAGTCGGTTTACTAAATCAATCAACTACTAAATAGTAGTTTACGGGTGTTTCATCAAATCAGAAATGTTTTTCTAGCCCTTATCAGGAGATCCACATCGTAAGGATCTTGACTTTATGGCACACTAGTCATTGCTTTCATAGACTGGAGTGTCTCAGCCCAAAGCTACTTATTGTACGCTTGCAATACTATCAGAGGCGGACAAAGTACTCAACTCCATTACTTGAGTGAAAGTACAGATACTGCTGGTCAAATATTACTCCATTATAAGTAAAAGTTGTAAAGACAGATTTTTACAGAAGTACTTGCTTTTAAAAGTACAGAAGTACCAAAAGTAAACTTTCTTTTTTATGTTAATGCACTGTTTTATTGTTGTACGTATAGTACTTGCAATACTTCTGAAGCAACATAGAATACATTACACCTACTAGCTTGTAGTATCTTTGGAATAAAGAGCTTTTAGAATGTTAAAAAAAAAAAAGTACCACCCCTACCCACCCCCACAAAAGCAGGATGGTAGTGATCTCACACAGCTCTGACAGTGTGTGCACACATCTATGTGTAGCCATTCATCCACATTTGAACAGAGTGGACAGTGAAATCCTGTAAATACAGAGTGATACGGAAGAAAAAAAAATCAAACCTGCTTTAAAACACAACAACACAACTGTAGATGTATAACTTTACAACAGAAACACTGCTTTAACAAAAAAGCAAAACAGCAAGACTTATTTGACATCAAAACAAAAATTAAAAAAATGCTGTCTAATCACTCTCACTGTACTTTGATGTCACACACAGAACGGTCTGTGCAGTGCTGCTTCAAGTCCAACACCTATTGTGTTTTATTAGGAGATGCACAACAGTTCTTCTGTGGCTTTATAGGTAATATTTTCACTTACACAATTTAGCAAAATCAGACAATACTGTGTCTAATATAAACCACAATATTAACCTCTTATTATTGAATTGTTGTAAATAAATATCACATTTGCAACTGGTCAGTGTTAAAAAAAATGCTAGGAAATCACTTCATGTAGCCCTACAAGAGTGATTACTGATAAACTGTCTGAAAAAAAAAAAAGTTACGTTTTAGAGAAGAAAAAAATCACCCACTGACTTTCAAAGCTAACAACTTTCTACATTTTGATAGAAATGTAGTGGAGTGAAAAGTACAATATTTGTCTTTCAAATGTAGTGAAGTTAAAGTCATAAGTTCCCAGAAAAAATAATACTCAAGTAAAGTACAGATACTCAAAAAGTGTACTTAAGTACAATACTCAAGTAAATGTACTTAGTTACTGTCCGCCTCTGAATACTATGTGCACATTTTGTCCCAGCACACTGTGCGTTGGTGAGTCATGGCTGAAGCGTATGAGGAGCACCGAATTCCATCACTGCATTCTGTTCTGCAGGGCTGTGTGGGACTGCACCAGTGCTGCACTTTACCGGTCGGTTGGTACAGCGCAGTAAGTGGGTGTTGAATAATTCATGTTTGGGGGCGCCCCAGGCATAGGCCATGTACAGTTGCTGAATGGACACAGAACACTGTCACTCCTGTTGGGACAGCAGCACCATTGTGCTGTCATAATGGAAATGCAGTCAAAGAGATGATTGTGATGTGGCAAGCTGTTGTGACATCATCATCCCTGCAGTAAAAAGGAATATGGGTTCTAGATGGGTTAATACTAATGGATAAAAAAAAAAGTATTCTTAGTTCCCAACATTTTGAATTATATATGGAGAACATCACGAAAATAGATCTTCATTAATGTCAGCACATATTTATTAAGTATACAGCACCATGGCTAGAACCAAACTTTCTGAGGTTCTACCATCTGGATGGCATAATGTAGGACTTGTTAAACACATGAAACACATGCTATGCTAATGCAGTGTGGAAAAATGAGCAAGAAAGAATTACAAAAGTGGACTTCAGACTTCACAGATTATTATAAACACAAAGACGCTTTTGTTGAAAAGGGCAGAGGCCTTTCTTCGCTACCCACATCATTTGTCTGGCCATGCCAGAGCTGTTTGTTACATTAAACGACAAATTACACAGGACAAAGGACTTGACGAGAAAAGAAAAAAAAAGATTTTTGACTCTTAATTAATGGCTGCTAGCAAAGAAATCTCAAACACTGCTTAATTAAATTGGATCGTGATTAGCTCCGATTACTTGGTGCTCTGAGAGAGTAGCTAAAACCTCCCATGCTTCTGTCATGTGTCTGTATTTCTCTGGTACATTGAGATCAGGAGACCATTTAGTTTATTTCCTTCACTCTCAATCATCAAACCCTCAGCCCCATTGTCATGTCTCTCAGTCCACAGTGAGATGCCCATTAATGAAAGTTGTTGTTCAGTCTTTAGAGACCTTTAAACCAGGTTGAAAGGCTGAATGGTCAGGGACATTTAAATTTGGCCCCTAAATCACACTGGGCAGTGTAGTCTTCATGCTAGCTGATCTAAGCTGGAAATCAGGAGCAGATCTAACCAATATATTTATCTAAAGCATCTTTGTTAAAACTGAGAGCTGTTGACATTGTGGAGAAGGGTTCTGACCAACAGAAACATGGTTAGTTTCATTCCCCATAACCTACTCCCTTATCTCAAAGCTGAGTTTGTTCTGCGCTAAGATCGAAACATTAGTGATGTTGCATTTCTTCAGCTTTTTTTTTTTTTCAATGGTTACACATACAGTCTGGATCACTGACATACTATAACTATAGACATTTTACACAGTTTCAGTTTTCTACTTTTTCAGTTTTTACACTCAAACTAAACAAATGTCAGTTTTCAGAAGGGATAAATAAAGGTTTCATTTTAAGGGCACTCATAACATGTTTGTCGGTTGGTTTTTACTAATGGAAAACCTCGAATGCACTGTAAGTTGTTTTTTTTGGATGAAAGAATATTCCAAACATTGTTTTCATGTAACAAGGCAAGAGCTCAGTGCTTTGAACCATGAGATCTGTAAAAGTGAATGGCAGTAAACCATCATTGATATAGGGCAAGTTTAAGAGGTTTAAGACATGATGAAGTGTAAAATAGGGCGTGATGAATGCCTCCCAGGTCAAAGTCGAGAGGTAAGAGTTCCAGCGGTCAAAGAAAGGCTCTTGTTGATGTCCCCATGTCTCGACTTTCCGATATAATGGAATGGCCAGTTTTGCTCATCTCCTTGATAAAGGTTTCCAGACAGCTGAAGCTAGTAATGTAAAGGTGTGGACTCTGATGATTCAAGAACTCTGCAAAGATGAGCATTTGAATTCAGTGTCAGTCTTTGTACAGTACAATCAACAGCTTTAGTTTTGTGTATGACTTTTCATCTAAAATAATATACAGAAGTCATTGTAGATGAAGTTTAATGGGACTTTAAAAAAAGGGGACATGGTTGTCTTGATTCCTTCAACTACCTTCAATTAGATTTTTCTATTTCTCTTAAAGGTGCTGGAGATCAGTATCTTCCAGACATTTTTAAAAGGGTTGGAATTGGGTACCAATTGCTGTATTTTCATCTTCATCCTTGAGATCTAGTTCTTTGACCATCTGATTTCCTAGGAACATATCAAAATCATATTTATTTTATCAAACATGTCTTGGCACCTTGACTGGTTTTTCCATGATCAACTTTAACTTCTAACTCAGAGCAATGAGGCTAAATGCACAAATACACAAACAATCATTTTCACTTACTTAGCTTCTCAGCACATACCTAACCCACTGAACTATCCTCCAGTTATTTATTATTAAGAATTATTAAGAATTTTTCATTGTTGTCTGTAAGATGTGCTACAATTTAATTTCAATTTGAATTTGATAAAAGTTTGTATTTTTAATCTGCAGTCACTTTAGGGCAGGGATCCTCAAATCTGGCCCACGAGATCCACTTTCCTGCAGAGTTTAGCTCTAACCCTAATCAAACACACCTGAGTATGCTAATCAATGTCTTCAGGATCATTAGAAAATCACAGGTAGCTGAGTTTGATCAGGGTTGGAGCTAAACTCCGCAGCGCATTTGCCCTCCAGGGCAAGATTTGAGGAACCCTGCTCTAGGGGATTTTTACTGAGCAGTTATTGGGTGGGAAAGCTTATCCAGAATTAGCAGACAATGCTGGTACTGCCTACAAGAAGGGCGAGGGAAGAGGGGTGAAAGAAGTATATTAAAAAGCTAAAAACAGAGAGTGGGAGGGAGATGTAGAGAAAGGATGATTGGTCAGGCTTGGGAGAGGATAGCCAAACAGGGAAAAAGTGATGACTTATGGAAAGGGTATTGGAGAGAGGACCCAAAACATAACCTGAAAGAAGGAGGCTCAAAAACAATCTGGAGTTATAATCAGTAATCTGTAGGTTTTAAAAGCTGAGAACAAACCCGAACTGGGAGGCTATTTTGAAAGGTCATAGCGTATAGTCAGAGGTGCCTTGAAAAAAACTATCAAAATCTTAAGAGCAAGTGGTATGAAGTAATATTTCATAGAAGGGTCTGGCTTTTTGGCCTGTTACCAAAAGTGGGCGAGACCAAGGACACAAAAGCCATTTGTTAAGTGGCTGCACATTTGTTTTTCAGTGTCAAATCGTACCAAGACAGTCTTGCTGCCACATTTCTCTATTTAGCATTTTATCCCTCACCCTGCTGACCCTCAGAAACTTGCATCTTTATATTTTCACTACACTTTACATTTACGCATTGTACAGTTGTCAAACTTTGTCATATCTTTGTGTTTTTCACTGCTCTTGTGACCAGGCGTTGTGTGCAATCAATGCATTTGGTTGGCTGGTGTTGAGAGTTAACCTTCCTGCAATGATTAGCATTGTTCACGGGGCGTAGGATTGCCATACACTTGTGGAAAACACCTCTTGGTTCAGCCATAGAGCCAAAGAGAAAATCAAGAATCAAGAATGTTTGTTGTTTAAAGGATCCGAATCTAACTGGGTTGTTATTACAGATGCACACATTTTGCTCTGGCCAAATGATGAAGCAATGAAACGGGCACAATCAAACAACTACACGTGACTAAACTGAAATTCAAGCTGTTAATTAGCACCATTAAATTGTTATGTGTTACATAATTTTATTATTGCTACAAATAAAAGTCCATGGCATAACCATCATCCTTTGGAGTTGGATTCATTAAGTACTAACCTGTATCCAGGATGTATTCCAGAGAAATCTTAGGTAAACAAAAGAAGAGACTTGGTCCAAAAGGTAAAGTTTTTGTTTTGAATGGCAAAAATTATTCAAGATGCAGTAACTTATCTCCAAAGAAGGTAGGCTCTGATGATGATGATGATGTTTCCTCAGCTGTTGGTGATATTTGCCTATATTTTATTTGTTCCCAGCTTGGTGAATCTGTCCCCCATCCCACTCCCAGCACCCTACACCCTCCCCAAAGATTCGGCCTTACTCCCCATTAAAGAGTCTTCCTCTTGGGCATAAAAGCTTTTCGGAAGGACGTAGTCTTGGTACCTCGGCTGAAGGAAGCAGCTCCCATGGAGATCTTTGTCTTGCCACTGGTGATGGTGGAAGAGCCCAGGGCTGTTGTGCTCTTCCCACGGGAGATAGATGAGTTTCCCATCATGATCTTGGTCTTGTCTCTCTTGATCGATGTGCTCCCCAGGCTGAGGGCCGTCTTGCCCTCTGTGATACTGGTGTTACCCATGGCGGAACCTAAGGTGGTGGCGTTGAAGCTCCAGGAGGTCTCCTTCAGCAGCCAGCCTAGATGACCTGACCTGGAGCACGTTCAGGGTTCAATTTTCTCAACTCTCCCTTGGGAAGCTTCTGCTCTCCTGATTCTACAGGATGAGGTTATGATGGCTCATCGCGTGCCCTGGCAGCAATGCATCCCAATGCACACAGATAGTGTCTGGCTGGGTGTGACAGTCCAAACAGTTGGGACCAGAATGCTAAGCGTAGTGAGAGCAACCCCCATGCAGCATAAAGCCCTTGTTGAGCAGTATAACGTGGGCTCCGCAAGGCCACATACCTCCCCTGTCTGGCGTGAATGGACAGAGGCTGCCGTAGGAGGCCTTAGTTCTATCTGGGGGCAGAGCGGACAGTAGACTGCATTGTCCCGTCGCTAAAGCAAGGCACTGAAGAACACATTGTTGAGCGACACAATTGATGGTGACATCACTCAGTTCCGTGGCTTTGTGCCTCCCTAGAACCGCTATCCAATGTTATACTGTACACGGTTGATTGCTGAGACTCAAGGGTGTGGTCTGCTTTCATGAGTTTTATGTTATGTCAGACCCCCAAAATGTATAGTCAAATTAGTTATCGTCAAAGCATTGTGTTGTGTTCTGTCCAATTGTAAAAAATGAAAACCTTTTCTATTTAGCCAACTCTTGAGATTCTTGCTTCTTGTGCAAGCTACTAGGGAAAGCCAGGTTCACACTAAGATTTTGGCTTCTTGTTAATAAATCTGAAACTGACAAAGTTCTGGCAGTGTAAGAAATTTTGCGTCACAGTCGTGCAGTCTGACCGCCTCTACTAGTTGTCGATGGGGACCAAAGTCTTGGCTACGATTGCATAGTCTGACATAAAAGAAACATTACAGTGCGCTGTGGCTTTTACCTAGATCTGATTTGGATCGCATTGTATATTTTGACAAACAGTGTGTGCCCAGCTATAGGTATAGTGAAATAAACCCTCTGAAATATTTTAGAGGTACAATGTTTTAACCATTTCAAAGATCTATTTATTGACCATTCTGATTTAATTCATTGTTATACTGGTTGATTTATGCTACACTTAATGTACGATTAAGAAGTCAAAGAATTAACAATGCACATTTTAATTGAAAGGCAATGGTTGAAGTTAAAACTTTTTACTATGACTTGGTTAGTCCACTCAAATGATACAATTCCATTTGCAAAACAGAATCTCAGATCTGGATTCTGGATCATTATCCAACTTAGACCCTTCTGCATGTGAACAACAATAACAGCCATTCTAGTTGTGGCAGTGCACACCCTCACACATGCATGCATGTTCTCTTCATGAAAACCAGATTGGTGTCTGATCTCTGCACATGTTCTCTCAGACAAATCTTTATCTTAAAATCAACTGTATTCTCTTTCAGTGACAAAGGTGTCATGCTCAATTCCAAGCTAATTTAAGATACACTTGCACTTCGTTTTGCATCTAGAATGCATTTGTGTGCGATTCTAGAGCAAGCTGGCAAACACTTGCATCTTACAAGACATCCAACCTGCTTAAATGCTCTACTACAAAGTTAATCTTTGTGGACACACATACACATATACTGTACATATACTGTTTGCAGTTATATTGGTGTCTTTAAGTCACAGATGAAAATCCCAGTAGAGATTCCATTGCGTTTCTTTGCCTCTTTTGAGAGAAGTCTTAACTACAGTAACAGACTTCTCCCCTTGACTTAAAGGGGCCTTGCTCAAAGAACTAGTAGTCTCCCTGTGAGTGATTGTAGTTGTACCCACCACAAACGCAGTCTCTCCCTTCCTCAGTTTGGTCTTGCTCCTCGAAAGAACGGTCTTCCCCCATGAGATGGCTTTTTTGCTGTTCATCAGTTTGATTTTCCCTTTTGTAAAGCAGGTCTTTCTCAGTAAAAGAAAAGCATTTCCTTTTGAGGCTTTTGAGTCGTCCTCTTGCTGTATATCTGTTGTCTCATCCTTCTCAGTGCTCTTTCTTGCTTTTGAAGTCTTGGTGTTTGTTTCAGTGTTTATAGATCTCCTTTCCATCTACTTGGTCCGGCGCTTGGGCATGAGGGCCTTACGGAAGGAGGTTGTAGTTTTGCCTCGGCTGAAGCTGGCTCTGCCCAGAGAGATGGTGGTCTTGCCTCTGGTTATGGTAGAGTCGCCCATAGAGGTAGTGGTGACCCCACGGGTGATTGAGGACTTGCCCATGGTGATGGAAGTCTTGCCCCGGGCTATTGAAGAGTCGCCCACAGACAGGGCAGTCTTCCCTTCCGTAATATTGGTGTTCCCCATGAAGGCATGTAGGTCGTCAGGTCTTCAGACTCTCAGTTCTCTCTCTGTTTTCTCTACCCTTTGAGTGGGCTAGAGTATTAGCATTCCAACGCCTTGCAGGTTTGACTGTTCTGGGAGAAAACTGTACACAGTATCGGGACAGCCCTAAATAGATCACACCACCAATTCAGCAAGTGGGTGGGTGGGTGGAGAAAGTGAGCGTGAGTGTGTTAGGATACGAGGGAGATTTGCTCACTATACTGTTGCTTTTAAAAAAACAAAACACAAAAAAACCTACAGGCGCAGAGGATGGAATGGAACCCAGGCGAGGACAAAGGTCTCAATCCCGACAAGTAGTATAGAGCTGTTGGCAGAGGCACAAGGACTCCAATTGTGATGGCAGGAGTGGTAACGTGAATATGCCATCAAAAGGGCATTGTCTAGCACACAGGACAATTGGGATTGACCTCAGCAGTCCGCTGTGGCACCGCTCCCGAAAACGCCTGTTACATCAGTCAGAATGGCAGCGTTGAGTGGGGCCTGCACCGATGCTAGTGTTTGTGTCTGCCTGTCAGATGCTAATCATACTGTTAGTGAATTGTGGTATTTCATCAATGCGTGGTTTTGTTTTTCTGATGAATTTGGAGTTTCCAAATCGTACATGTTAAGTAGCATATCTAGTGTGACTAAATTTGACTATATATTGCCTCTGTTTCTCTCTCAGGTTTTCTGTGAAGACGTTGTTGGAAAAGTACACTGCTGAGCCTATTGATGACTCATCAGAGGAGTTCATCAACTTTGCGGCAATTTTGGAGCACATCCTCAGTCATCGTTTCAAAGGTATATATTTAAACAACTTCCTGTCAATTCCCAATGTGTGTTGGTACTCGTGAATAATCTGGGGGGATTTTTATTTTATCAGGTCCAGGTGGTTGGTTCAGTTCAGATGGCCAGAGGAGTTTCTGGGACTATATCCGTCTGGCCTGCAGTAAAGTCCACAACAACTGCATCAGTAGCATTGAGAGCATTGAGAACATTAGCACGTCACGAGCAAAGGTGAGACGCTTTCATCTTCAAGCACTCTATATCTTTACCCACTTGAGATGATTAGCATAGCATATGTTTTGTTTTGGATGCTGGTCCCTACCATGGAATGCTGGTGTGCTGATTTATTCCATTTTGCTTTACTAGCAAAGCTTCATCTGTAACGGTTTACTCTCTTGTTGTCCTACAGGGACGAGCCTGGATTCGTGTAGCTTTGATGGAGAAGCGTTTGTCTGAATATGTAGCCACTGCGTTAAGAGACACTCGAACTACAAGGTTATAACTCTGCACTCTTTCCAATGAGTTTGACAGCTGTCTTTATCATTTCAAAGTAATTTAATAGATTTGTAAATCTATATTTGCCGCTGCAGGAGATTTTATGATGATGGTGCCATAATGCTAAGGGAGGAGGCTACCGTTCTGACGGGGATGCTAATTGGACTCAGTGCTATTGACTTCAGGTAAAAACACTGCATTCATGACAACTCACAAATGACACTTACTTCAGCGTGAATGTGTTTTTATTCTTTTCTTTTTTTCCCAGGAATGTGTCATTTATTAGTCACTAGTGGCACCAATTAGAATGTTGTTCACACCATAGACTGTATAAAAACATGGATGTAGTGTCCATGACGTCACCCGTAGATTTTACGAAGAGCGTTTTTGAAGCTCAAAAGTGGGCGGAGGCGGCCGTCGCCATCTTGGCAGCGCGTCACTGCGTGTCACTCCCGGATAATCGAAAATGGGCAAAGAGGCAGGAGCAGGTTGCTGAAGCCACGCCTACCAAGCTCGACGGTGGTGACAGCAGCGGCAATCCACCTGTCACTCAAGTGGCCACTCCCTTAATTATGCAGAACTTTAAGGCTTAATATAATTTAAACGGATGAGTTAAAAATTCACCCCTCTCACAGTTATGATGAAGGGCAAAATTAGCTATATAGACCAAAATAATTTTTTTAACCAGGCTGTAAACGTTTTTTTCTGCTGTAAAGTTGGGCATTTTAACATGGGGAGTCTATGGGATTGACTTCCTTTTGCAGCCAGCCTCTAGTGGCCAGTCGATGAATTGCAGTTTAAGTCACTTCCCTGTTGGCTTCACGAGAGAGAGCGGGAGGTTGCCGCTTGGTTCACACCAATTAGTGTGATATGATACTGACTGTTTGTCTTTTTTTTTTTTGCCAACATTAGTTTCTGTCTAAAAGGAGAAGTTTTGGATGGAAAGACACCTGCAGTGATCGACTACACACCTTACCTGAAGTTCACCCAGAGGTAGGTTTGCATTTGCTGACCAAACCCAAATCCTAAACCTTATAGTAGCCTTTAAAATGGCATTACTGCTATTGATGTGCCTCTGCAGCTATGACTACCTGAGTGATGAAGAAGACCGCCGCAGTGTGGACAGCAGTGCCAGTGATGAGAGTGTAGCCGAGCATCCTTACATTCCTTTGGTCACAGATGAAGAGACCTGGAGCAACAAATGCAGAAAGATGGAGCAAAGATTCAAGATTGTCTATGCCCAAAAGGTATTGTGTGTTTTTGACTTCCAGTCACTGGGTGATTTGGTTGTAATCCAACTTAAGTTGGTAGCTTGTTTCTTGCTGGTCCAAGATTGTCTAACAACTAATGACCAATTTGGATCAGACTGAAACACAGCTACCAGCAGTGGATTAAAGCAGAAATAGTGCATTCATATACTAATCCATAAATCCCTGTGATTTTAGGGTTATTTAGAGGAATTGGTCCGCTTGAGGGAATCCCAGCTGAAAAATTTAGAAACTGAGAACAAGAGGCTAGTTGCTAAACTAGAGGAACTACAGGTCCAGAGTCGACAAGAGAAGAAAGAACTGGAGGCCATTATATTGGAGCTACAAGCACAACTGTATGCACACACACACACTATCACACCTTCTGCATTTGTGTCAACTAGAAGTCTCTAATGGCTTTATTCTGGTATGTTTTGCAGCACTGGCATAATTCCTCGTCAGTCCTCTCGTTTGGGATTCAAAGGACTGTCTATTCCACTCATTAACCAATGCACAACTGCACAACCCGCCAACAACAAAGGAAATGTAAAGCTGTTCCGTCGGTAAGCGCTGACTCGAAATTGGAAGACCCTCACCACACCTTGTTTAACACCTTGGCAGTCGCTCAGAACACCTTAGCAATTACATCCCGGAAATCACCTGTATCACAGGAAAGCACTATTCAGTCTAGTCATGAAATTATGTTTTTGGGTTTAGGAGGAGTTTTCACAGTTTGGATCTCTCAGCTGATGTGAGTTTGAACTCTGACTCTCAGAAGGAAGACGGCATTCAGAATGGAGACACAACCTGGTCAGCAGGTAAAAGCATGCAGATTAACACACAATACAATAATGTCTGAATACTGATTACTAATGAACGTTCCTTCTCTTCTCTTCTCGTCAACAGCTAAAGACAACACTCCCTCTATGCTCGGTCTATGTGGTTCTTTGGCTTCTCTACCCAGCTGTAAGTCACTGGCAAGTCTCAAATCCACTGAGTATTTGGTCAACATCAGCACAGAGCCTAGTCCTGCCCTGTCTCCTAGCTAGGGGGCGCCAAATTCCAACTAACAAGACGCTCTCAGTCCCAGTACTTTCCTCCAAGAAACATCACAACTGTCCTACCAACATCCTTCAAAGATCCCAGTGAGCTGAAACAATGTAATATATATACACAAGGTGTGGAATGGCAACCCCTCCAGCACTCGCTTATTTTCTTATCTTTACTTGCCAATTTATTATTCACTCTTGTCTTCCACCCTTCAGTACAGTCTTCTTCAGCATGTTTGAGTGTCTGTAACATTCCCTGAGCCTGATATTACAGCCCAAAGGCACAGCAGCTTATCTCTATTCGTTTTGAACTCATTAGTCCTTGAATTCCCTGCACAAACAGATCAAAGTGAAACACAAAACTCAAGACTTGGCAGTTATTTATTATACATAAATTCATCTTAATGAATATGAACATACAGAGTGGCACATCTGTTCATGTTACCCACAGTTGAATCTCTGATTTAGACATATTACCTTTCTTATGCTTATTAATAAAAGATATGAGGGAATAAAAGAGAGACCAAGGAAAGAACTGTTGCCTGTATCTGCATGTCAAATGCGCTTTATTGAGGCTGTAAATGCCTCGGCTGACTTTATGTTCTTGCTCCTTTGACAGTTATATTAAGTGACTGGAAGTAACTGCAAGTGTTGTCAGCTAAATTCAAATCTTTTGTCATATTTATCTTACTGGTGTTGCTTCATTTCTTGTATTTCTTCAGTTTCTGTATGTATACATAATTGTCTATTTTGTTATGCGGTGGCAGTGCTCTGCGGTTTTGAATTGAAATAAACGATTCTTTTATCTCAACTCGCACTTGTTTATATAAATATTTCAAAGCCTATAAATCTCACATTCTTTTCCCAGAATGCTTCAGGGCAAACAGCAGAGTCATAACAATAGCAGCACTTCCTGGGAGAACTCGACATCTAGTGGATATTGCTTATAACGGCTTTGCTACGCAGGGGACCATCAAACAGAAAGACACAGCATATCTACTCAGTACTGGCCTGTGCTACATACAGGGTTTGAATGAATGAAGAAATGCATATGATAATACAAATATCATGTTGGCACAAGCAGTGCAAGACAGTTTTACTCATAATAGACATCAGTAATCAGTTTCTGATGGATAAAACCAAGTCCTGCACTACATTTTCTCACTGAATATCCTATTTCACTCAGAAGTCTGACAAATTATGGAAATAAAACAGGTTGCAAAAGGCAACTCATATTGACTTCAAAGAAATATGTTATCTGGCACTTTGTGGTCAACACCCGCCTTTCTTGTGTATATAAATATCAAGTATGTACTTGCATGGGTACATGTCTGTATATACATTGCAGGAATGCAGTACAGTACTGTATATCACCTAACAGCCATTTCGTAATGTCTGATGAAGGATAGATGGCCCAGAAGTAGGCCTGGACAGAAATGGCATCTACCTGTTTGTCTTAAGTAAGAAAAGGTTTTCTCAAGTAATATCCAAGAAATATAAAACTTAAGTCACTGGAAAACCCATACTTGTATAGGGGGAGGGAAGGGGGGGCGACGACTTATATCCTATTATATTTACATTCCCATTAAGAACACTTTGCCACCCTAAATGTCCTATTAAAAAGCCCCTTGGTCTTAGAGTGTGTCAACCTAAGCATTAAGATGTTAATATGACTGTGGCCTAAATCTGGTTAGAAGTCTGTGATTATATGTGTGGATACTTACGTATGAATATGTATATACTTTAAAGCTGTACGGTTTTGTTTGTGGAGGTATATGCATACATTTGATAAATGGTCGAAATGTCTAAACTTTAATGCTCCAGCATATATTCTAGACTCGAGACATTAGGCTTGACGTTCTTTGTTTTACAATATGTGTTGAGTTTTAAATTATTATTATTTAGTTTGTTTAATTATACTTTAATACAGTGGTTTTTGTTGTTGTTGTTGTTTTTCTCTTTTCTTTGGGGGGTGGGGGGAAACTATTTTGTCATGATTCTCCTGTATCTGTATCCTGCTATTATTGTAAAAGCTAAATAAACAGATTTAATAAAAATAATAAAAAAGCCCCTTGGTTAAAATATGATTTTTTGTTTTTGAATTACCCTAAAGTTAAATTGTAATATAATCCACAAACATTATAGTACAAATCCTAAACAAACCCATGTTCCTTCAGTTAGGACACTAACTTTCAGTTAGCACGCATTGTGCTGCTCACTGCTGGTGGTAGAACTCTGGAAAGTATGAATTCTAATGAAGTGGGCGGGGAGGGTCGCAGTGGGACCCGCCCCTAATAGATCGATGCTGCCAACGACCAATAGGGTGTGAGTAGTATTTTTCAGCAGCCAATCAGAGTGGAAACGTGTTTAGACGCCGTGCACTGCTCTGAATCCGACACGAGTGTGTAGGTTGGTTGTTGTCAGAGTGTGCGCTGAAGAATTGGCAGCAGCCCATACAATGTAGTTCTTTACTAGGCCAAGTGGAATAAGCCGTTTAGGACGGCGCATACAAATTTATATGGTTTTTCACACAGAAAAAGTCACGCATTTTATTAAAGTAATTAGTTTGGGAAAACTTCACTATCATCACAAAAGAAAGTAGCTGACTAGCTAGCGAGTGCGCTAAAGCAAAGTATTTGCACACAGACTTTATTTTTTGACGGCTAAGTCGGACGAAAACCTTTGCTGGAGTATCAGCTTTAGGTGAACGCTGGAGTTTGCGAGATTCTTGAACTTTTTAAAGACTTTTTAAAGCACAAAGCGACTGTGGGAATGTCGTGTCGGAGTGGAGTGTCCCGGGTGGGTAATCAAGGACTGCAGCCCCTCCGAGCCACGGTGCCGTTTCAGCTGCAGAACCGAGCAGCACCGCGCTGCAAAGACACCACAGCAGGTAAAAACCACAAGAGACACGCAAAAGCACTTTATAAAGCCATGGCGTTTATTTACTAATATGCCCGACTGTCCTATCCATTCTAACTCTGCTTCTTTGTTAGGTATAATAATACTACTACTAATAATATTGTGAATGGATAATCTGCGGAAGTCCTGTAGTTGAGCTGCTCTTTTCATAGCTTCGGTGCAACAGTGTTCAAGAAATTTTCCCAGAGCACTGAACGACCCCCACCTTATTCCCTACATGTTTAGTGGCCCTGGTGGTCACAAAGCATGGCATGGGAGAGAATGAACATAGCAGGTCTGTCTATTAAGTCACTTTTGATGTCTCTTTTAGATGTTAGTTTTTGCCTGCAGTATTTGATAAACTCTCATCACTGTTTTGGCATGTTCAGCACATAAACAGTGTGTGTCCAGTGCTCAAGAGGTCTGTTTTGCTTCAACTTCAATAATCTGCAGGCACCATCAGGAAAAACAAATCACGACACATTACTGCGACCTGCTGTTATATACTAACATGTCAAATTTGGAAACAGTTCTTGCATTGTTTTTGTGTTGCGCAAGCATTTTACTATACAGAATCAGATCTAGTATAAATGCAGGTTTATTATCATAGATCGGGGGTCTTCAACCTTTTTCAGGCCCCTTTGGTTGGTAGAGAAACAAAGCAGGGACCCACTGTTTAAAAACTCAGTAAATTTGAGTGTTACATATTGAACTTGGTCGATAATAACGTGTATTGTACCATTTTAATGCATTTACATGCTATATGATGGTTATGTTTTAAATCCTTTAATTTGATCATTATTAGGGTTGCAAAAAGGTGGAAAATTTCCAATAAATTTCGGAAACATTCCAGACATTTTTGGAAACTTTCCATGATTTTTTGGGAATATTCCAGGGATTTTTGTAAAGTTTCCAGAAATTTACCGGAAATTTTTCACCCCCTGTACAACCCTAATCATTATTGATTGACAGAGTTGTATACTTGTGCATTGCATTTTAATTATTTAATACATTTTATCATGATAATTTTGACTGACATTGAAAACCCTTGTCTTATATGATTGGCATAACAGCTACACTGGGAAAAAAAAGGTGTAGAATTAATTTTTTTAAACTAAGAAATTGAAAATTTTGAAGTAGAAAAAACGAAGTAATAGGCTAGTTTCTTACAAAACACATTACAATATGTTTTATTTACAACTTTAGAAAGAAACCTTTTTTTTCAGTGTTTATTGAACAATAGGTTTATGTTTTTAGTAAACTTTGGTCTCTTACTAGGGTGACATGTTTCATAGGTGTCAGGCTGCCTCTGGTATTTTACATCAGCATATTGTCAGATTTCCTCAACTAAGTGAGAATACTTTGAAAAGTCTCAACTTTAGTTTTAGGACAATGTGTGAATCACAAAGGGCCGTTGATTCTGAGTGCAACTAGATCTTCGCAAGGCTTTTGGAGAAAGAGTAGGTCTTCCACACGGCAGTCTACAAACAGAGGATAGAATGACCAAAATAACACTTTTTTTATTGGGATTTACCAAGGAATTAAACCTCAAATCCCTCTCTTAGCATTTAGCATTTGTGCTGTTGCTCAGAAAGTCACATGTGCAGCCCGCAGAAATCTCCACAAACTCCCACAGAACTGAAACACCAGTCATTCGAGAAGTTCAACACATCCCCACCTCACATCTTGGGTGTTAAATAAACATTTAGACTCACTGGCAGTACATTCAGATATAGTATTCGCAGCTTCAAATCAGTGCTGAAAATGTGAAAAAGTTACAATATTGTTTTTTTCCTGGTCTGATCATGAGTAATCGGTTTATTGAAAGAAAAATACATGAGCTTAAGCTTCTTTAGCCATCATTGAATTTGGCACAATATCATGGCATGTGTTTCTATTCTGTGGTTGCGCAAAGGAGCACAAGCGGTGGCCAGAGGTTTGGCTGTGTGCAACTTTAGGCCATATGCCAGTATGTGTATTTTTATATCCTGCCCACTATGCTTGCAGGAGGAGGATATGATTTTGAACTATGCAGCTCATTGGCAGTTTCCATCAGGACTGTGAAACGCATACATGAGCTCCTGGAGAAAACGCACAGATGATCTCATAAAACCTGTCAAGAACATGTCAAAGTCACATTTCAACCCAAATTCCATTTACATAAAGAAAACAAAACCAGTTTTGGGGCAAATCAAGACTTTTAAGACTTGTTGCATTCATGCAAATTTAAGTACATTTCCACCTGATTCTTATTAACATAATGCAAAAGCAAAAAAAAAATTTGAATGCCAAAGATTTTAAGTATTTGTACATTACAGTGGTATTTATTGTACTGCCTTTGTTGCTTTAAAAATATTAAACGATTTTTTTAACTAAAATTAATAAAAGAATAATTATATATATATATTATTATTTATTATTATACTGGGGTTAAATGTGACCTGGATTTGTTTTTGTGAGATTACATTATACACACACACTCTTGCACCATATCAGACAAACCATACATATTCCTCAACCCTTACAATGTCACAGTCTCATTCACATAGTCACCCAACCTGCTTGATACCACACCCTCAAACGCAGTGACAAAATAGTCTCCATACTAGACAAGTGTGCCTTGTTTAACACCCACCAGTAAACGTCCACCATCAAAAGTGTTCCAAACCCATGGACCCCAGGGGCTGGGAGGAGGTGAATGGATCCAGGAAGGACCTGACTAGGTCGGAGATCAGGTGTACCGTTATTAGTTCCTATGACATGATCAATGCACAGAAGAAGTAAAACTGTCTTGTGTACATGTGAAAATGATCCTCTGGAGTATTTTGGGCAAGAGCTTGATAACTAGCTTGTCTGCAGTGTGTTGATGAAGCACCAGGATGTTCAGCATCCGTTACGACAACAGCGTCTATTTATAACGAGTCTTTCATGCATGGACTGTGTTGCAGCATGCCAACTCATGAGATAAATTAAAAAAAATATTATACATAAACATCATCAGAAACACATTTTAATGTCAGAGCTGTGGCACAGTGATTAGTGCATATGCTCATGGGACGCCGGTCTCATTCTCCTCCTTTTTGGCTGTCTTCGGTAATTTAGGCTTTGGTAATTCAGTTTATCTGTTTCCAGTTTAATCAACTGAATTAACGATGAGAAGTCAGAGGTGTTTACTTCCATCTCATTCATCACACTGTTTTTGGGCCGTTTTAAGCCGTTGTTACTTTCATGCAAATTAAGCACACTTCCCACCTGATTGTCATTACTGGAATAGAGAAAAAGTAATGCAAAAAAAGATTTATTATTATATTATTTAAATTACTTGAGGTACTTAAACATAAAAAATATATATATATTATACATTATAAATAATGTTATTGTGATTTATTTATTTTAAATTGACTATGTTTGAAGTGGAATACTACTTTATCCTTATCTGAATACTGTGTCATATTCAATATACATTCCTTTATGTTCTCTAAAATAGTAAGTTGAACAGTCGGCTATAGTGCACAAAATCAAAACAGTAGTATGTGAATGCATGGGATGGTTTAGGCATCCAGTATTCATATAGGAAAAAAACTGGCTTTTTGCCTTTTGTAATACAGTTCCGTGTTAAAGGGGTCATATGATGCGATTTCAAGTTTCCTTTCTCTTTGGAGTGTTACAAGCTAATTGTGCATAGATAAGATCCCTGAAGTTGCAAGACTAAAGTCTCAAACCAAAGAGATATCTTTATCAAAGTTAAGACTCTGCCAGGCCCCCCTAAAACGGCTCGTTCTAACACCCCCCCCCCCCCCCCCCCACACATATCTACCTCACTATGTGTAAATATTAGCGTAATGCCGCCCAAATGTCCCCGCAAAGAAAGAAGGCGTGGTTTCAGGAACGCAGTTAGTGTTGAAGCAGCATGTCAGGAGACGCTGTGTGTTTCTAGGCGAGAGCAAAATCACTTTATTTGGCCTTCCAAAAATAGATGCATTTAGGAATCTTTAAGATATCTTACAACAGAACAGCAAACGAATTTATGGACGACCGTTTCGTGAGCCTAGGAGAGGAGGTGATTCTGACTTTGCTTTGACAATCTGGCGCTTCTGAATCAGCTACTGTAAGTATGTTTTGTTATTAGTTTAAGTATTTGCTATTGACTGTTCAAATGCGGAGTTTGCGCATCGTGTGTGTGTGTGTGTGTGAGTGAGAGAGAGAGAGAGACAGTATCACAGTGGAGTCAGCTGTCTTAACCGTGTGGCTTGTGTACTGCACACATCCCAGCTTCATCACTGTGTCTGTCACGAGACTCTGGTCCCCTTTCGGGCTTGAATTGATGGTAAAACTAAGGACATTATTTACTGTCTTTACATTTATTTTGAAAGATGAAGCTCGCGATTATGGTAAGGGGCGTTACATTTCCGAACCGTGCTTGCGGTATTCGGCCAATCACAATGCACTGGATCAGCTGGCCAATCAGAGCAGACTGCGCTAGTTGGAAGGAGGGACTTAGAGACTTAGAGGGGCATAGAGGACCTACAATAATGTACAGTATTTGAAAAATAATGTGTTTTTTGAACATTAAAGCATGTCAACATATTCTGTTACACCAAATACACAAAATAAGGATATTTTAAAAAAGCAACATATGACCCCTTTAAACTGTTGTACCTTTTGTCAGTGCAATCAAACGAATCAAAACGGAGAAGTTAAATGAGTTCACTACTTGCTTATTGTTCACACTCTAAATGAGCAAATTGCATTGTGGGATAGAGTATTGCTTGCTATGTGCTTTTTTTTATTGTTGAATCCATTTATTATTTTAAAAACATCTCACAGTTTTCATTCTCTCGCTCTGTCCTCTCTTTGTAGCCGAGTACAAGACGAAGGGTCGCCCACCGAAGCCAACCTTACGACGGACATTGTCTCTGGACACTTTGGTGGGACCGTACCTTCAGGGCAACTGGCCTAGAGAACCAGAGTGTCAGCCTGTTACCTGTGTCAATGACAAGGCCACACAGGTGAGAAATGCTGGTGTGATCCTTCCCACACCAATTTTAATTTTTGGGTGAACTATTACTTTAACACAGTCTGAGTTATTAATAGCAAACAAAAGAGGTCCTGTCTGACCATGTGGAGTGGAGACTTTACTACTCAGTGGGGAGTTAAACAAACCATTGGTTTGATCTGCCTTATATGATACACATATAGAATTATGCACAACTGTTTTAACATTTGTGTTGTTTGCAAAGCATAATTCTGAAATGGTCAGGGTACATAGTGTTTGTTTTAGAAAACTAAAGTCACGCGGTTACTAATGAAAATCTTGGCTTTGGTGAGAAAGAGTTTGGCTGGTAATGAAAGGAGTTTAGGAAAAGTCAGCCTGGAACGGCAGCCATATTGTTTTTTTCCAAATGGGTTCCATATGAGTTCCTGGAGCACTGCTCCAACATGCCTGCTGGGGTTAGCTATATTCAGTCAAACACAAAAGTTGAAAGTCTCCCTGCTGGGGCTGTTCATTTTGATTTAGCTTCTCAGTTTGTTAAAGGTTTTGCACTGTTAAAATAATTTGATTTAGTAAGAAACGTCATACTACATTTGTACTTGTTTTTTTCATCCAACTGTTTGTGTCATGCTGCTTATTTATGAGAGTTGTGCTAGTATTATTTCTAAGCAATCAGACATGAGAATATCTCAGAACGGATAATGAAAAAGTCCCATAGACTTTTAGAAAGGGGTATCCGAGTCATTCCAATCCTAGCCATCTATCTTAATTTGATTCAAATTCACAAGCTCTTGATTCCATTTTGTTTTTATTTGGTTCCAATTTTGATTCCATTCTTCGGATCTACTGTTCGGGGTTCGAAAGATCTTCTGCCAGAAATTAATATCTTTATTCAATATTGATGAATTAAATTTATCAAAAGGGGCAGTAAATAGTAAAGTCATTGATACTTTACACAAAGGATCTTTGTTTGACCACAAAAATATTTAGCGCAACAACTGTTGCAACGAGTGATTCTTAAGGATCAGTTGTGATGATGAAACTGCTGAAACTTCAGAGCTTTGCCATTCCGGGAATACATTACATTTTAAATCTATTCAAATGAAAAGATAGATGTGAAATATTCATTACAATGAAATATTCTAGATTATTACTGTTACTATTTGGTCAAATAAAGCAGCCTTAATGGCTACAGACTTGGAAATTAGTGTATTGTAATGAAATCCATGTGATTACATGTGAAGGAAATTCTTTCTATGTAAATTAGGGTTGGGTATCGTTTTTTTTTTTCGATACCGGTGCCAAATCGAAACTTTTAAAACGGTTCCCGTGCCTCTGAACCGATACTTATAAAAAATATATATATAAATAAATAAAAATTCCCCTAAAAAAGGATGGATTGGCTATTAGCACTATAAACACACGATGTCTGTTTCATTCATACTGGACACCAGAAGGCGCCCTCGCACAGAAAATCCACATACCCAGTCACAGAACTAGCGGAACTCATGACCCTCCAGGAAATCCCTTATATGGACAATGGCATCGCTATTATAGCTGTAACTAAGTAAACAGAACATATAAACCTTTTGAATGATAAAACAAAGACAATAAAACTCGACTGCGACAATGTATAGTTTATATGTGTTATTCAAGCCATCTCTGGTATACTTATTAACAATTAAGTATATTTATAATCCATTGCTAATAGATGTATTCTTTTTAAGAAGTATGGACTTGGGCTGCCCGATAAATCACATGCGAGATTTAATGCGCATATGTAGAAAGCCAGGTCTGTTAATCAGTGTTAACTCTCCAGCCAGCGTGCTCACATGAGAAGCATTTGATAAACAGAGAAGTTGGTACCTGACAAGATGCGCAAAATATGATCGTGTTTTACGCAGCTTGCCGGGAACAACGGCACTGTGAATTTAAAATGCTGCTCAATTTGAAAGCACGCACGTGATGGAGATTTACAGATGATTACAGAACCGGCTTTACTGACAAGATGCGCATTAAATATCGCATGTGATTTATCGTGCAGCCCTATATGTAACATATTTTCTGCCTCGTTCTGTGACAAGAAGCCACATCAGATCACAGAAGGAAGCATTTGACTGGTGTTGTGGAGTAAAAAGGTTATAATGTTCTCTTTTGTTGGACAATAGGTTTAGAAATGTGATTACAAGGGAAGTTTAGCTTTAGGCATTTTAATTTAAGCATGTTTAGCTTAGTTAACGGAAGGCTACCACCTGCTGCCATCAGAGCAAGTGTAAATACTGCATTCACGCGCTCCTCGGATGCTCACATTTCCCGAGTTGTGCTTTTAAGTCAACATGGACACTCGCGTTACTACAAAGATTTGTTGGATTTGTATTATTAGAGCGTTCCGACTTGAGTACACATGCATTTTCTCAGTCGGGAAATTATTTTTCACATGCGGTGCCGCTGATGATGCTTCTTACGTCCGTTTCGGAGAAGGCAATCTGCGTTCTGATTCGGTTCTAGTACATACCGGTTACATAGGTACTGGTGCCATATTGGTACCGGGTTTCGGTACCCAACGTACTGGTAATGCCTGTGATTGCACCGCTGGGAAAAAAAAAAAAGTTCTGTGAACTATTTCATAAGAGTCATGTGTTTTTGGAAATGCATAGCAATGCCCTGGGAAACTACCCTACAACTCTCATTTTCTTGAAAATTGTAGTTTAATTTATTAGACTAGACATGTAGTTGTAACACTGCATCAAACCACCTTGTTGCTTTGCTGATTTGTGAGAGCAGTAGTTTGTGGGTCTGTTTGGATGGTCTTCGCTTCCTTATAGATGCTACATCCAGGCCGGCTGTGTCTCTCAGCAGGAGATCTGCTATGCTTTCACTGATAACCGGTCACCCAAAAAAGGTTTTGTTTAACATGACCTTCATAGTGACCGTCCCCCTCAACCCCTGCCACACACACACACACACACACACATACATACAATGCACAAGCAAAACCCCCACTCACACCCTACTTTCATATATTCACGTTACATCAAGCATTTCGTCCTTGATGAACAAATGCAACCCACTTTTTAGTGGACATTCAACAGTTAACAATTGTACAGTCTCAAGACACTCTCGACAGACTGCCCAACCCCCCATCTGACCGTCCATCTGGTCCACTTGAGCACAGACGGGGACTTCTGAAACTTTAGCCAGCATCTAGTGTGCTGTGCATACAAACCCTCAAACTCAATGTCCGTTTATAGGCCTAATCCCACGGCAGCCTGATGTGGGTGGGCGGGCAGGCGGGTGTCCAGGCAGAAAGGAATAAGGGCCGAATTTATATTTAAATCAAACCGCAACCCTGCCCCCACTGGGCCATGTGAAACCTCTAGCCACTAAGCAGACACTGTTAGTCTGATCTTACTCTCCAGGGGCCGGAGGTGATGACATGTTTTAATATGGCTCACTTCAACTGCATGTTGTTGCATTAGCATCCCAACCACACAAGATATTTGTGACCTGTGGCAGGGACAGGAAGAGAGGGACGGAGACACAGCAGGAGGACACTTTTTGGGTTACGATAAGCTCTGAGATGGAGCTCGGTGATTGGGTCACTTGGAAAATAATCGTTTGGTGTTCGGCGATATTGTGTGCACTAGCTGGGCTCCCACTTCTTTTCAGAGTCAGCTCAGTGAGACCTGGGACTGTAGGACGGGGGTATCATGACGGCATGCATGTGTCTGTCTGTGTGAGTGCACTTGAGGACAAACACGTTTGTGTTTTCCCCTCTACATCTTTGAAATGTGGTGCAGCAGAGTCAGTGGTTTCTATCATGCACGTCTCTGCACAGCTGTGTGTGTTTGGGCGTGTCTGTGTGTTGCAGGTGTGTCTCATTTTCTGTCCCATATTCAAATACGTTTAGTGAGGCGTGGAAGCAGCTTTCAGTTCCATTTGTGACATACAGAAAAACATGCCAACACTTGGCGAGTGGGGTGCACCGCTCTCACAAACGGATGCTTAAGCGTGAACTGGAACAGCGTTTAAGGGAGGGTGTGTCATCGGCTGTCTTTTGTTCAGTGTAAAGGGCTGGATTACTTTATGTGAAGTCTGAGGGTGTTTGGGATCGTTGATATTCAGTGAGGGGAGGTTCAGTTTTGATTATCCTGCATTGTGGAGCATTGTGGGTGTGAGGTTTTGAAAATCAGGATCTTTAAAATAATGTCACTTGGAAAGTCAAATGTAAGCTTGTTTTCTCTCTTTTCTTAGACTCCCAGTTCCTGGATAGAGGAGACTCGGGGGCGGAGAGGGGGCGGCGGTCACAAGCGTTCGGCATCATGGGGTAGTGCTGAACACACACAGAGAGGTAAGTACTTGATGTTGGGCGCAAAATGTTGTTTGAATTATGAGACACAAAGTAGTTAACTAAAAGAAAGTACACTACCAGTCAAAAGTTTTTGAACTGTAAGATTTTTCATGTTTTTTAAAGAATTCTCTTCTACTCACCAAGCCTGCATTTATTTGATCCAAAATACAGCGAAAGCAGTAATATTGTAAAATATTTTTACGATTTATATACTGTATATATATATTTATATCTAAGTATATATATCTATATAGATATCGTAAAAATATTTTTTATCATGATGAAATTAGGTATGTATGTCTGTACAGTGGGGCAAAAAAGTATAGTCAGCCACCAATTGTGCAAGTTCACCCACATAAAAAGATGAGAGAGGCCTGTAATTTTTCATCATAGGTATACCTCAACTATGAGAGACAAAAGAAGAAAAAAAATCCAGAAAATAACATTGTAGGATTTTAAAGAATTTATTTGCAAATTATAATGGAAAATAAGTATTTGGTCAATAACAAACAAGCAAGATTTCTGGCTCTCAAAGACCTGTAACTTCTTCTTTAAGAGGATCCTCGTCCTCCACGGTTACCTGTATTAATGGCATCTGTTTTAACTCGTTATCAGTATAAAAGACACCTGTCCACAACATCAAACAGTCACACTCCAAACTCCACAATGGCCAAGACCAAAGAGCTGTCAAAAAACACCAGAAACAAAATTGTAGACCTCCACCAGGCTGGGAAGACTGAATCTGCAATAGAATAGGTAAGCAGCTTGGTGTGAAGAAATAAACTGTGGGAGCAATTATTAGAAAATAAAAGACATACAAGACCACTGATAATCTAACTCGATCTGGGGCTCCACGCAAGATCTCACCCCGTGGGTCAAAATGATCACAAGAACTGTGAAAAAAAATCCCAGAACCACACGGGGGGACCTAGTGAATGACCGGCAGAGAGCTGGGACCAAAGTCACCCAAGGCTACCATCAGTAACACAACTGCGCCGCCAGGGACTCAAAGCCGGCAGTGCCAGACGTGTCCCCCTGCTTAAGCCAGGACATGTCCAGGCCCGTCTGAAGTTTGCTAGAGAGCAGTTGGATGACAGAAAGAGGATTCGGAGAATGTCATATGGTCAGATGAAACCAAAATAGAACTTTTTGGTAAAAACTCAACTTGTCGTGTTTGGAGGAGAAAGAATGCTGAGTTGCATCCAAAGAACACCATACCTACTGTGAAGCATGGGGGTGGAAACATCATGCTTTGTGGCTGTTTTTCTGCAAAGGGACCAGGACGACTGATCCGTGTAACGAAAGAATGAATGGGGCCATGTAACGTGAGATTTTGAGTGAAAACCTCCTTCCATCAGCACGGGCATTGAAGATGAAACGTGGCTGGATCCTTCAGCATGACAATGATCCCAAACACAACGCCCGGGCAACGAAGGAGTGGCTTCGTAGAAGCATTTCAAGGTCCTGGAGTGGCCTAGCCAGTCTCCAGATCTCAACCCCATAGAAAATCTTTGGAGGGAGTTGAAAATCCGTGTTGCCCAGCGACAGCCCCAAAACATTACTGCTCTAGAGGAGATCTGCATGGAGGAATGGGCCAAAATGCCAGCAACAGTGTGTGAAAACCTTGTGAAGACTTACAGAAAATGTTTGACCTCTGTCATTGCCAACAAAGGGTATATAACAAGTATTGAGATGAAATTTTGTTATTGACCAAATACTTATTGGGTCACCGATGAATTTACCAATGAATTCTTTAAAAAATCTACAATGTGATTTTCTGGATTTTTTTCTCATTTTTTCTCTCATAGTTGAGGTATACCTATGATGAAAATTACAGGCCTCTCTCATCTTTTTAAGTGGGAGAACTTGCACAATTGGTGGCTGACTAAATACTTTTTTTCCCCACTGTATATGTATGTATGAAGAGTTTTGTTCCAAAACGCTATAAATCCATTTTGATTAATTTGAGTAAAAATGTGTTTTCTTTACTAAGAAAGTGGCAAGATGAAAACCACCATTTTCTGTTTCAAACTTTCACATAGCATCTTTAGGTTATAATACAATTAAAAATTCAAATCCAGATTTTGATTTTCAAAGATTTATTATTAACTGTTATTATTTTTTTTCCCAAAATGCAATAAATCCATTGAATCAATATAAAAGTTATTTTTCATATGAAACTGTTGAAAATACACAACATCGTAAGTTGATCCACATATGACAGCCTCTGAACTTGGTCAATACTAATCTTATATACAAAAATACTAAAAATACATTCAATCAGTCATCGCTCCCAAAATGAATTCAACGGGTCATCTTGTTAATGCTATAAATTAATTACAGCAATAAAATAATTTTTTTATCATGAACATACAGTACACGAACAACAATATCACATTAAACCACAGAAATTCCAAAATGACATTTCCCTTACATTCAACTTCCAAAAGTGCATTCATCTTTGCCGTGTTACATTCATTTAGTTGACTAGTGCTATACGCTGTATATAGCATCATTACTCTTTTTGTGGTAACCAGGATTTTCAGGATTATTTGAAAATTAGTTAAAAATCTGCATTTATTTGAAATAGAGATCTTTTATAACTTTAGAAATATCTTCAGTGTCACTATTGTTCAATTAAAAAGGGAGGTCTAGTGCTATTTCATGCTTTTTGAGTTATTTACACTTTTAAAGAGTTAGATTCTCATGCTAAACATGGCCAAAGTTTCAAAAAACAAGTATTTCTGTGTCAACTACACTCCTTAAGGATTCGTACAAGTTTCGGAAAGTTTTTTTTTCGAGCATGGCCCTTCATGATGTCATGAAGGGTGGAATTCCTTGTATGGGCAATCAACCAGAGCGAGAGCAAGAGCGCGCGGGGGGAGGGGGGCCCGTCAACGTGCTTCATTCTGGTTACGGAAGACGGCGGCAGCACTACACAGGACTTGTTCGAGAAGAATGTCTCCAAAGAAGTGTGTTTTTGGTTGTGAGGGAAAGATAACCTTGTTCAACTTCCTAAAGAACCCAGCGTTACGTGAACAGTGGATGAAGATGGAGCAGTCCCAGCGATAAAAGATGAGTCCATTTTTTTGCTCCGCCCATGGCACACCTCCATGAGCTCAGCTGTTTTCGGAGAGAAGCGCAAAGCTGTATCTGTCTTTTATAAATCTGATAAAACTAAAGATTCTTTGGAGATATGAAGGATGCAGTTCTACTCTATAGGTACTCAAGATTAACACGAGATTGGCAGAAACTGTGTGTTATGACCCCACTTAATGTTTCTTTTTTTTTTTTTTATAAATTAATGTAAATAAAAATTTATTTCGTTAAAAAAAATCAAAAAATATTTGAACAGTAGTGTACCATTATGTGATATAAAATTACTGATAAAGGAATATTGGAATATTAGAGCATCACCCACCATTGCTTAGAAAAATCATATCAATTTAAAATAATAAACAATTATTATTTAGACCCATTATTCAAATTATTCTGGGCCACTCTGTCCCATCTATTTTTAGGACCCATTCTGTGCCAATTTTCATACTAAACTCGTTTTACTTTTGTGGTACCATAGCTGCTTTTTACAAGTGCATCCACAGAGAATACTCTACTTTTGAACAGAAGGTATAACCTTTATTATATGTCAGCATAAAGGGCATAGCAGTTAGGTTTCACCTCTCCTCTGCACCTTATAAGTTTACATCTGATACTACAACTCTCATATTTCTCTCCTTCAGGTCGCTAAACTTCGACAGTCCTTACAGAAACGCTCCAGACATGCACCTTCTGCCATGGACTGTGACCAGACACACCAACACATACACAACAGCCAAACACACTCGCCTGGAAGTACACAGGTAAACAAGAATGTATACACAAACCACAAACCTAAACAATGTATGAATGTGTTTTGACCAGCTTGTTATTTTACAGTAGTGACACACTGGGACATCAAAAGAAAGGTTGGGGGCATTTATAAAGGTTGTGCTTGTATATGAGCAGTGATTAGGAGCAAAGCCTCTCAGGTTGGCCCACATCTCACTAGCAACAGAGATTTAAAAACAGAGCAGCTTTACTTAGATGGTGTCAGTGATCTACAGCTATTGATATGGTGAAAACACACAGCTGGTTATGTGGCTGTGGCTCTCTTTGTACAGTAGTATATTTAGAGGTGACAATATGCATAAATCTACTTGCATTGAATGCTATGCATGTTTAGTATAAACATACAGGTTAATCTCATGTGTTCAGGTTACATTTAACTGCAAAATGCACACACACACACACACACACACACACAAAGAGACCTATAACCCAATTAGTGTACAAGTATAAGCTTGAAGAAAACAAACAAACAAACACACACACATCAGATATATATCTCTGATAGTCGTGTGTGTGTGTGTGTGTGCAGACGATGCCTCTGATTCCACTGAGCCGATTGGCCCCCAGACTGAGACGCAGTGTTGAAGGACTGAACCTGGAGCTGGAGGGAGTCTTTGTGTCTGAAACGGCAAAGGAACAGCACAAAGTAAGTCAGTGTGTATTTGTTTGTATGCATGTTTCTGATGTACACGTTCAGTCTCACAATCATCTGAAACCCGTGTGATTTTGTGTGCGTTTAGATTCTCGACGTACCAGATGGTCACAGAGCCCCCGTCCCAGCTCAAAGGTACAGCAGCGCTTCACAGAGCGACCCTTCTCCTGCCCAGCTGTCCCCTTCACACTCTCCCTGCACCATCACAGACACCGGTCAGTATATGTATAAACATAGAAACAGACTTCATAAAGTCTATATTTCATGTTCCATGTCAAATTGAGAGACAAGACAGCCAAAGATGGATGTGCTCAGAGTCTAACGGTTAAAAAATAGCACAAACTGAACTTGCTCTTAGGTACATCATTCATATTTTATCAACACATGAGAGGAAGGTCTGTGTGAAACTGTTAATTGTGTAATGTGCTTTTGTCTTTATCGGTCTATGTGTGTTGTGTTTAGATATAGTTGTGTGCGGGCCGCTCTGTCCGCCTTCCTCCCCTCCTCTATGTATTTCGGAGCCACCATCTTCTTCTCCTCGTCCCAACAAGACGTACGTCTTTCAGAGAGAACCTCCAGAGGGCTGCGAGAGAGTACGTGTGTCTGAGGAGGCCATGTAAGTTTAGCACAAACACAAACCGCTGCATGTGTAAGGAAATACACATAAAACTGTAACACTTTAGGGACCAATTCTCACTACTAACTAGTTGCTTATTAGCATGCATTTTACTACCTAATTGGCTGTTTATTAGTACTTATAAAGCACATATCAATGCCTTATTCTGCATGACCATATTTTAGAACCCTTAATCCACCCCATACCTAAACTTAACCAACTAGTTTAGGAATTTTTTTGTGGCAAACGTCATAGTTAATATAGTGAGACTTGGTCTCCAAAAGTGTGAGCTCTAAAACATATTAAATAGGGATGTCAACACATTAATATAGTCTTATTAATAGTGATAAGAAAATAATACAAGACTATTCTATATTCTTGTCTGCCACAATAGTATAGTTTACATAAGGCCTCTTCTCAGCAAATATTGATAATCTGAAAAGATTATTCAGTTGACATTCATCTAATTAATCTGCATATCATGAAGTTAATTTAAATTAGTTATTTCATCAACCAATCTCTACTTTTTTAGCATTCCCTGTCATGTAAATGCCCTTCAACCTTAAATTTCTTTTAAATTAAATAAATAATAATTATCTTATATTTTTCTTTTCATTGTCTGTATTCTCTAGGTTGTATATCAGTGTAGTATAAACTGTTTTCGCTGTTTTCAGCAGTGGTTAGTACAGGCCATGGGTGACTTGTTGAACTTCCAAAAATGGCATGGAAGCCTATTTAGCAGGAGAATCTGTAACTTTAACAGTTGTTTGGAGCAACAGTCTTTATGATTATGACTGCATACACAAAGCATGGCAAGACTTCATCAACGAAGATGAAAAGCAGTCGAAAACCGAAAGTGAATGATAGGGACTGTCAAAAACAAATCTAAGAAAAAAAAAAAAAGGGGGGGGAATTTAAATTTTTTTCATGACAGTTAAGCACATTTGGCCCAAAACATCATATAAAAAAATCATTGTTAATAAAACAAAATGCAGTATGACAACATGCATTATTTAAAAAATGATTTATTATTGATATACTATTATGACTTGAATATTAACATGTGCAGTTAATTTAATTGAATCATCAATCGATCTCTTCTTTTCAGCCTTCTCTGTCATGGAAATGCTCCTCTTCAGCCTTCCTGTCCTGACCCTAACAAGGTGAATTTCACACCTCACGGTGGCTCCGCCTTCTGTCCTGTCAGTCTCCTCAAGCCCCTCCTCCCTTCAATGGACCTGTTATTTCGTGGCCTGTCTGTTTCACCCGTCACTGGCTGTTCGGCTCAAAGTGCTGCCCCCTGCCAGACACCGGGACATGCTGTGGGTGGTTATTTGAGCGGCACCCTCCCAGACCCTACCACCACTTCTCTGTGAATGGAGGACATTCATGACGAGAAAAGAAAAACTAAAGATTGTTATGCCTTTGTCCCATCTCATCGGCGACTTTGACATTAAAGCATCTCAAAGAGAAGAAACTGCTCATGCCATCCACGCGGTATCTGATTAGTTTTGATCGGCACAGAGAGGGGGGAAAAAATCATGAGGGGAGAACAAAACTATGGTGGACTCTCTCCAATGTGATTTGTCTGTGACCTTTTGACCTCAGGACACTCCACTTGGCACTTGTGATCATTTCGCTTCACGTTATAGCATTTAACTATTGCTATATTTGTTCTAATTTCTATAAAACAATACTGATGACTATTCTTCTATATCTTTAGCTCTGTCAGAATTCTGAACATTCACTATCATATATCAGACAGATTATAAAACATGTGCTATAAGCCTGACCCACTGCATGATGGTTTTACAGAGCTGTGGATCAATCAGAATTCAGTATTTACAGACACGGGTCTTTACTGCATGCTGGACTTTTTTACCAACACAAAAGAGGCAGTAATAGACCAGAGAGTCTCTCATCAGCTGTTCATTATAGTGGCATTTCATTTGAACGGCTGACCAAGGTTTTGAAGGCTGGGTTTGTTTTGAATACTCTCAGCATGTCTGTTTAGTAGTTCAGAATATATACATTTAGACATCATTAAGCAGTAGGTGTTTAATAAATGTCTGCAAATGTTCAGTGAAGAGCAATTATTCATAAAGTAATCTTACAGAGCTTGTCAAAAAATGTCCCGATCATATTTCACCACCAATCAAATGAAAAAAAGAAAGAATAAATTTGTACTAAGATTTTTTTTTTTATTGTGTCATTTGTAGGACGAGTAAGTGCATATTGTTACTGTATTAAAGTTAAAAAGTAAAGAAAGATTTGTATATATACAGTATATGTATAAAATAGGTACTAAGATAGACTTGATTATTTTTCTATCTTATCTTTTGAGTTTGGATTTAAATATGATGGGGATATTTTCTTAATAGGTTTTGTGAGATTCACCGGTCCAGAGAAACTGTTTACAGTTGTAATTTAATAAGGGAAAGGCCATTATTGCTAGTTTATTCTGAGGTCTTCATATGTTGTGGGCCGCTGACACTTAAATTTGGTGTAAGACAAGAATACCGACGGGACCCCATTAAGGGTTTATTTCGCTACGCACTTGATAAGTGTGCTGTATGTTTTACTGAATTTCACTTCAGACTTGACTACTAATCTTACCCACAGTGGTCATATTGTTCAGTTAATTTGAGCACCAAGCTGTTATACAAACACTCTACATAAGACACAAGCAAGTCTGCTGCATTCAGGTACAATATGTGCATATCATACAGAACGAGACTTCCAGCAAATTATTGTTTGCTGACATTTAAAGCACTGTTATTATCCCCTATGTTTGCATGGATTGTGTCTCGGTCTTGGCATCATCCATTCAGTTTTTTAAGTTCTCACTTGTTGCCTTGTTCTGTAAGGGTGCTGTTTGAATGACATTGTTCACAGATTCTTTGTCTTGAGTACAGTTATTGTACACCAAACCTGTTTTATCCTATATATTGTAAATTTATGTTACTCAATTTTGGCTGCCATAAATGAGAAGCGCAGAGAATTAAGAGTGTGGTTAATAATTATGCATTCTTAAAGCATAAGTTTCTATCTATCTGTCTATCTGTCTGTCTAGCTATCTGTCTGTCTATCTATCTGTCTGTCTGTCTGTCTAGCTATCTGTCTGTCTGTCTAGCTATCTGTCTGTCTGTCTATCTATCTGTCTGTCTAGCTGTCTGTCTGTCTGTCTGTCTAGCTATGTCTGTCTATCTATATCTGTCTACCTGTCTGTCTGTCTATCTATCTATCTACCTGTCTATCTATATCTATATATCTGTCTGTCTATCTATATGTCTGTCTATCTATCTGTCTGTCTGTCTAGCTATCTGTCTGTCTGTCTATCTATCTACCTGTCTAGCTATCTGTCTGTCTATACATACATACATATTACTATGTAATATACATTTGTATGTGTCCATTTAAATTGAACACTTGGAATTCTAGAATATTTGCATGAACGAGAGACGTACACATGATGCTTGCGGAGGAACTCTATGCCCCGCCCTCTTAAAGATTCCAGCCCTGTGATTCGCTGCATGTCGTCAGCTTTTGCCTATTTGGACCAATCCAAGTACTACACATACCGCTACGTAAAAATCCTACCTGCTTATTAAGAAAGGCCCCACAGATTTGTTTACAGGGACTTGTATGTAATGCCCAAATAAAGTTAAAGCCGCATGCTGTCGGTATAATGGACAAAAACATAGATTGAGCCGAAAACCTGAGCTGGGAGGGAAGTAAACGCGACTTAGCAAATAAAGAAATGCCCGTGGCGTAAAACTGTATTTTAAATCAGTCTTCGATCCTGATAAAGTTACAGGCATATCAGCAGAGGAGCTGGAGTTCCTCGGGTCCTTCTCCTCTAGTGTCATTTGACGCGTCAAACGAAAACATTTATTAGAGGACGCCCTAGCAGTAGTTATCATCTGCTGTTACTAAATGTCAAAAACAGACCGTTAACTCAGCATCTCGAGTACAGAATTACTCGCAATATCCGGAAACAAAAGACGCATTTTTACATGCATTCGCTTACACCTCATTTTCAGGATGCGGTTAACGTTATGTGGACACAGTTAGCGCGCGGTTCATTTACATGATTGATCTGTAAATACAATAAAACACAAATAAACGTAGGGTAATAAGAGCGGACGTTTAGTGTTAAAGCAAGTGGCTTTAACACTGTAGGTGTAACACCAGAACAGAGAATCTCGAGTCGTGTCATACCGATCGCCGGTAGAGTGGATCGGGACGCAGGAGCGCGGGGTACGGGGAGCGGAGCGGTGTCCGTGTCCATACCGAGACTGCTGGACGATAGCATGGCCGCCGGGAAGGCAGCGAGCAAACCGTCTCTCTGGCAGAACGAACGGCTCCGGTTCATCGTCTGTTTCTGCGGGGTGTTCGTGTGTTACTTTTACTATGGGATACTGCAGGAGACAATGTGAGTACCAGACAGCATTGAATAGACCTAGATTTATTTAACGAGGTATTGCATTACTATATTTCTTTTTCATTCATTTGAGTTACACTTCTCAGTTGCTATTATCGCACTAAATTACTCCCTGCCTATGTGGCTGCAACAGTAGAGAGAGAGAGCGAGGATCTGTAGACACTGTGAAGCAAATAGAGAACGAGAAACACTTTCTGCTGATTTGTCCTAAATATCACAATGTGAGGGGAACATTTCTCCCCAGATTTGAAGCCCTGATCCCATCATTTACTGAACTTGGTGATACTGAGAAAATGCCCTTTTTACTTGGAGAAGATGACAACACAGCTGCCCTAGCTGCTAAATATGTATTAACCATTCACAATGTTAGATGTTAAACATGATTAACTCGATACTGACTTACTTTATCTTTTCATTTATTTAGATGGATTTTATTTATTATTATTTATGTTGTTATATGTTGTTGTTATATACTGTATATGTTAATGCTTTGGCAACATTGTGTTACACAGTCATGCTAATAAAGCTTAATTTAATTGAATTGAGAGAGAGAGAAATTCATAAGAAACCTCTACTTCAACAAATAAATAACTTTACAGCCATTAGTGAAACAGAACAAATAAAGATAGTATTAGGAGAGGGACAGACAGCAGCACTGCCTGCGAGATACGTGTGATGTGGGATGTGCCATAGCTGAGAGAACAGAGGTGTGTGTGTGATGTGAGAAGAGAGACCGCAGGGAATGTGTGGTGTGGTGTGTGAGTGAGAGAGAAGACAGCAGTACGGTGAATGGGTGGTGTTTGTGTGTGAGTTGTGGGAGAGGAGAGTGAGAGAGACCTGGGACAGAGGTGTGTGTGTGTGTGTGTGAGTGAGTGGGGGAGAGAGAAGAGAGAGAGACAGCAGGTGAAGGTGTGTGTGTGTGTGAGTGTGTGTCAAGAGAGGACAGCAGGTGAATGTGTGTGGTGAGTGCGAGAGAAGACAGCAGGTGAAGTGTGTGGTGAGTGAGGAGAGTACAGCGGTGAATGTGTCTGTGTGTGTGGTGAGAGAGAGGACAGCAGGTGAATGTGTGTGGTGTGGAGTGAGAGAGAGACAGCGGTGAATGTGGGGGTGTGTGAGTGAGAGAGAGAGAGAGGGAATGTGTGTGTGTGTGTAGTGAGGAGAGAGACAGCAGGTGTAAGTGTGTGTGTGTGCGTGAGAGAGAGACACAGAGGTGAACACACTCAGCCTGCCCTGATCTGATGTTTCCAGCACAGCTACATTATATTAGGCCAGATTACTCTATTATATTACTTGGATGTACATTCTGCTTCTGTAAATATGTATAATCCCTTATTTTATTTTTATTTCTAATTTATATACTTATACATTAGTAATTAATTTTACACTACATGCTTAATACTTTTTATATATTATTATTATATTATTATTTTTCTTTCAGTTAATACATGTGTACTATTTGTAAGCACTCCAGCTGCAATTGCTTTGGCAATACAAATTTATAATTTGTCATGCCAATAAAGCACTCTTAAATGAAATTGGAAATTGACAGCAGGTGATGTGTGGGTTGAGTGAGCCGGAGGCAGCAGGTGATGTCATGTGTTTGTGTGTGAGAGAGAGAAAGAGAGAGACAGCAGGTGAATGTGTGTTGTGTGTGGTGGTGTGGTGTGTGTGTGTGTGTGAGTGAGAGAGAGAGAGGAGGACACAGCAGGTGAAGGTGTGTGTGTGTGAGAGTGAGAGAGAGGGAGAGAGAGAGAGAAGTGTGTGTGTGTGCGTGCGTGCGTGAGAGAGAGAGACAGCAGGTGAATGTGTGTGTGTGTGTGTGTGAGAGAGAGAGAGAGCGACAGCAGGTGGTGTGTGTGTGTGTTGTGTGTGTGTGAGAGAGAGACAGCAGGTGAATGTGTGTGTGTGGTGTGTGTGAGTGATGAGAGAGACAGCAGGGAATGTGGGTGTGTGAGTGAGAGAGAGAGAGAGTGTGTGTGTGTGTGTTGTGTGTGTGGTGTGTGTGGTGTGTGTGTGTGTGTTTGGTGTGCGAGAGAGAGAGCGCGAGACAGCAGGTGACTGTGTGTGGGTTGTGCCGCGAGAGCGAGACCAGCAGGGACTGTGGTGTGTGTGAGAGGGAGCGAGCCAGCAGGTGGATGTGTGTGTTGTGAGTGAGAGCGAGACAGCGGGGTGTGTGTGGGTGTGTGTGTGTGTGTGTGGTGTGTGTGTGTGTGTGAGGAGAGCGGAGAGGACAGCAGGTGAATGTGTGTGTGTCTGACCTCAGAGTGTTACCCTACTGTCCACCACAGTGAACCGAAGTATTTATATGTGTTTCTATGTAAGTTAAAGACTGAGGTATCAAATGTTCACATGTTATAATTTGTTAGTTTAATACTTCTAAGATGTTATAATATTCTATTATATTACTGTGATGTTCATTTACTTACTATTATTGTTATTATATTATTATTATTTTTTAATTTTTTTTAATCTTTTTGTACATGTGTACTAAGCTTTGGCAATATTGAATCATTTACAGTCATGCCAATGAGCAATTTTGAATTGAATTGAGATTGAGAGAGAGAGAGGGGAAACGTCCCTTTTTTTTTTTAGCTATTTCACCTTGCTAGTTGACACTCTCTGCATTCTGTCCAGTAAATGAAGTGTACTATGGTAAAGATGTGCAGTCTTACAGCTCACTTGTCAGTCTCTTTCAGAGATCGAGCACTGTTTTATCACACACTGTTGTTTTATTGTTCTCTATAAATGGCAAGCTGCTTCAGCATATATTCCTTTAAACCAGTGGTTCTCAACCTTTTTGACTTCAAGGCCCCTCTTTGTTTAGAAATATATTTGCAAAATAAGCCCCTTCTGAGCTGATATGTACCTCTGGTGCTTTTATTGTAAAAAAAGAAACAAAAATATATTGTCAGTGAAATGTTTACATATTTATATTAGTGTTTTTTACGATTATATTAATATAAATAACTTGTAAAAAATCAAGACATATTTGGGCCCCCTGGTAAAGAACCACTGCGTTAAACTAGCTAGTATCTACTAGCATAATATAATGTAATATTATAGTATTAGTGTAATTACTAGTAAGTTATCAAGGAGTCTCTATTGCAATTTTGTTAGTAACTCTTCATTAGATACCAGTAAGAAGTTCCCCAAAGAATTCATTTAGTATGTTCTCCAGTTGTTGCTGGAACCTTTACTGATTTTACTAGTAATTATTCATTAGTCACTAGTGCTTGTATGAATATTTAGACTGCCATATCGATCCCAGTTGTTAGGTACTAGTAACATTTATTATCTTACTCGTTACAGCTTTTTTATTTGTAATATGTGAGAATGACTACATTAGAGTTCAATTGAAAATCTTAAGAGTAAGTTTATTTAAAATATTACTACAAGGATCTAGAATGACACAGTAGTGTTTAATAAATATGCAACCGGTGTCTTCAGTAACTGGACTAGAGTCTATTTGCTATATTTAGAAGAACTAAGAGAGGAAACTACAGATTAAGTACTAGTAAATGATGATTTTTAAAACAAAATTGGAATATATGTTAGTTAGAAGTGAATAGTTATCTGAACCACAAAAATCATAGCCAAGACGATGTCAGCAAACAAATTTCAGGTCAGGAGGTTTTTCTTTGTGTGTCTTTAAGTAGCACAATCCAACACAATGTCTTTTTCCTTTTGAAATCTGTTGATAGTTTGTCTCACATGAGCAAGCTGCGATTTTCTTTTCAGATTATATTGCCATGTTTTTAACCTCTAGACACACTGTTTTGAACCTGCTTGGATGAGTTGACCTTTCAGCATCAAATATTTTTTTATCAAGCGCTTAAATTAGTCGCTGCTGTAAACAACAATTTCTTCCCCAGCCACTGTTGGTTATTTTAACCTCCAGTGATTATTAAAGGTGACATATTATGCCACTTTTTACAATATGTAAAATAAGTCTCTGGTGTCCCCAGAATGTGTCTGTGAAGTTTCAGCTCAAAATACTCCCCGGATCATTTATTATATAATTTAGAAAATGCCTATTTTGAGTGGAAGCAGAAGCGAGCTGTTTTTCGGGCCTGTGTCTTTAAATGCAAATGAGCTGCTGCTCCCCACCCCCTTTTCCAGAATAGAGCTGCGCCATTACAGCTCGGACCTGCTAAAAACATCTGTTTTGGTTCTGATTATCATGTTTATCGCACTGAAATCATGCGTTTTAAGCCATATGAGTTTAATCTTCTGATATATGGTTTTCTGAGAACGCACATCTGAAGCACACGGACAGAAAGCGGCTGTCACAGCATGCGAGTACTAAACTAAGTTCTCATTCACACACAAGTTTACTCTAAAAACACACGAGTTACAAAAACAGTCAGTTATGTCTGTGAAGGTAAACAGCTGGGAAATAAATCGCTTGTTTATTTTAGATCTGTGTGGCAGCAGCAATATACAGAAAATAAATCAATAAATCCACTTCTCTCTTGTCTCCTCTGAGGCTGGGACTCTAAACAGTGTTCTGTGCTCGTCTGTGAAGCCAAAGACAGAACAGTTAGCATGTTTTGCTCAAACTTTCACCATGGCATTAGAACTGGTAACCATTGTCGCTTGCAAAATCAAATGACGGTGCCTTGAGTGGAAGTTTACAGATTAAGGGGTGGTAATATTATAATAAGATCCCTTTGCCACGTCACCAAGGGAGCGAAATCAGACGCGCTCGTTTTCTCAGACGCTTGCAGAAAAAGGCTTAGCAAAGCAAAGTTACTGGGTTAATCTTTTTCACGTTTCCTTGGTTGGTAGATGCACTGGGGACCTGATTATAGCACTTAAAACCTGGAAAAGTTCCCTTCAGTCCCACAATTCAATTCAATGCCTCTGCGTTCTGTTTCATCCAGCACACGAGGAGACTACAGTCACGCGGGGAAGACGGAGAAGTTTCGTTATGCCACCACACTAGTCTTCATCCAGTGTGTCATCAACACCGCTTTCGCCAGACTTTGTGAGTCACACCTGCAGATGTTCTGATTGCATGTGTGGAGATTATGTGTGTCGTAGTGATTGGGTGGCAACATGTTGTGGCACCACTTTTTGCATATAAATGTTGCTGCAGGTGTTTAAAATCTGAATTACAAGTAACTTTGCTTGCTCTCTATTTTGTGTTTGTAGTGATTCTGGTTTTTGAGAGCTCAAAGCAGGACCACACGAGAAGCTGGCTGTATGGCATGTGCTCTCTGTCTTACCTGGGCGCTATGGTGTCCAGTAACTCGGCCCTGCAGTATGTCAACTACCCCACACAGGTCTGCACAGCTCTCTACTCGCGTGTCTCTCTTTCTCCTCTTCACAACATCACGCTCATGAGTCTTTGTTCTTTCTAGGTGTTGGGAAAATCCTGTAAACCAATTCCAGGTGAGCATCTTAATCTGTTTTAGTCACACAAACACCGCTCTCATGTTTCAGGAAAGAATGTCGAACATGATGGGCTTGTTTTACTGTAGTTCACATTCAAAACACACACACACGGTTTTAGGGATATACAGTTTCATTTGTACATACACTACCATTCAAAAGTTTAAGGTCAGCAAGATTTTTTTATTTTTTATTTTTTTTTAAGAAATGCTGGTAACTCTTTAAAATAAGGTTCACTAGTTAACATTAGTTAACTACTTTAGTTAACATGAACTAAGCATGACCAATACTTCTACAGCATTTATTAATCTTAGTTAATGTTAATTTCAACATTTATAATGCATGTTTTTGTTTTGTTCACATTAATTAAGCATGTGATTATTTAAAATTTATAATAAAACTAACAATTAACAACTGTATTTTCATTAACTAATATTAACAAAGATGAATAAATACTGTGATAAATATATTGTTCATGTTAGTTAATACATTAACTAACATTAACTAATGGAACCTCATTGTAAAGTGTTACCGAAATACTTTTAATCAGCAAGGATGCATTAAAGGGATCATATATGTTACATGCTCTTTTACAAGTTGTTTGAACTGAGATGTGTGTTGGCAGTGTGTGTACACAACCACCCTATAATGATAAACACCACCAGCGGTGTTTTTTTTTTAAACCGCTCAAATCTTTACCCCTTTCTTAAATCGACCGATCTCAGGATGCCTGTCTGTGTTGAGTCAACAAAAAAAAGGCCCCTCCACAAATAGTTTGATTGAAGTAGGTTCAGCCAGAGTGGGTGGTGTCTTGCCACAGACCGTCCCTGAGTGAGCTGTCATCAGTCTGCTATTGTTTCACCAACGGAGCAGTTGTAGACAAGAATGACTCCTAAGCGATTGAGGTCTTCTGTCGTTGGATGTAATAATGAACATAGCAGTCCTGATTCAGCCTCACCTACAGAAGAAGTGAGTATAAGGTTTTTTTAATGAATCTTTGCAAATCGCTTTTCCTAATAATGTGCTAATTAGCAAGTTTCACGATGAATGCAGCTAAAGTAACAGAGTCTCTCAGAGAGCGGCTCGGAAGAGAGGGGCGTGGTCAGCATAGCTCATTAACATTTAAAGGAAAATGCTACAAAACGGCTTGCTTGAAAAGAGCTGTTTTTGACCGGGTAAAAAAAAAAAAGGTGTTTTTTACACTAACATTCAGAAATATTAACCAAAGTATGTTATAGACTTTTAATTAAGACCCTAAAGAATCATATTAACTTGTGGAAAATGGGCATCCTATGACCCCCTTTAAACTGATCATAAGTGACCGTGAAGACATTTTATAATCTTACAAACAATTTCTCTCAAATAAATGCTAAGCATTGATGATAATAAGAAATGATTCTTGAGCAGAAAATCAGCATACTAGAATGATTTCTAAAGGATCAAGTGACACTGAAGACTAGAGAAATGGCTTTGCAACACAGGAATAATTGCCTTTTAAATCAAATAGAAAAATAATTGTTTTTTAAAATTGTAAAAGATTTTCAGGGATTCAAAATAAGATATTTTTACTGTATTTAGATCAATAAATGCAGCCCTTGGTGAAATAAGAGGGACTTATTTAAAAAAACAAAAAAAAAAAACATAATAAAAGTATTACTGACCCCAAATGTTTGAATGCTAAAGAGTGGGCCCAGAATTTTTGGACCCTTATTAAGTGTTATTTGGAGACACACACACACTTTCAAGAAAAACAAATAATATAAAATGAATGAAAAATTACATAAAATGATTAGGACACACAAAGTCAGTAGTTAATAGAAAAAATGAATTGGACATGTTGTTTGCAAGTCATTATAAAACATCTAAGAAAAGCGAAGTTCTGGAAAAATGGTTTAGAACCATTTGTTTGTGGATACCACTCTATTTTTTTCCCGATGCATTTTTAAGTGTGACTTAAGTGTCCAAATACTTTTGAGGTCACTGTGCTTCATCATTTAATCTGGATGTATTTTTTAGACTACAAAATTTCTGCTTGCCTCACATGTTCAATGACTAACACTGAGCATATATTCCCATATGGCCATATTTTTTGGCTTATGTTTGTTGTCCCTTGGTTCCACAGTGATGATTCTGGGTGTCACACTCCTAAGGAAGAAATATCCCATGGCGAAGTATCTGTGTGTGTTTCTAATCGTCGCTGGGGTCGCTCTCTTCCTCTACAAACCCAACAAAGGCTCCAGCACATCAGATGAACACAAATCTGGTTTTGGAGAGATGCTACTGGTTGGTCTTTCTTTAAATCTATCACATTCTCTCCCTTATTTACCATTTCCTGTTGTCTGGTTAAAGCAGATCTGATGCGTGTGTGTTTGACTGTAGCTGCTGTCTCTGACTCTGGATGGGCTGACAGGTGTAGCTCAGGACCACATGAGGGCACGGTACCAGACGGGAGCCAATCACATGATGCTGAACATCAACATGTGGTCCACACTGGTCCTAGGAATAAGTGAGTTATAAAAGAGAGGCCTATTAAATTATAGGAACACTGGCACTTCATTAGTGAAATACTGGTTATTAAAGATAAAAGAATAAATGTTTATTATCACTTGAATGTAAGAACAGAGGACATACTGATTTTATAGACCCTTTGATCTGGGTGATATATTAGAAAATTCACAATAAATATATATTTTTTTCATGACTTCTGCATATGAGATTTAGACAGATATTTTTCAGTGTGTCTGATTTTAAACTCCATATTTAAAAAAACAACTTGATTGTATTTCTGCGAATCACTTCAAATTGTCCACTTCAGTGAATCATTAAAAAAGTTCTGACTCAACGATTAATTCATATCATCACTCAAAGTGTTCATGGAAGTCACTGTGTGGCAGTTATGAAAGTGTTTTAGTTATAAATACACTACAGTTTAAAAGTTTTTGTAATAAATTACATATTAAAATAGAAAACCGTTATTTTAAATTGTAATAATATTTCACAATATTACTGTATTTATGATCATATAAAATCATGCTGGGTGCTGTATAAAGATTTGTTTCAGAAACTTACTGACTCCAAAAGGTGAAAAGCCTTGTGTGAGAGACAATATTGCTGTTTAGTACTGTTTTGATATGTTGGTGCATAAAATGAGAAGGACTAAATATAATTTTGATATTCACGTAGTGAAAATCAGTGTTGAAAACATGCCATGATTTTTTTCTCTAATTTATGGATTGCCTTAAACATTTATAATCTACTTGGATGGATGTTTGGTTGAAATTGCTGCCTCTGTCATTCTTTTAAGCCATTTCAGAGCAAATGTATACATATTTAGATATCATTTTTAGTACCCCGCATTTATTTCCTCCTAGTTTTTGTATTCAAGTAGCACTATGTAACTTTTTCTGTGTTCAAAAAATTTGCCAAATGTATATAATGAACAAGTACATCATGAATTCACCTTCCAAACCGCGTTTTTGTCTTATTCCGAATCACTACGGTACACTTATAATAAGTACTTATATTTGGACTAATGTAGCCTGGTTGGGTCGTCACCGCTGTGGAGTAACACGTACCTGCGTGAATCGCCAGAGACATAAACTTAGAGAAGTAGCTCCGGTTGGAATGTTCTTCTGCGGGATGTGTGCAGTTCTGTTTATTAACCGCTAGAGCGCCAAAAGTTACATATTGCTGCTTTAAAGGGGTCATATGATGCGATTTCAAGTTTCCCTTTGTCTTTGGAGTGTTACAAGCTGATTGTGAATAGATAAGATCCCTGAAGTTGCAAAGACTAAAGTCTCAAATCAAAGAGATATTCTTTATCAAAGTTAAGACTCTGCCACACCCCCCTAAAACGCCTCGTTCTAACACGCCCCCACATATCTACCTCACTATGTGGAAATATTTGCATAATGCCGCCCAAATGTTCACGCAAAGAAAGAAGGCGTGGTTTTCAGTAACCGCAGTTAGTGTTGAAACAACCATGTCAGGGAGATGCTGTGTGTCTCTAGGCGAAAGCAAAACCACTTTATTTCACCTTCCGAAAGTAGATGCATTTAGGAAACTTTAAGATTACTTACAACAGAACAGCAATGCATTTTATGGACGACCGTTTCGTGAACCTAGGAGAGGAGGTAATTCTGACTTTGCTATGACAATCTGGCGCTTCTGAATCAGCTACTGTTTTGTTATTAGTTTAAGTATTTGCTATCGACTGTTCAAACGCGGAGTTTTGCGCATCGTGTGTGCGAGCGAGAGAGAGAGAGATGAGGCGCTCGAGAGAGCGAGAGAGATAGACCTTCTTTTCTTTTCTTTCCGGGAGAACAAGACACTTCAAAGTGGAGTCAGCTGTCTTAACCCTGGCTTGTGTACTGCAAAAACATACCAGATTCATCACTGTGTCTGTCACGAGACCCCTTTTGGGCTCTGTCTTAACATTTATTTTGAAAGATGAAGCTCGCGATTATGGTAAGGTGCATTACATTTCCGACGAGTGCTTGCGGTGTTCGGCCAATCACAATGCACTGGGTCAGCTGGCCAATCAGAGCAGACTGTGCTTGTCGGAAGGAGGGGCTTTGTAGAAAACGAAGCGTTTGAGAGAGGCGGGGCATAGAGGACCTACAATAATGTACAGTATTTGAAAAATAATGTGTTTTTTGAACATTAAAGCATGCCAACATATTCTGTTACACCAAATTACAAAATAATGATTTTTAAAATAGCATCATATGACTCCTTTAAGTGGTTGTCTTCATGGTTTTGAAACTGTATACTGGTGTTCCTCCAGCAGGGGGAGCTCTGGCTCTATGGTTAGTGTTGCTGTTGTTATTATTTCAGGCCTGACAGAAGCAACCCCGCTGATCTCCAGCAGCTGTTCAGTCTGTCTGCCTCAGCTCTGAAAGGCATCTGTTCCTCACTTTTAATGTTTAATCCCATCACACACATGCAGCAAACTTCCTTCCTTCCAAACCTCTCATTATGAAACCAGAGCCGTCCTGTGGCGCTCTCTGAAGTTATCAGAAATAATGAATAGTTTTTGTAAAGTTTCTCTTTTAACTATGCAAATGCGAAATACTACATAGTCCAAAATTAACACTCGCCAAGCCCAAATGTGAGTAAAAACCGTCTTTGGCCGGTAAAGTTACTTGTCAACCTCATTAAGGCAAATACTTTTGAATGAGAAACTAACATATGCAAACCATCTACTAAGAAAGTTATCTCTCGCGTTTTCTTTCTGCATAGCTGTGCTTTGGACAGGAGAGGTGTGGGAGTTTTTGTCATTTGCTGACCGCTATCCTGGCATCATCTATAATATCCTTCTGTTCGGTATCACTAGCGCTCTTGGACAGGTAGGTTTGTTGTTTGAATAAAAACAGAACGGCTTCGTCATTCATTTTGACACCACCACCTTAATGAGAATGAGGTGATAATGCAGGGATTTATTCTCCTCCTCTTTCTTCACTTAGACTTTCATCTTCATGACTGTGGTGTATTTTGGGCCGCTCACCTGTTCCATCATCACAACGACACGGAAGTTCTTCACCATCCTGGGGTCTGTGCTGCTGTTTGGAAACATCATCAGCCCTATGCAGTGGTTTGGTACCATCCTCGTCTTCCTCGGTGAGTGATCTGTTCTCAAAACTATATTATGTATATTTATATTGTAATACATTACACACACGCACTATGATTCAAAAAGAGTCTCTTGTGCTCACCAAGTCTGCCAAGTCAAAAATACAGTAAAAACAATAAGATTGTGAAATATTATTAAAATAAAAAAAAACTGTTTTCTATTACTAGAATTGTTAAAAAGTAATTTATTCCTGTGAAGGCAAAGCTGAATTTTCAGTTTCCAGTCTTCAGTTTCCACATGATCCTTTAGAAATCATTCTAATATGCTGATTTGCTGCTCAAGAAATATTTCTTACTATTATCAGTTGAAAACAGTTGTGCTGCTTAATATTTTTGTGGAAACCATAATATCTTTTCAGGATTCTTGATGAATAGAATGTTCAAAAAAAAAGTGTACTTAAAAAAAAAAAAAAAATAGGACATTGTGTATCATTAAGATGTCTTACACTATCATACAAACTGATAAAATTTTAATGAGTCCTTTTAATAAAAGTATTAAGTTCTTTTAAAAATTAATAAAGCTTACTCACCCAAACATTTGAGCTGTAGTATAAATTAACAATATAAATTATAGATTTTAGTTAACTTAAAAAATAAATACAATTAAAGAAGTTCATTCATAGGTACAATTTATATTTGTTTGCAAACTTCATTTGCAGCATTTGAGCATAATATTTTGGATTAAAAAAGTTAATTAGAAAAGACACATTCAGTGATGTACAGTGGGGCAAAAAAGTATGTTAGTCAGCCACCAATTGTGCAAGTTCTACCACTTAAAAGATGAGAGAGGCCTGTAATTTTCATAGGTATACCTCAACTATGAGAGACAAAATGAGAAAAAAAATCCAGGAAATCACATGTAGGATTTTTAAAGAATTAATTGGAAAATTCCTCTGTAAAATAAGTATTTGATCACCTACAAACAAGCAAGATTTATGGCCCTCAAAGACCTGTAACTTCTTCTTTAAGAGGCTCCTCTGTCCTCCACTCGTTACCTGTATTAATGGCATCTGTTTGAACTCGTTATCAGTATAAAAGACACAACCTCAAACAGTCACACTCCAAAACTCCACCATGGCCAAGACCAAAGAACTGTCAAAGAACACCAGAAACAAAATTGTAGACATGCACCAGGCTGGGAAGACTGAATCTGAAATAGGTAAGCAGCTTGGTGTGAAGAATTCAACTGTGGGAGCAATTATTAGAAAATGGAAGACATACAAGACACTGATAATCTCCCTCGATCTGGGGGCTCCACGCAAGATCTCACCCCGTGGGGTCAAAAGGATCACAAGAACTGTGAGCAAAAATCCAGAACCACACGGGAGGGCCTAGTGAATGACCTGCAGAGAGCCGGGACCAAAGTAACAAAGGCTACCATAAGTAACACACTCTGCCGCCAGGGACTCAAATCCTGCAGCGCCAGACATGTCCCCTTGCTTAAGCCAGTACATGTCCAGGCCCATCTGACGTTTGCTAGAGAGCATTTGGATGATCAAGAAGAGGATTGGGAGAATGTCATATGGTCAGATGAAACCAAAATAGAACTTTTTTAGTAAAAACTCAACTTGTCGTGTTTGGAGACAGAAAGAATGCTGAGTTGCATCCAAAGAACACCTACTGTGAAGCATGGGGGTGGAACATCATGCTTTGGGGCTGTTTTTCAGCAAAGGGACCAGGAAGACTGATCCGTGTAAACGAAAGAATGAATGGGTCCATGTATCGTGAGATTTTGAGTGAACCTCCTTCCATCAGCAAGGGCATTGAGATGAAACGTGGCTGGGTCTTTCAGAATGACAATGATCCCAAACACACCACCAGGGCAACGAAGGAGTGGCTTCGTAAGAAACATTTCAAGGTCCTGGAGTGGCCAAGCCAGTCTCCAGATCTCAACCCCATAAAAAAATCTTTGGAGGGAATTGAAAATCCGTGTTGCCCAGCGACAACCCCAAAACATTACTGCTCTAGAGGAAATCTGCATGGAGGAATGGACCAAAATACCAGCAACAATGTGTGAAAACCTTGTGAAGACTTACAAAAAACGTTTTAGACCTCTGTCATTGCCAACAAAGGGTAAATAACAAAGTATTGAGATTAAATTTTATTATTGACCAAATACTTATTTTCCACAATAATTTGCAAATAAATTATTTAAAAACCCTACAATGTGATTTTCTGTATTTTTTCTCTCTCATTTTGTCTCTCATATTTGAGGAATACCTATGATGAAAATTACAGGACTCTCTCATCTTTTTAAGTGGGAGAACTTGCACAATTGTGGCTGACTAAATACTTTTTTCACCGTATGTCGGGTGATTCTGAGCTTGTTAACGTGAAATAGTTCTATATTGTGCAGTACTAATAATCAGTCCAGAGCTGTATGACCATAGTGAACAGATATATAATAAGCTCAACCATGATTGTGCTCTGTATTTCAGGCCTGGGACTGGATGCCAAATTTGGAAAGTCTCCTAAGAAGACGACATACTGAAGACTGGAACCGTGTGTGTGTGTGTGTGCTGGCTAGCGCCATGTATGCTGCCTTTGAACCCTGGAAACAAACCCGAATTTATTATAAAACTTTCACACTAACTCCTCATTGTTATTAAGAGATGACGTTTTAGCACTCAAAATATTGTTATGCAGATGTTCTGAACATTTAATTATGGGATATATTTGCCCATCATCTTGCAAAATGGTATTCATGGTAACCGAGGGACAGTGCAAATGTGTGTCTGTACCTAATCATAATCTGTCCTGCTCATATGGCGAAATCAGAAAAATAAAGGTTGGATAAAGATCCAAATTTAAAACTGTAGTCTATAAAATATAGACACACCACAGTTGATTGTACTTCCTTGAAGACTCCCTCCAGCAAGGCAACCACTGAATTTTTTTAACTACCCCAATTCAAACTTTTGGCACATTTCTATATATATACCTCCTAGACATTTGAGAAGTACAGTGAGTTCAGACAGCTGTGGTCTGCCTTAATTGTAGTCTTAATTTAGGCCGGTAGTAAAGGGGTAATCATCTCATCAGGAAGTGTGTGTGGTGTTTACTTTGTGTATGTAGTGCACAAACACCTGTATAGATGAATTATTTGTCAAAACATGGCTTTTTCATACCAGATGTCATATTTATATTCATGTCTCATGTGTCTTGTTTGAAGTCAGCAAAGCAAATGTTTAGAAAGTTGACATTTTTATATATATATATATATAATATCATCTGCATTACACTACTATCCTTATGTCAGAATAAAAATTGAATTTTATAGATTAATTCTACTTACATATTATGGAAGACGATCTGTTTGGATCATAAACAGTTTACTAAACAGGGAAAAACTCGATAATGTTCTAGAAGATGCTGTTGACCAGCTGTCATCGGGGAACGTCTGCCAAAAACGCTGTTCATGTCTGCCTGCATTATATTCTTGCTCGTTGGGGAGAGAAAAACAACCAAATGACATTAAACACACCAGTGGACATGAATGGGTTTGTGGAGGTCTGTTATAGGGCGCTTTCAAAACAAGGATGCCTGAAGCTTCGACACCTGCGAATCATCTTATGAATCCATAACCCAGTGGTTAATGATTTTGAACAGTTTTATCATTATAATGGAACGTTTTTGGTATTACTAAAACGGAAGAGCTGAACTATCAAATGAATGCTGTTCTCTTGAACTTTCTATTAACCTTAATCCAAAAAAAAAAAGAAGCTTAAAAACCCTAAAAAATGTATCATAGTTTCCCTAAAAAATATTAAACGGCACAACTGTTTTCATTCATTTTCTTATCATTAATAATTTATAATAAGGAATGTTTGTTGAGCACAAAATCAGCATATTAGAAGGATTTCTGAAGGATCAGGTGACACTGAAGACTGGAGTAAGGATGCTGAAAATCCAGATTTGCCAACACGGGAATAAATTACATACTAAAAAAGAAAACGGTTATTTTAAATTGCAATAATAATTTACAATATTACTGTTTTACTGTATATTTAATCAAATAAACGCAGCCTTGGTGAACAAGAGACTTCTTTCAAAAACATCTTACTACACACATTTTGAACAGTAGTGTGTGTGAGCAAATATTATTGCTGTTTATTAATGTTTTGTCATGTTGGTGCATAAAATGAGACGTTGAGATGTTAATGACAAACTTTTGTATAATAAAAAGGAAGAGTTGTAGCTATCAGTACCTTATTAGCTTAATTAGCCAAGCTCTCCATAAAACAAACAAAACAAGTCCTACAAATTAATAAAATAACACGCATTATAAAGACACTTCATATTTAATGGTGTTCGATGATTTGGTAATTGCATTTAATAGATTCAACTTTCAATTAAATATTTGCAATTGGTTTTGTAACTGGTGTTTTATACACGTTTGAGCAGATTTTGTTTGTTGCATTTCTGACCAGCAGGCCTCATAAGCGTTTCGAGCGCTTCGAAAAAGTGAATCATTTTGCGAAGCAATTGATTCAAAGTCTCGAAAAGCGTTGTTTTCTCCTATCACTATTTGAACGCTTGTTGCAGTAGGTGGAACAAAAATGACAGAGCCCCACGACTTTTGAATGAAGAAAACGTGGTATTAGTAGTACGTGGCCACGATATAACTTAAACGAGGGAAGGGAACGAATTCTTTAACATCAGTGCCGTAGAAGATAATGTATTGGCCTGTCTTGCATTGGCTTGAATGGATTGAAGCAGAAGATGCCGCTGAATTGTATGAAATGTAGTCTACCTGACGAGAATCAGCCCTCCACCTTCTCATAATCGTGATCGCAATAGAGAACAGTCGCCGTTTGCTTAACAGGTACTCTGAGGAAAGGTTAATGTGCAATTCAAAGCAGAAACTGAAATTGGAGGGAAACAAACACGGCCGGATGTCAGGAAGGCAATCTGATTAAAAGAGCCAGCAGAGGAGAACTGGCTACATTTCCACACTCACCGTTTGAACAAGCTGCCCTGAGGCTGTCCTGGCTAAAACGATGATGAAGAGCTTTTCTCCTTTTCTCTACCTCTCTGTTATTATAATCTTATGCTCATTTTTAAGATGAGCACTTTTAAGCTATGCAAGTGGAATTTTAAGGTGGTTTTGTTAACACATGGAATGAATATAAAGAAGCAAATGCAGGATGATAGTGGCTCTGAAAGTTGAGGAAGTTCAGAGTAAGGTTCAGAAATCTGTGACCTAAAACAATGTTGTATACACGATGTGTAAATTTGTTGAAATAAATATATACATATATATATAATTAATATATAATATAACATATATATACTATATATATCTGCTTTTGTGTAAAATACCGTTTTGAAGAAATGCATATATTATGTAGTGTGAAGTCTGATCTTTGAGAAAATATAAAGGGTCACTAACTTCGTCAATTCTTTCACTGCGTTTTTACTGAACTGTACCATACATTTGTCCTATGGTGTGACAGTAAAAATGCAGAAAGTAAAACTCTTAATAATACATAAATAGCATGAGAAAGATTTATCTTCATTGTTAGACACTTATTTTCATACAGTGCTATTTATTTAATATGAAATTATAATTAACATAATTTTTCCCCATGACTTGTTGGACAATTTCAAGACAAACTTTGCTGTCATTCGTTCAAAACTGCTAAAAATGTTACCATTTTAAGTTGAGTGATATTTGTACATCCCCTATTGCAATACTCAACTGTTTTTAAAAAATATTTTGAGATAAAAAACAAATCTGTGGTTCTTTTATGTATGTCACCATAGAACATTACGTCACACTAAAGGAAATGGTAGTTATTAAATTATTTCTATATAATTTTGAACATGTCAAAGGAGAAATAAAATTTAATTTTGATACAAACAATATCAGCATGTATTTTAAACAAAACAAAAAATAATTTTCATCAACAAAAGTCAGTCTCTTAGTCAATCAGTATGCTACTGAAACTCTTCTAGCCCCCTGCTGCATGTGTGGCACAGCTAAATATGATTGATATTCAAACTATATTCATTAAGATGTGAATGGATTTTTTAAAAACTATGGATGAAAAAAATGATGCCATTTAAACTGTACAATTATGCCGGAGGTGTTTATTAATATTTTTATGCTTTTCTTTTGTATTTATAAAAGTTGTAATTTATTGAATCATGCTTGAGACAGTCACCATAGGACAATTTTGAGATTTGGCTCAAATATAAAAAAAAAATCGAATAACACTGCAGCTTTTATAACAACAGGTCCATGTAGGACAAAGACATGTTTAATGATTTACTGCATTTTAAATAATGACAATATTAATTATATTCATTTTTATCTTGTGGGACAGTGAAAATGCCATGTCACGTCAACAACCTATATCAGTATATATTGATTTTAACAAATTTACACATATATAGACAGCTATAGGACAGCTCGGTAGTAACTGATTACATGTAATCTGAATTCCATAATCAGATTCCAAAAATTAAGTATTTTTTAAAGTACATTTTAAAAATACGTGGAACTCGTCTTTTTTTATGATTACATGATTCACATTATTCAAATAAATTATTTGTAATTTATTGATTCTCCCTAATTCCTCTTTTTCATATTTTAAATGTTACTTTCTAAAATAGCCTACCGCTTATATACATTCAGAAAGTCTTCCAGCTTTGTGGACGTTCACACAAAGACCAGTCGTCAGGTGGCTGTAATTACACACACAATTGAGAGGCCACACAGCATTTAATTTAATAAGTGTTTTCTCAACATTTCAACATTGCATCAACTACTGATGAACACATTAAGTTTATTTGAATTATCACTCAGTGGGTTATTTAAACATGTATTGTTATGTCTTTGGAAGGCTTTTGTCTTTCAAACACATTCAAATGCACAAATTCACATTATTTCTTATTTACATGTAATGCAGGCATTCGCATTTTTTTGTCAGCTGAATCTCTTTCACCTAATATATTTATTTGAAGTCCCCCCTGAGATAATACGTTAATAATTAAGTAACATATTTGCTCTGATATTGGTTAATGGTCACATGACATTTTAGTAAGAGTTTTATTTTGATTGTTGTTATTTTAAAATGATTTATTTTAGTTTTACATTTTTATTATTTAATTAATTATTAGCTTTTCATCAAACTCACAAACCCCTGCAGTTCCTTCACAAACCCCAGTTTGACATATGTAATGTTTAGGGCACTATTTGTTAATAAACAAGCAATTAATATATTTTTGTATAAAAAAAAAATTGGTACGAGTTATCGCATTTGTTGAAATCACTGTGATAAACAAGTTAGGTCAAAAAGTAATCTAAAAGTAATCAAAAGTAGTCTGATTATATCACCTGAAATGTGTAATGTAATGGATTACGTTACTAACAACATTTTTTGTAATGTAATTTGGAATCAGTAACGGATTACAATTTTCAAGTAATCTACCCATCTCTCTCTCTCTATGTGTGTGTGTGGGGGGACTTAAACCTGAATACACACAGAAACATGGGGACTCGTGTCACGGTGGGGACCTAAATCATGGTCCCACGGGTACAAAAGCTTATAAATCAAACAGAATGAAGTTTTTTGAAAATCTAAAAATAGCACAAAGTCTCCTGTGAGGTGTGTTTAGGTTGTAGGGTTGGTGAGGGCGATTAGAAAATAGGTTGTACAGTATAAAATCATTAAGCTGATGGGAGTCCCACCAAGGATCGGTTTCTTTAGGGTGACCATATGTGCCATTTTTCCCGGATGCGTCCTGGACAGGATTTCTATATTGAGTAAAAAATATCTAGGTTTTGGCTTTGTTTGTGTGTGCAGAACGATCGGTGTATGACATCAAAATACCATACAGACGGTTCCTTAAGCTTTCAAAATGCTTCGAGGTTTTTGATGTCATATCACCGATCGGTCTGAACAAAAACAAAGCCAAAAACTAGATATTTTAGGCAATATAGAAATCCTGGCCAGGACGCGTCCTGGGAAAATGGCACGTATGGTCACCCTAGTTAGTGGTGATGTGTGAAATATGACTCGACAAAGTTCTGACAGACGATGTTGTTAGGACTGAATTTACACAACAAACTGTGGTAAGACATCTGAAATGACCCTTTAAAAAGTGCACAGAGAACAAATGTAAACTATTTTCAGAACGGATCATACAACGAGAAAAACGTGAGCGTGAGTCAAACGTGTCCATGCACCTCTTGCACATTTCAAATCATATTTCTTATTAATATTGATAGAAAACACCACTTCGACCTAGAGCGACCTTGTTTCTCATGTACTACGGTCACTTCTACTGCTTTACAAGCACAAGATCCTGCAAAGTCCTTTAATGATCTTTCTCGTCTGGGATCAGATATCTGAAATCCCTCCAGATAACACTGTAGTGTCCGTGCGAACTCACAAACTGACCCTAGATCAGTTCAGCGATCAATAAGAACCATAGACGCAGTATAAAAACAGATAAGAACAAGCACAGCCCCTTCGAATAGGTATCCACAGCGCCGCCTTTACAAAATACCTCGGTATATTATTAAATTATCATTAATTTATCGGTTTTATTAGCATTTTATTAACATTTCGATTATTACACTGTAAATAAGTATTTATTAACTGCAATGAGAGAACAAACTATGTCAAAGTATAAAATAAGAAAGCAGGCAAACTCTAGAAGCCCCCCGCGGACTGTGTGCTCTTCTCTCAGTGCTGGAGCGGATCTGCTAGAGCTCGCCAACGAGCCACGCTCAGTCCCTGTCTTTCTGTACGGTTTTGGGAAATTTGATATCGTCTCATCAATCACTATGCTGAGCACGTTCAGCCGGCAACTCAGAAGCCACCCTGCCGTAAGTGAACGATGATTTCTGGACGATTTATCCCGTGAAAAACGGTGGCAAAAAGGCGTAGAAACGCTCCCGCTAGCGTTAGCTAAAACGACAGGTGGATATTTATACCTCTGAATATGAAATATTTAATCTGAAAAATACGCATTGATTAAATTACACGAAATTTGAAACATGGTGATTCCCAGGCTTGGAAAATTAATGGAAGTTATTATCTGCTCTCAGTGATCGGCTAAAATCGCTCGTTTTAGTGCAATCTCAAACTTATTTAGAAATAATATAGAACCCAGAATAAAAAAAAATGCTTTGTTAAGTGAACAAAATGTTCATATTGAGCCACAACTACACAAATATGTCAAAGTGTCAAACCAGTCGCAACTGTCACACAAGTAACGTAAACAACACACTTTCCCCAATGTATTGCGCTAGCCACATATATTTATTGCGAGGCTTGATGTAAAAAAAATTAGGTGAATTTTAAACATAATTTAAATGAAGTGACATTCAAACGAGTGTTATTGTGTGTGCGCACTTAACGCAAGGAGCCCTTGTGTCACGTGACAGCACGGGCTGTGTGCAGCTCAAGGGCGAGCGTGTTGTGGTAAGGACAGCCAGCGAGCGCGGCCAAATACACTTTTACTTTTCAACAGCTGTAATCTTCGTATTCTTAATATTTCTTTGTTAGTTGGCCCCATGTGGGAAGTTTTAGGAGAAACTCTAATTTATTATATTTGAGTTATTTAAGGCTTTTGTGTTTCATGAAGTAACATTTGTGAACAGTTTATGTAACGGTAATGCCATTCATTGCTGTATAATCTAGATTTGTGGTTCTCAGCTGGAGGTCTGTAGTATGGTTTTGGGCATTTCATTTGCTAATGTACACTGTAAAATTTACGGTAAAAAAACGGCAGCTGTGGTTGCCTGAATTTTACTGTAAAAAATACGGTAGCAACGTTTTAGGTTTTACGGTTTTAACTTAAATTTACAGTTAAATACCGTAATTTCATTAACTGATATAATGTTAATATACCAACCTACTGAAGTACTGAAATCAGTTTTGTACCTTTGTAATACACTGATAACCACCAGATACAGGTGGTGATGAGAAAGTCACATGATGAACCAAAGCCCGTCACAAGCAGCTTTTAAATATTAACATATATAGAAGGTGCACAGAGTCATTCACACAAACACAAACACCATCATGGTAACACACAACACTAAAACAATGCAATAAACATTAATCTAACAACATTAGGTGTAACACACAACCCCTAATATACAAAACTGAAAATTTCAACAAAAACATCAAATTTGAAATGTAATGCAGGGAATTATGGGAAAATGTTCAGTTCCGGGTTATTCATGTAAATTATACGGTATTATTCACTCCAAAATGGTATACTACCGTAAATTTATGGTCCAATACATGTAATGTCCCAGGAACGGACTAACAAAGGAGATCAGAGTGGCTAAAAAAAAAAACTACTCAGAAAAGCTGAGAAAAAAGCTTTCAGCAAACAATCCAGCGTCAGTATGGACTGGTCTGACGAACATCACCATGTACAAGACACCACCCCCACAGCTGGCGGAGAATCAACAACTGGCTGACGATATGAATGTGTTTTACTGCAGATTTGAAAATGATCGTCTACCACCCCCCATCCGCTCTGATCTGCACCTCACACCTTCACCTACACCCTGCAAACCCCCACCATTCAACTTGTGTTTAAGGTCTGTGTAGAGGATGTGAACCTGGTCTTCGGGAAGCAGAAATCTAGAAAAGCTTCTGGCCAAGATGGTGTTTCACCTGCCTGTTTAAAAATCTGCGCTGACCAACTGGCCCCCATCTTCAAACAGATCTTCAACAGATCAATGGAGCTATGCGAAGTCCCTACCTGCTTCAAACGCTCCACCATCATCACCATTCCAAAGAAACCCAAAATCACAGGACTAAATGACTACAGACCTGTAGCTCTAACATCTGTGGTCATGAAGTCACTTGAGAGACTGGTGCTGGCCCACCTGAAGGACATCACTGGACCATTGCTGGATCCTCTTCAGTTTGCATTCAGAGCAAACAGGTCTGTGGATGATAAAGTCAACATGGGACTGCATTACATCCAGCAACACCTCGACAGACCTGGGAATTAATCAAGGATCCTATTTGCGGACTTCAGTTCGGCCTTTAATACCATCATCCCTGATCTTCTCTCAGAAACTCACACAGCTCTCCGTGCCCACCTCCATCTCTCAGTGGATCATCAGCTTCCTGACAGACAGACAGCAGCAAGTGAGGCTGGGAAAATACACATCCAGCACCCGCACCATCAGCACTGGCGCCCCCCAGGGGTGTGTACTCTCCCCACTGCTCTTCTCTCTCTACCCGAATGACTGCACCTCTAAAGACCCCACTGTCAAGCTCCTGAAGTATGCAGATAACACTACAGTCATCGGTCACATCAAGGATGGAGACGAGTCTGCTTACAAACAGGAGGTTAAAGAGCTGGCTGTCTTGTGCAGTCTTAACAACCTGGAGCTTAACACGCTCAAAACTGTGGAGATGATCGTGGACTTTAGGAGAAAACCCCCTGCACTCCCCCCACACACCATCATGGACAGCACTGTGACTGAAGTGGAGTCATTCAGGTTCCTGGGCAACACAATCTCTCAGGACCTGAAGTGGGACACTCACATGGACTCCACTGTTAAAAAGGCCCAGCAAAGGTTGTACATCCTTAGCCAGCTGAGGAAATTCAACCTGCCAAAGGAGCTGCTGAAACAGTTCTAATATGCCAATCATTGCGTTGTCTGTGTTCATCCATAACTGTCGGGTTGGGTTTCCGCTACCAAATCGAAATAGGAGAGACAACGGACCGTCAGGACGTGAGAGGATTATTGGGTGACCTCTGCCCAGCCTCAAGATCTTTACATCTCCAGAGGAGGAAAAAGGGCTAAAAAAATCACCTGGAACCCGCACATCCAGACCAATGCTTCTTCGACACGGTTGCTTCTGGTGCGGCGCCTTACCCGAGCAGGACCACCAGAACAGCAGGCACAGAACAGTTTTTTCCCCACAGGCCTTATACTCAGTCTTAAAATTTAAGCTTCATAATTATAAAAACTAAAAGAGTATATTTAAATATAAATGCACCCTTTATAAACATATCGATCTGCCCACTATATAAAACATATCTTTACCTTTGATCTAAACAATTAAATTTTTCCTATACTTCTATTTCTGTTATAGTACATTAAATGTTTTTTTTTCTTATTATATTAGTTTTATATTACATCCATACTGTGTTATTCCTATGTATGTCTGCACAATAATGTATGTCTGCACTATGCCTGTACTTTCTTCTGCACTGGAAGCTCCTTTTTTTCCTTCGTCAAGTCAAAATCCTGTGTGTGTAAATAATTGGTAAAATAAAGTCTTCGATTCTGATTCTGATTCTGTCCAATACATATAGTAGGGGAATTTACCGTTAACCATTTAACAGGTTTTTACTGTAGCATTTTTACAGTCTTTTACCGTTAAATTCACGGTCATTTTTTACAGTGTACAATAAATTATATTTTGGGTTGCCAGTTGGAATACAATAAAATGTACATTCTGAAACAAAACCAGTCGTGATCCACCAAACTAGATGATCATCAACCATGATTTCAAAGTTTATTACATCACTTATTATATTTGACTTGCTTTATAGTTGATGTTCTTTTCTATTTTTTTGTTTTTTGTTCACCTCTCATCATAGTTGATCCCACTGTTTATTTTCATTGGCGGTGGATGCACCATGTCTTTGACATATCTGGGTCGCCTGGCCTTGCGTAACCCAGATGTCTGGTAAGCATCTGTTCTATGGAAGATACAAATGCAATAATCATCTGTCTTTCACAATAGACGATAAAACACAGGCCTGCAGCCTTTTTTAATTGAGGAACGATTGTAATTGTGATTGATGAATCTGATTTGTGATTCTTCATATCTTGACCCAAACAATTGGGAGAGAACAACAGTGCTGCTCAGATCTTCAAGCCATCGTTGTATTTAATAATTTTTATCATGCATGTCTCATTCATTTCTGCACTCATTTGCTTCATCCACAGCTGGGACAAAAAGAACAACCCAGAGCCCTGGAATAAACTAGGGCCCAATGATCAGTACAAGGTATGATCCATGTGCGTGATCATTTATACCCTGTGTTCAGGATGTATCTTGCTTCTAAGTGTATTATATTCTGATTTATTTTGTTCCATGTATTTAAATGATGTTTTATTAACAAGGTTTGGGAGGAGTGCGTCAGATACTTAGCCTAATTAACACAGTTGGAGCGCACTCAAGTTAATCAACACCATGATATAAACAGCGGACTTAACTCTATGCCATTTACGGTTATCAGCATTCCAACTCCGCCCATCTCATCACTTCGAGTTCAATACAAATTATAGGGGGGGTACTCTATGGTACGGGCCATTCCCGAGCTTGGAGCCCTTCCCCGGACAGCACGCTGAATATGCATTACCATACTTCAGCTAATTATATGTAAGCGTGAACTCGTGAAAGGAATGTTCTGGGTTCCATCCAAGTTCTGTCAACAGCATCTGTGGAATTGAAAAATAATTTGGACTCGTCCTTCAGTTTGAAACAATTGCATTTACAGTAAAAGTACTTTTAATGGAAGCCTAGTGAACAAGTCACTAAAGGGCTCTTTGCTTACAAATTTTAAAGCAACATACCATTACTGTGCCAGAATAAGAACATTCAAAAGTAGGCATGAGAAAACTGAGCTTTTCAATAATGACAGAATTCAAGAGTGTCTATTGTTTTTATGGAAAACATAAAAAAAAAACTATGCAATAATAATTACTACTATTATTATTCATATTTACAATATTTTATATAAATTGTGTGTATATACATTAGTATATACAAAAATAGACTAATTAATAAAATGCTACTATAGCAATATTACTATTGTACTGTAAAATATGAATAATTTTGTTACAACAGTAAAATTACAATACTAATATTGTGCTGTCTTATTTTTTGCTTTCATTCGTTAAACCATACAGATTATATTTAGGCAGAAAAACACAAGATAACGGGTTTCTAAACGATTCTTATTACAAGATGGTTGACCTGACCTGAACTTGAACTGCTAAAAACAGATTTTATGCACTGTTGCAGTTCACTTTGAAACACGCACCTCGTTAGACTATAAATGCACATAATTATATTGTGAGTTTTCATTTTGGATCCTGTATGCAATTCTTTATGATCTAGGATCAGGTCAATCACAACGTTGAGCCTAAATTTTTCACATTTGCGCACAGTAATTTGGTTGCACTGTAGAGCCAATGGGATGAACATTTAATAAAACTCAATGTTTTAAAAATAACATTATAACATGACCCTAGCATGAAAAAAAAACCTTTCTCTTAAAAAACCCCCCCGTGTTTTACTTCTGTTATGACCATGTAAAGTGGGTAAACCTGCTGAATGTATGTTTTAAACAACTTCACAGCTCAAACAACACATTTTTTGTACTGAAGAACTATAATTTCTGCTTTTATACCCTCTGAAATTCCTTATCTTGACCATTTTAATCTTACTTCAAACTTGATTTTGGCTTGATTTTTATGAAGTGAGGGACTGATCAAAGTTATAGTCTGTGGTAACTGATAAAACGTTTGCTTTGATTCAGAACGTTCTTTTAATGTAATGATAAAGCACTCTTCAAAATGTTTAGCATCCAGCATGCAAACAACAATTTTGAGTTTGCAAACTAACTGACCAGTGTATGTGGTGTTAGTATAGCACTTAATCCCACCATTGTTGCCGGAGCGCCTGAGGGGATCCTATTAAAAGATGTGACTGAAGGACCGTATCAGGACCTAATCTCAGATCTAAATGAGTTTAATTCATTAAGCGCTTCATAAGCTCATTTTATGTGTTCTGTTAGTTGGTACAAATCTAATCGTGCTCGTGTCTTAATGTGAATTTGATGTGGAGTCGAGTTCAAGTTCAATACTTAAACAGGCAGTGGAGTTAATGGATTTTGCAGAGTGCATGTTGTTAAACTTCTTATTTTGTATTCTCAGTTTTCGGTTTCTTTTTCAAGTTCTATGCAGTGAGCACGGACTACAGCAAGCTGAAGAAGGACCGTCCTGACTTCTAAACGAATCCAGGGAATCCAGACGCCCGGTACTGGACCAAAGGTTTAAAAACAAACTAAAAAACAAGACGTCCGCACACTTTTCCTCAACAGCCCTTGTTCCTAATTTATGCAAAGAAGACTAAATTGCACAATCTTGTCTTTGCTTTCCTGGATCCCCTTTTAACATCTATGATGTCTCTTGTATTTTCTCTCAGTTCTTTGTAGTCAAAAACTATTAGTAAAGGGTTTTCTCCCACATACAGTGAAAAACCAGTTCATGTCTCGTGATTATTTCGGTGTTTTTATGAATGTTTCTGAGACGAAATCTTTGTTCACACTGCAAACAAATCTGATTTAGTTTTCAAATCTGATTTTCACTGTTCATATTGCTATTTTGCAAAGCTAAAACATTGCCTCTGACACTTTTGCTGTTGCTTATTTTCGACTTTTTTAAATTGAAAGTAGCTGGTGATAGTTAAATTTGATTCATTTTGTGATTTCTTAAAACTACATTCTTCAATTAAAACAGTTGAGGAGGGAAAAGAGTATGGTTTAAGCATTTCAATTTGTATTGTTTTAAAAATATTAATTTTATAGTTAATAAATATTCATACACATAAATCATCCAGTGGCTTCTTTTGAAGGTTGCTGAGGTGCCTTAGTGGGCTTTACCTGGTTGGGAAGCACTGCTCTATATGGTTGCTCTAGTATTGATGTCAGTGTCAAGAAACTTGTCTTTTTTTTCTACACCTGGGAGTAGTGAGGTGTTGACGTGGAGAAAGTTACCTCTGCGTATGTCTATCATAACATCTAGGCATGTTACTAAACTCATGAGGCACATGCATCAGTTCTATGTTGATGAAACCGATTTGGGTCCGATTTCAGACTGCTGCCTTCTGGACAAACTTGACTTACGATGGGGTGTTCATTACGAGGGTAATCAACACCCTTCGATTTTTCTTACTGCTGTCAAAACCCCACGGCTGCATGGCAGAGTCCTCTAGCGGAAGGAAGGAAGCTGACAACTGGTAACTAAAACTCTTCACACACCAGTCAGAATGTATAAAAAGGGTTACGTGTGTTTATTAGCTTGGGATCGAAACGGAAAATGTTTAAGAGGAGGAGTACATGTAAGAGGAAGTCTCTGATGAGATCTATGTAGTGTTATACATGTTTTTTCTCTGTGTGAAGGGGAAGGTGTGCGAGTGGAAAAACCTCTAGGTAATAGCCTATATTGTGAGCATGTTACTTTCGATTGATAGCCTATTTTAAGTGCATGAGGCATAGGCTAAGCTATGACTTGCCAGAGCTTCAATTTATATCTAAAATACAACGGACGGATATGGACTGATTCAGAAAGCTATAGAAATGCTAATTCAGAATAAATGTGACATTGTTTATTTCCACAGTGTTTTACTGATAATTTGGGAAATATGTTTAACAATAGTAAGATTTTGAATTCTGTCTTTCTACATTGTTCATTTTTAACAAGGTTTACTGTTCTGCACTTTGTTTGTAATTTTGAGATAGTTAATGGCTTCAGGAAATGTGTCTTAGTATTTGGGGAAAATGTAAAAGGTGTATACATTTCAAATCTATCAAACTAAACTATTTTGTTTTATAAGAAACCCAGTTGTGTTATTTTGGGATTTATGTTTATTTCACACTCGTTGACTGCCATTGAAGTCCGGGATCAGTGGTGTTATACAGTGAGGCGGTGGAGGAGAATATAATAAATATAATAAAATATAATATATACTGTATATATAGGCCCTATTTCTTCCGCCGTCACACCAGCCTAATCTGAAATAGTGTAACTTTAGTTTCAAATGCAAGCCTTGCATTTGACTTGCTTATACAGTATGTTCTTATAAATCCGGTCCCCGGAATGGAACAAGCTGCTTTTAGCCGTTTCTTCTTCAGTAATACCATTTTTTCCCTGTTCTTGATGACTTTGGTAAATGTCATTGGGTTGCGCACAGACAGGAGAAAGCGTTCGAAAAAAGATGAGCGGAAAAATGTCAAGGAGACCTTCGTGTGCCAGCGGCTTTAAAACTTCACCCACCTTCACAAAGGTTATTTCACATTTTCGCTGATAATGAAAGAATAGTTCCGATGGCTGTTGAGATGGGAGACGGTTCCCACTTAGCGATTTCAAAGACGAGCTGAAAATCAGAGAAGTTAAAAGTGTTGTATCAAACACACCTGAACCAGCTAATCGGGGTCTGATTAGGCATACTAGAAACTTCCAGGCAGGTGTGTTGAGGCAAGCTGGAGCTAAACTTTGCAGGACACCGGCAGTGCTCGAATTGTGTCAAAGCTCTTGGTGGTTTCTAAAACACGTAATTCCCTATGGTTTAGAATGGCCCACAGTGGCCTGATTTTCTCAGCAGATGTGTCTCTCCCCATCTTACTGGCAGTTGACAGACATTGTTTCTCCCTAAGCCAGGACTGAATATAGAGGTAAGGGTCAGACATGTTGAGAGGGGGCCATTAAGATCAATGAAAAGTACAGCAGAGAGGCTCCTGGCTTGAAGGCGATTCCTTGCATCTGTGGCAGTGGCATCGAGGGCAGAGAAGCCTCTTTCACACTCAGCAGAACTAACCAGGTATGTTTTACTGGCAGTCAACAGTTTTTTGAGGACCGTCCCTTTCTGGTCATTGTTGAGCTTCCAGTTTCTGAAGTCCTCAACTGCTTCCCTACTTGATACTCCAAGCATCTTTGTCAGGTCATGGATCTCTTTTTCCCAAAGAGAACAAGATACTCTGGATTTTGGCCAGCTGAGGGGATTCAGTGATCCTACAATCTTCGTAAGCTTAGTGTAAGGCATTTGTGAAGAGAGACTGTCAGTGAGGGCTTGGAGGAACTGCAGTCTATATATATGTTCTTTGTTGAAATGCAAGGGCACTCCTTTGAATTCTGCAACCTTAAGACGTTCCTCTGCTTTGTCCATTGACTTCCCTGGGGTGCTCTTTAAAGCCTTCAACACCTCAATGGTCATTTTTATTTCTTGTGTGGGGTCCATAAGATAAGTGTTTCTGTTCTGAAAAAAGAAGACAACTCTAAAATATAATAATGTATTGAGCAGCACTTTAACAAATTCTTTCTCAATGTAATTCTCTTTTTCAGACTAAAATAGAAGGAAAAACACTACCTACCTGAAGTTTTAAGGACTAGACTCTTAAGTTCACGTAGCCCAGCTTTTATAGTTGCCAGGTCTTTAACAAAGCCAGTGCATGTGAGGCGATTCAGTAGGCCATTAATTTTTTTTTCTTTCTCCATCAGAGCGTGATCCATCTTCAGCTGCTTTTTTTATTTGTGCAACCAAAGCAGGGTAGTCTCTCCAAACAGCTTGTACAGTCACAAAACTACTTACTACCCAACCGATGGTAAAAATTTGACCAATCTTAAGCAGGCTGACATTGACTTGAGAGGCTGCCTCTGCAAGCTGTCTTGCATTCTTTGGGGACTGATGGTACAGTGTGTACAGTTTTGAAATAAATATCTCAAAGTAATTGTAACCTGTGACTGACTTTAGCGCATAATTTACTGACAACTCAAGCCTGTGTGCAAGGTAGTGGATACTCTCCAGTAAAATATAGTTGTTTTTCAGCCTTGTGATAAGACCACTCTCACTTCCAGTCATCACAGATGCCCCATCGGTCGTTAAAGGGGTCATATGATGCTACATGCACTTTTACAAGTTGTTTGAACTGAAATGTGTGTTGGCAGTGTGTGTACACAACCACCCTAAAATGATAAAAATGTACCGTGTTTTTTTTCTTTTTATCTGCTCAAATCTTTACCCCTTTCTCAAATCGAGCTGATCTCAAATGCCTGTCTGTGTGATGTCAAAAATCAGGCCCCTCCATGATAGTTTGATTGACAACACAGACTGGGCTGGTGTCTTGCCTTAGACCCACCCTGAGTGAGCTGTCATCAGTCCGCCGTTGTTTCACCGCCGGAGCAGATGTAGACAAGAATGACTCCTAAGTGATTGAGGTGTTCTGTGGTTGGATGTAATAATGAACAGCAGTCGTCATTTACTGCCGACTATCCCCCCCCCCCCCGAGCCGCTGAAGGACCCAGTCGGATTGATGTTTTGAAGAGAATGCTCCCCCGATTTACATAAATGCACCTGTGTTCGCGCGAATCATTAGTGATCCAGCTTCATCTACAGAAGAAGTAAATGTAAGGTTTTTTTAATGAATCTTTGCAAATCGCCTTTCCTAATAATGTGCTAATTAGCAAGTTTCATGATGAATGCAGCTAAAGTAAACAGTCCCTCAGAGAGCGGCTCGGAAGAGAGGGGTGGGGTCAGCAGAGCTCATTAACATTTAAAGGAAAATGCTACAAAACGGCGTGCTCTGAAAAGAGCTGTTTTTGACAGGGTAAAAAAGGTGTTTTTTTTACACTACCATTGAGAACTTTTAAACAAGGTATGTTATAGACTTTTCGTTAAGACCCTAAAGAATCATATCAACGTGTGGAAAATGGGCATCCTATGACCCCCTTTAAGCAAATCAGATGAGACTTGAGATAGTCATCATCCAGGTCAACCCCTGCCGTAAGCCATTTCAGCCGTTTTCCCAGCTTCTGCCGGACCCAATCATGCAAAAGGATTGACAGGTGCAGAGCGTTTCTGATTAGCTAAAAAATGAGGGCTGCTCTCTTGACCTATTGTTGCTGTTGTTTACAGAGTCTAGAGCAAATGCAGAGACTGATGTGATATTTGTCAGGTAATAGAAATATTTTATGTGATGTATTCATACAAATATTGCTTACAGCACCTTAAAGTTGTGATTAATTGAGATTACATTAGAAGTTTTGACAAACAGCTCAGGCGCTCATTAGAAGGAACTTTGTCAAAGGAAGTAAAGGATTTAATTACTTGCACCCCAGAATCAGAATGAACAATGATTTCAGCTGTATTTTTGAGTGTGTGAGAGAAAAACAAATGAAGGAAGTCTGCAAAGGTATATATTTGAAATCACTGAAGCCTCATTTCGTGCTATTCCTGTATCTATTTCCTGCGGAGACATGATTGGTCATAGTTGAGTGACAGCAGTGCTGTATTCAGTAGCCATGACTTTAAAACAGACTTATGTTTGGTGGATCAGGCTGTCCGTCACCCCAGGGGTCAGTCTCACAAATCAGTCATCCATCTTCCTGACCTCTGACCTTCCTGAGGACGTGGGTCTTTGTGTCAGATCGAACTGCAGGTAGAATATAATGAGTGTGTGAGGGGAGAAAGTGTCAGTGTGCTGAAGAAGATCTACTGCAGGTCAGACAAGGGATCAGCATGGTCTGAAACAGTCACACACACTGAGAGAGAATTATTAGCTCTCTGTCAAAACCTCTCTTAAAGGTTTTTCACGGTGCCACACACACTGGACTCATCAGAAGTGCTGTCTGCAATTTGTGATATCTGGAAGTGGATGACATTTAGAGGAACCAAAATAGCAGGTGTGTACAGTACCAGTGCTCCCTTACTGTTAATTAAAGGGGTCATATGATGCGATTTCAAGTTACAAGCTGTTCATGAATAGAAAGATCCCTAAAGTTGCAAAGACTTGTAAGGGAAACAGGTCAATTTAGCTCAAAGGGAGTCATTTAAGATTTTAAAGGGAACTCCACCAATAATATGTAAGGGAATTAGGACAGAATCACTGTTTTACGGCTGATCACTGAGACGGCCAGCGATTCAGTGAACGAGCCGTATGACATCAATTCTGCAATGGATATTTATATCCAAAATATAGTGAAAACACTATTAATTAGCACATGTAACAAGGTCGGCAGTTTAAGACATTAACTTGTGAGCACAAAACACAAGATACTTCTCTTTTCAATATAAATAAGGCTTTATTGGATAAATCTAAGACAAACTAATCTAACACAAACACACGCTCTCACACAAGTTGCAGAAAGAGAGAAAATGAGGAAATAATTAGTTTAAGAGAATGAAAATGTGAAATCCCAAGTTTACAGCAATATGTGCAATTGCATAGATCTGAACAACCATCACTCACTTAATTAACCCTCGCATTGAGTTCCTCAATGAGGTTAAAATTTATATTAAATGCACCAGTTCCTGTGTCCGGGGTTTCCTTCCTTGTCTGGTTGCAGAAAGGGGTTTCCCGCTTTTCTGATTGGCTGGAGGTTCAGTCTTGGGAAGCCAGTGATTGGGCGTTGGCTGGCGACGCAGAGCTGTGGTATGCAGTTGAAGTTTTAGACAGCACTTTTCGGAGATGCGGCGTTAGTCAAACTTAACTCAAAACACGAAACTCTAACGGAAAATAAAACAAACTAAAGAAAAAGAAATAGATGTAAAGTTTGATGACTCTAGGTGGCGTTTCTCCTCATGGTTTCAGAGGAGCTGGCGTGTAAGCCAGAGCACGCTCAAAAAGCTAAAGAAGCATGATTAAAAGCATAGCTCAAAGCTATGACTAAAAAGAGGAGAGTAAAACAAAGAGCGAGCAAAGAAGGGGGTTGAAGAAAAGAGACAAGAGTAGACAAAAAGCCAAGTTTGATGGTGTTTCTAGTATTTAAACCAGGCTGTTTAACACACACAAATGGTGTTTCGACCAATTGTAGCTCGGGGTGTTGCAATGTTTCTCATTCCCATTCATAAATCAACTGTTATCTCAACATTCACATGGTTTTGGTTTTCCGATCTTGCAGAATAATGGACCTGATTATAGACAGCATATCATACATATTGACCAAGAATTGATTGGAAGAAACGTTTCAAGCAAGGAGATTCAAACACACACATACTAAACATGAATATTAAGTTATTCAATAGTTATTAAAAATACATACACGATAAATGATTAAGACCTGGTAAGTCACATGTGGGTTACATACATGATATTGGGTTATATATAGCAGCAATGATTAGTTGCTGAGTCCTTTTAGTGTCATTTAGGTGCAAGGAAAGGCAGTTTCCGTGCCATTCTGAGAATGTATGAAGACCAGAGATTAAAATGTCTAAGGAATTTTAGTCTGTTCTTTGTCTTAGGTGGGGGAAAAAGTCAATCCGAAGAGCTGTGATCACTATCACATGTTGTCATCTCTTTGACCATTTAATCTTGATTTCTTGCCCTAAAATTGACAATCTCCTTGGAATGGTCATTAAGTGTTCCTTTGTTTTAATGTTGAATCTGTTCTGTGAAAGAGTGGTTTAGGCTTGCTTCAGAATGGCTAGGGTCTGATTTATGACATCCTGTTGTCTTGGGCCCCTGTGGAATTTTTGTGTCCTAATGTTTCAACATGTTTGGACCAAATCTTAGATTGGTCTGATCGGTCTGATATCCTCAGACTAAAGTCTCAAACCCAAGAGATATTCTTTATAAAAGTCAAGACTAGTCCACACCCTCCTTAAACGCCTCGTTCAAACACGCCCCCAACATATCTACGTCACTATGTTTGAAGATTTGCATAACGCCGACCAAATGTAAAGAAAGAAGGCGTAACTTTTATTCACCATGTTGTGAAGACGCTGTGTGTTTAATTGCGAAAGCAAAAATATTTTGTTTGGCCTTCCAAAAGAGGACACGACTAGAAAGCAGTGGGTAAGTTGTATTTACCACACGTTCCAGAACCACTTAACCCAAATATTCAGATGTGTTCAGCATATTTTATGGAGGACTGTTTCTTGATCCTGTGAGAGTAGACTACAATGGCGTTCTGACTCACAGACTGTAAGTACGTTTTCATATTCAAAGAATTTGCCACTGACGATTCAAAAACGAGTTTTTTGGGCAGTGTAGAGTAACGCTTGTTGTTTGTTGTTCAGTTAGCCAATAACAAAATGCAGACATGGTTTTATTTTTACGTGGCACGATGCAACGCAATGCGTAAAAAGACAGTAAAGTCATTATAATCCATAGAGTCCCCCAGGATGCAACCATCGCCGTTTATACATGGGTTATTGGTTTGGGTCTCGTTGCGCGGGACACGGGCATCACAGAGGTAGGGGCGAACATTTGCTGTAAAACAGCTGGAGGGTGTATTCGCCATCAAACGAACGTATTGCTGGCCAATCACAGCACACCTCGCTTTTCAGACCGACGAGCTTTGTAAAAATCGACGCGTTTCAGAAAGGCGGGGCATAGAAGAGAAACAATAATGTACAGTATGTGGAAAATAATGTGTTTTTTTATTTTACTTTTAACCGCATAAACACATTTCATTACACCAAATACACAAAATAATGTTCTTTTTAGCAACATCATATGACTCCTTTCCCTGTAAAATGCTCTTAAAAAAGTAATTCAGTTTGCAAATAGAAGGGTTTTGTGTTCCCCATTTGCGCAAGATAATTTACTTATAACTGACCTCTAAATTGGCCTCTGAAGAAGGAGCCATAGACCAGAATATCACAGAAATTTGGACTTAAACTCTTTTGACTTGGACCAGTAAGCAACCACCTAGCAACCATCCAGAATACCTTAGCAACCACCCAAAACAATGTTGCATTACATTTTGTACAGGTAAGCATCCTTCACATTTTCTTCAGAGAGTATAAAAATCTAATTATATTTTACTGCTCAGACAGTAATATCATAAAATGTTGTCAAATGTTTTGAAGAATATGGACACAATTTACCCACAGATACTGGCAAACATATATCTAGAGTACCTAAGTGAAAAGTGAAGGCTTTACCTCATATCTTAAATCATATTTCTATACACTGTAAATGTCAGCATTAGCTTGTACTCTCAGAATAAGCCTACAGCTATTAAATTCAGTGATCAGCTGCACACTGTGTTTTCTTTGGTTTGTGCAGGGATGCTCATTGTTAGAAAAAACACATCAGTCTCATTAAATGTTTGTTCAACATTTAGATAAGTTTCACTGGAAGTTTTATGACATTTTCTTCCTTAACTTTTTATATTAGTCTGTACTTGTATATTTACTGAGCTTAGGGCGAGTTGATTCTGAGTGTCTTGATGAGAGACGGGAGGATTTCTGGGTAAATACTGAATGTTTAAAAGCTCACAAAAATTGTGGTGTATTTGCTTTCGTTTTCTTAGCTCACACAATAACTTGTATTATTTTGCCTTGAGTGTTATCTTAATAAACATCAGCAATAAGTGTAGCTAAATTTGATATCTGATTGATCAAATGAAAAGGTTTAATAGACTTTGTATCCACCAAATGCTCTCGAGCTAGCGAGGCGCAGTTCATTAAGCAAACATTGGCTTCAACTATGTTTACTACCCATAATTCGTTGTGAAACAATGTTATTATTTCTTATCCATCCTAGTCTCATAGATGTGCATTTAATTAAGGCGTACTCGTGCTGGATGGATGCAGCGTTCAACTGTATTTATTCCTTACAGCGCTGGAAAACATTTAGGTTTTTCTCATATACATTGTTAATGTGAACAATAACAAACCCAAATGGTTAAAAAAGTAATATAATCACAATTTATTTTTAGTTTAGGGATTTTAAAACAGCTGTTCCTTAAAGAGGCATTTAATTGGGTTTTGTCATTTTAACACAAGAGAGTCTTGGGGCAAGTTCCTCTACAATGTTCAGATGATTGGCACTATATTTATAATTAACAAGAACAAAACTGATTTATTTATATAGTCATCGCATCAGGGCTTTAGTAGAAAACGACTGCATGAACCATGAGCATATAATATCATGGAAATATCAGGGAATTTAAAAAATATGATTTCAAGGCCTTCATGGAAATTAATAAATGCTTATTAATTTCCATGAAGGCCTTGAAATCATATTTTTTTTAAAATTCCCTGATATTTCCATGTAGGTCCTAGGACTTTCAGAAATACATTTTGTTTTCTAGTTCTGCTCATATCTTAAATATTTTATCAAATTATTAAAAATATTACTAAGTTAAAACTTCTTGTTTATAAGTGCTACATATACAGTATATATATATATATTAGTATATGTATGTATGTCAGTTTTTAACAATAGAAAATCAGCCACATGCTGGTTAAAAGATGTGTATTTTCCCCCTATTGTAGTTTAGGTCACTGGGAGTCACTGAATGTAATTTTATTTCATTACTTTTGACATGACCTTTCATGACCTAACCTGCTGTCCAGTAGCCTTGGATTACTAAGGCCAATCAGATACCTTGCCTGACACATGCTCAGTGGTGCTGACAGGTGGAGTAGATTGTCGTCTGGGAATGGCCCTGTTTCGATTGGATTATGAGCTGAGTGTGCTTGTGACTGATTGGATTAAAGTGAGCACTTAAAGTTGATTGGGTTACAGTGATGGATGGCCTCAAATGTTGACAGCACCTATCTCTGCTTCAGGCACACAGTATTCTGCCTGTGGATGTCTATCATGTGTTGAAAAGATATTATACTTCAGACATATTAGAAAATGGAGGGATGGCTGGTCTGATGTGATATTTCGAGGGACACTACTTCTTTGCTGGATGTAGATAACAGTATTTCATGGAAATGAAATACTCTTACACACACTCCTACAAAAGGTCAGCCGTGTCCCTGCAGTTTAGAGCAGTATTGGGTGCTGCGTGATCTCAGGATCAAATCTATATTCATAGCTGTGAGGTGGTGCAGTACATTAGCCTGCAGACATTAGCCTGAGAATGATATCAGAGTTTAGTGTATGTGTGTGTGTGTGTGTGTGTGTGTGAAGGCACTGGGAGCGAACCGAGCTTAAACGGTAAAATAGAGAGTCTGAGTTTTCCTAGAGATCGAACAGTGTTGTTTTTGTTTAAACGGAGTTAATGTTTTTAAGTGTCTGATAACTGATATGCAGGACTGTTTTTTATTTTACTCTTAAAAAAAACAAAAAAAACTGTGACTCAGTGATAACTAAATAATGATTAAACTATAATGAAAAGCATTATTAATATTTTAATAATAACCATTATTGTTTATATGATGCTACATGTTTCTGTATGTAATCTTGTGTAAGCATTACTAACTGTTACAAAAAAGCCCCAAAAATTTAGGGAAATATCATATTTAATTAATCAGTGAACACTGTTGTTTCTTTTTGAATGCAGTGGTTTAATGTTAATGGCGACGTGTTATTCTTTAGAAACATACCAGATTAATATTATTTAGAGACCCACCAGAGGTTTATTGGACCTGATATTTAAGAACCGATAACTGATTAAGTAGAATAGAGCCTCTAAGCAGACATGGTAATGGAAAAAACATGAATTGGAAGGAAGAATTATATTTAACCCTTGTGCGGTCTTCGGTCATTTCTGACTGGAGAATTTTACATTTTGAATTTTTTTAAATCGTAGCTTCACCAGAATGGTACGAAACTTGGTGACTTTTATGGCACTTGGTATGTGAACACAAAGAAAATTGAGGGCATGATTCGAAAAAGCTAAGTGGTCGTAAAAAAATAGTCACACTCATGGTCTTCGGTCAAAAATGACCGACCATAGGAAATGAATGGGGGGAAAAAAAAATCGAAAATACAGAAAAGTTTTATGTGTACAATCTACAAATCCCCCACAATGCAGAAAAAAATTGCACACACACCTATGAACTGGTGTGACTGTGCAACTATGTCAAATAAAATGAATAATTCAGCTACAATGCAGTAAAAAAGTGGACAGCAAGGAAGAAGTTACACTCTAAAACAGGGGTGCCCAATCCTGCTCCTGGCGATCGACTGTCCTGCAAAGTTCAGCTCCAACTCTAATCAAACACGCCTGCCTTTAATTTTCAAGTGGTCCTGAACACCTTAATTAGTTGCTGCAGGTCTAGGGATTGTGTTTAATGCGGGTTGGAGCTGACTTTGCGGACGAAGTCGACGCCAGGGAGGATGGGGCACCCCGTCTAAAACATCAGAGTGTAAAGCGGATACATCACTCACACACACTTACTTACACACACATACAGAATTATACATGCTCAAATGAATTGGTATGGCTATAGAAGACTGAAATAAGAGGTTAAAATCAGATCAGACCCAGAAGGATTAAGCTCTGATAAAGCATTCCTGTTCATTTTTGTTACGTTTTTATAGAATTTTAATGTTTTGTGAAACAAAATAATTTCTGTGTTCAGGTTTGAATGTAGTAACAATAATGCAAAAACCTACACTTAAAATCAACATTTAAAACAACAAAAAATAAACCGGTCCTGAAGTCTTTGACAATGCCTTAATATACATTTAAATCCACAACCTAATAAACATAAACAATTATGTATAAAAACAACTAGGGTATACACAAGCCTCTCTATAGAGTCCTATACAGGTAATTGAAATACTACAGTAATTGAAAAATAATTAGAAAAAAAATAGAAAAAAGAAATGTACTATTTTCAGTGGGAAAAATGTATCATAATTTTTGCATAAATATTCATTAGTACCATGAAATTCTCTCAAAATACAAAAGAAAAAAATATTATTGAACAAAAATATATTAGATTGATTTCACTAAAGGAAAAAAAATAAATAAATTTCAGGTGTCCGGTCACTTTTGACCGTGAAGACCATGAGTGTGACTCCCAAATGAGGAGCGCACAAGGGAAAACGAATTTGTGTTCACTCCCAAAACTTTTGAGAAACTTTGCAATTGATCACAGACATTTTTTTTTTAGTTTACTGCAAAAGAATTACCTGCAAGTTTAATGCAAAAGCAATTAAAATGTTTTTTTTCCCTTCCATCTAATTTTTTCCCGTAAAGTATAAATCATGTTGTTGTGCATAATTCAGAATTGAAGAATTGGCTGAAATAGGAAAGCGTCTCACTCCACAGGAAGTTGAATTGGAATTTAAATTAGAATGACAGGAAGAGGAATTTAATTATTTGCAGTTCAATAAGTCTTGGCATTCTGGGAAAAGAAGTGTGCTTTCAACCTGGTCTTGACAAACATATTTTTCTCATTAAAATGACACTTATTGGTGTTATTTGATTTTATACTTCCATAAATTCTTTTTGTAATTCTATGTTCTGTTTGTAATATGTAGTCAAATTCAGTTTAAATTAAGACACTGAATCAAAATGTATGAAGCATCCTCAACCAACTCTCAATGGCATGGAACCTCTGTTAAAAAAAGAAAGAATCAAATCAGTTCATTTACCAAACAGTTTATCTTTATACATTGCAAAAATGTTTTTTTTTTCAATGTTGCAAATAAACTGAAGATTATTAGTTTCTACGCCACATTTCTTTTTTCAGTGTATATAACACTGATATTTCTGTTAATTCGCTTTTAAGAGAGGTGGTGCTCCCTGCATCCCACTGAATTTGACTACTATGGGATAGAAAACGTCACAAAGTAGATGTTTCTAATGTCTCATTTGTCTCAATTATCCTTGATAGCTTATACCATCAGACAGACCCCAGTGATCTCACACGTGGCTTGTCATGAGGTTCAGATGATATGCCTCAAACTTTGCCCAAGATTTGGCAAGATTTCAACATCTGCATGTCAGATTTCAACATGAACTCAAACATTTCTAATTAAAGTCTCCAAATCTGAGCTACCATATCCGCATTCATTTTATAGCTCAGTTCTCTTACTTTTTGTCTATTTTTATTTATTTTAGTAGAAATGTCTGAGACACAATTGATGCCTAATTTAGAGCTCCAGTAAGTCTCTGGAGCTATGAAAGAGCAAACTCTGAGCAATATAAATCTACTCTGGTCTAATAACGTTGATTACTGATAAAATATGCTGTTCAGTGATTCATGAAGGCGTGGGCGAGCAACAAACTAAACCGGTTTAAAATTGAATGTGAATAAACAAAACTCAATAAACTAATTAAAATATTAGGGCATGAATGCACAAACGCAATTATAAAGCAATATTGGTGAATAGCCCTGTGCAGTAAGATGCATGTGTGAGTGAGACACTTGAACACACTTCCCCACAGATGTCTGGACAGACTGACAAGTTAAACAGGGTTAAATTTCTCTGTGCTTTGTCAGTCTGTTCCCAGATTAAAATCAACTGATTGTGTGGGAAAAAAGGTGTAATAATCCATCTTTCCAACTAACTTAGCATCTGTGCTGTTGGTGTTGATTGAAACCCCTCCATCTTTTCTTCTTCATCATCTTTCGCACAAACAGAAGCAGGAAAAAGCAGGTCAAAATTTAAATAGCTCAAAATAGAACATCTGGCTGGGGCTCTGTCGCTCAGCTGTGTGTAATGAAATATGGAATATGGGGGGGGGGGTTTACTCTTCAAAGAGCGCTCGAGCCCCTCCGCGGCACACAGCCCCATCATGGGCTTGTGACAGCCCCACCTCCCCATCCATGTTGCGGTGTGCCGAGCGTCCAGGTGCCTCTGTGCTGGCACCGCCAGTTTGTTAGTGCCTCCAGGCTGGCAGAGCCGGCAGTTGGCATCATTAAACTTCAAACCAAGCACCACAGTTCTGGGGTACCATCGTGCCAGACCTGGACCGCCCGTTTGGCCTGTGCTGCCAGCCGCTGATTAGCGTCATGCTATAGCAGTCCCATCCCACCAGCGGTCACCTGAAGCAAACTCAGCTCACCTGATATTGATATTGAAGAGTATTTGTGATATTCAGATGGCCTGATTGTATTTTATATACAGTGGTGTGAAAAAGTGTTGGCCCCCTTCCTGATTTCTTTTTTTTTTTTTCATGTTTGTCACACTTTGATTTTTCAGATCATCAAACAAATTTAAATATTAGTAAAAGGTAACACAAGTGAACACAACATGCAGTTTTTAAATGAAGGTTTTTATTATTAAGGGAAAACAAAATCCAAAACTACATGGGCCTGTGTAAAAAAGTGTTTGCCCCCTAAACCTAATAACTGGTTGGGCCACCCTTAGCAGCAACAACTGCAATCAAGTTATCGTATGCGATAACTTGCAATGAGTCTGTTACTCATTGCATGCGCTGTGGAGGAATTTTGGTCCACTCATCTACGCAGAATTGTTGTAATTCAGCCACATTGAGGGTTTTCGAGCATGAACCGCCTTCTTAAGGTCATGCCACAGCATCTCAATAAGATTCAGATCAGGACTTTGACTAGGCCACTCAAGTCTTCATATTGTTTTTCTTCAGCCATTCAGAGGTGGAATTGCTGGTGTGTTTTGGATCATTGTCATGCTGCAGAACCCAAGTTCGCTTCAGGCTTGAGGTCAAGAAACAGATGGCCGGACATTCTCCTTCAAGACTTTTTGGTAAACAACAGAATTCATGGTTCCACTTAATCACAGCAAGTCTTCCAGGTCCCGAAGCAGCAAAACAGCCCCAGACCATAACACTACCACCACCATATTTTACTGTTGTATGATGTTCTTTTTCTGAAAATTGCAGTGTTACTTTTACGCCAGATGTAACGGGACACACCTTCCTAAAAGTTAAACTTTTGTCTCGTCAGTCTACAGAGTTTTTTCCCAAAAGTCTTGGGGATCATCAAGCTGTTTTCTGGCAAAACTGAGACAAGACTTTATGCTCTTTTTGGTCAGCAGTGGTTTTCGTCTTGGAACTCTGCCATGCAGACCATTTTTTGCCCAGTCTCTTTCTTATGGTCGAGTCATGAACACTGACCTTAACTGAGGCAAGTGAGGCCTGCAGTTCTTTGGATGTGATTGTGGGGTCTTTTGTGACCTCATGGATGAGTAGTCGCTGTGCTCTTGGGGTAATTTTGGTCGGCCGGCCGGCCACTCCTGGGAAGGTTCTCCACTGTTCCATGTTTTTGCCATTTGTGAATAATGGCTCTCACTGTGGTTCGCTGGAGTCCCAAAACTTTAGAAATGGCTTTAAAACCTTTTCCAGACTGATAAATCTCAATTACTTTCATTCTCATTTGTTTCTGAATTTCTCTGGATCTCTGCATGATGTCTAGCTTTTGAGGATCTTTGGTCTACTTCACTTTGTCAGGCAAGTCCTATTTAAGAGATTTCTTGATTGCGAACAGGTGTGGCAGTAATCAGTCCTGGGTGTGGCAAGAGAAATTGAACTCGGGTGTGATAAACCACAGTTTTAACAGGGGGGCAAACACTTCTTCACACAGGGCCATGTAGTTTTGGATTTTGTTTTCCCTTAATAATAAAAACCTTCTTTTAAAAACTGCATGTTGTGTTTACTTGTGTTATCTTTGACTAATATTTAAATTTGTGTGACAAACATGCAAAAAAATAAAAAATCAGGCAGGGGGCCAACACTTTTTCACACCACTGTATTTAGTGACCATGATAGTTACTGTTTCACTCACTCTCTGTTCAGTATTAGAGGGATAGTTCACCCAAAAATTAAAAATCTGTCATAATTAATTGGAAAATATAATAAGATATTTTGAAAAATGTCTGTGTTGTTTGTCAATACAATGAAAATCAATGATCACCAAAACTATTTAGTTACCAACATTCTTCAAAATATATTTTTTTGTGTCCTGCAGAAGAAGTCGTACAGGTGTGGAAAGACATGAGGGCGAGTAGTTGTTGTTGACAGAAATTTCATTTTTGAGTGAATCATCCCTTTAAAATGATAATTCACCCCAAAATCAACATTTTGTCTTATTTTTTTTCTCTTAATTTTAAATGTGTGACTTCTGTGGAGAAATTTTGAACCATGTAGTGGTAAAAAAAAAAAAAGTAGTTCAAACGACTTGTGCACTACATTTCAAGTCTTCTGATACCGTACTGATAATCCTCCCTCCCAGAAAGGGGTTATCCATTAAAATGGATCGAGTCGGTGACTTGAACTCGAGAACTTAATCAATTTGATTCTTGAACAATTAATTCAGACCAGTTTTTAAACTGGATTAGCCGATTCCGTGAAAAGTTTAGAATCAAAATATCCGTTCATGAATTGGACATAGTTATTTTTCTGCTCATGGATGCCAAGATGTTTTGTAGTCCTACCCAATGACTTGTCTTCATTCAAAGCTACTTTGAGCCAGACTTCAGAAGACCTATAATGTAACACACACAAGACGTTTTATGATACTTTTAAGAGTTCAAATAGAACGTGATTTTGCATTTACTGCGCTGCTTTACCATTGTTTTTCAATGTAAACATGCGTTAGATGGACGTGTTTGTTGTGGTTGTGTCTTTCATGACGAACGCTGTTGAAAGATGTTCTACTTTTAAAAGACCTTGCTTTTTCAGTAAACTACTCTGCTTCTTGCATTTTTAAATGCAGCTACGTTTATCAGTACTAGCTCTGCTTCGTGGCATTTTCAGATATGCAATAATAAACGACATTACGGTGGACCGCGGCTTCATAAGGTGTTTTATTTTGTCACTTTCCTCAAACAGCGACCAGAATATTCTCCAAAAATGCACGTTTTGTGTTCCACAGATGAAATAAAGTCATACAAGTTTGGAACGACGTGAGTGTGAGTAAATGATGACTGAATTTATCTTAACTTGATTGACCCTCATGCTTTTCCTGCTCTTTCTGCATCCCTGTACTCTCTCTATGCTGGCTGGCACTCACACTGACTTCATAGTTACTACCTGAGCATGTAATTAAGTCTTGAATGATAACGGTTCAATTATTTGCCCAAACGTGTCTCTATAGATTCATTACACACTCACTGATGATGGAGAGTCCCCTGACTCATTCCACAGAGAGGAAAGAAGGAAAAGGGAGAGATGGCGATCTTGACAACGTGTCTTTGCAGGCTTTCTTAGTATGGCATAATTTGCTTTTTCAAAATCAGATAGGTGTAATATTTGTCGTGTGAGAATGGTGTCAATGATTTTAATCGTTTTTAATTTATTATTATTTTTTTACATTTTCCAAAGCATTAACAAAAAACTTATTATAAAATGATTGCAAAATTGTACATTTATCCCCACATTAATCCTTTACACCTAAAATAAATAACTAAATAATATAATAAATATTATTGATGAAAAAACGGTTATAAAAATTAAAGAGATCCATATACGTTTGGTATTGTGGTGTAAGTTCACGTGTTTCAAACAAGACGTAGTGTGCTGAAAAACAAAGAACCCCTGAAATTGCATTTTCAGTCTAGATTTTACAGGATACATTTTACCGTGTGTTAAGTGAAAGCCTGGTCTCCAACTGTTTCAATGGACCCCTGGGAAGAAGTCTGGTGCTGACCTCCCATCATGCCTTGCAATGCCTCTGAATGTTGTCATGGTAATATGGCCCTACTGCCGGGGCCAGTGGTCATTCTGAGTCTCGCAGGCTGTCATTTTGCACAGTGGGAGACTTCGAGCTGGCTGAATCAGTCCATGCTCAAGAATTGTGAGTCCATTTTATCCAAAATGGCTGTCTATCTGGTTTTATCATCATAAAGGGGTTGAGGGTATTCTGCTTTTGGCTGCAAACCCACAGAGCTTATGAAGAAAGTGTCTACTGTTGCAGCCAGGGCTGCAGTATGTCTTTTTTATGGGATGGGTGAGGATTGCTTAATGTGCCATTGTGGATCCGGCGGGAGCTGTATTGATGGACGCTAGGCGAAACGATGCAGTTTTGTGGCTGATGCGGAAGATCGCTCCTTAGTCGTAACTCAGAGGTACCGGTATCTAGTGCGCGCTTGCGGACACGTGTGCAAAAAAACTGGAACCGAACTGAGATACTTCCTGACAGGAAATGAGACAGATGTAGGTCTCATGGACCCTTTAGAGATGCCTAGTTATTTATTTATTTTCATGTTTAAGGGCTTTGTATTGCCTCCTTTGTCGACGCTTGTTTTCTCCCCACAGAGGCAGCAGTCACTGTTGTTAATTTGGCTGCTGTTGAACGCCCTCCATCACACATGTGGTATTAGTCGACATTAACGCGATCGGTTAAAATGAACATGCGGTACGGTTTGAAGTAAGTTCAACAAATTACATCATTAGGTCCTCTAGGACAGATCCATGCTCATGGAGTCATTTTCTGGAATTGTGACCAGTCACCCACAGGATGAGAAATACAGAAACCTTCTAATCAACTTGTGGAGTGTAGAGGGTGCAGGGGCGGACTGGGACAAAAATTCAGCCCTGGCACTGTAGCCACACCGGCCCACATTACCACACCGACACAGCCCCACCCACGGACACACACATTCACTACTTACATTTGTGTACAGATGGTGAAATAATATAAGCAGTAGCATATATGTAACAGATATTTAAACATTTAATGTATGTGTCTGGCAACCAATGCTTACTACTTTTTAAAGAGCACACGTTTTGTTAATAAAAAATAACAATTTGTCCCTCGTATCTCTTTGCCGCCTTGAAGAATTCTCAGTTCCTTAAAGTGTAGATAGACGGCCGGGAAGTAAGAAAACACACATTCAATGTATTCTCAATACTTCAATTTATTCATAGAAATACAGATATTATATAGGCATATGTTGAGGGGAGTTTCACCCTCTTAACCAATAAGGATATAGATGACATACATATAGGATATTGGCCAAGAACATGTGTTTATATAAAATGACCACATGAACAGAAAAACATGGACATATTAGGAATAGACTTTTGCGAGGAATGCTGAACTGTCTTCATGGTTTCATCACAAACTCCTTTACCCTTGTAGTCCTAACATTCATGTCCTTATTGGGGCATTTAAACCAAGAAACTAATGTATACATTTGCGCATGCATACCTCGCATATGAGTAAGAGATATTTAAAACATAATACAAGAGAGAGAAATGGATACAGGAGGGGGGATTCAGAGAGAGAATGCTGTATAGAGAAGAGTGAGAGAGAGGGAGAAAAAAAAAGGAGGGGAATAAGAGAGAGGGGGGACAAAAAAGGGAGGGGTGAGCCTATCAGGAACCTAACAAGACAGAGCGTGTTTCTAAAGTTATAACAACTTACCACAGTTAAAACAAAAAAGAAAAATAACTGACGGAGTTGTCGAGTTGGTGCTGTCTTTCTTATGACATTGTATGCTGTTATGTCATTCTATACGTATGTTGTTCTTTGTTGTCACTGTTGTTTGGGTTTTTCATACCTATACCATCTCCAGTCTTGCGATAGGCCCTATCCCGTTCCTAGCATCCTTCCTCACAGCACTGGTATTGGAAAACCAGGAGTCTTTGGCTGTACTGATAAAGTCACTGATTTGTAGTTCACTACAAATGTCTACAGTACTATGGCTATTGCTATAGGTTTTTGATGTGTTAAGACTATATTGCAAGTAGCCTACATCAATTTTGACCCTAAATCTCACTTTATCTGCTGATATTTCAGCCATGCAATTCAGTAACAGGCTCATTAACACTTAAGTTAACCAATTATCACGAAGCAATGACATTTTAAAATATACGGGGGTTCTACGCTAAACTTACAACTGTTTAATACAATGTAGGCAACTCTAAAAAAACAAAAAACAAAAAAAACAAGTCGTGCGAAATGGCCAGAAGTAGTTGTGTGAAAATGACTTGTGCTAGCTGTAGTTTCTGTTTTCTTCTTACCTCTGCGAGACTAACTGTTATCCGCAGCTGCAGCCAAATTTAAACCTTTTGAAAAGAGTTTTTTACGCATTTAGCAGCGTCGGACTTAAAGGGGTCATATGATGCTGCCAAAAAAACATTATTTGGTGTAATGAAATGTTAATGCAGTTTAAGGTTAAAAAAACACATAATTTTACACATACTGTACATTATTGTTTCTCGTCTATGCCCCACCTTTCTGAAACACGAACGCTGAAATAAAGCTCATCGGTCTGAAAAGCAAGGTGCGCTCTGATTGGCCAGCTATCCAGTGCGGTGTGATTGGCCGAATACCTCAAGCATAAGACGGAAATGTTACGCCCCTCACATACTGTGATGATGCCCTGTCAGGCCGGAGCAATGATTCAAAAACATGAAAACCCATAAACAAGGCATTCTTTGCATCCAGAGGGGACATAATTACTGATTATAATAAATTATACTGTCTTTTTACGCGTTGCATATCGCGCTGCGTAAACATAAAACCATGTCTGCATTTGTGCTCGGAGAAACGAAGTGACAAACAACAAGCCTACTATACACTGCCCAAAAACTCTTAAATATAAAAAGAGTACTTACGTATTTGAGTCAGAACAGTGTATTGTAGCCTACTTCCCAGGATCAGGACCAGTCCTAATAAAATGTGCGACCATTCTGGTCTTGGCATGATCTTCTGGAAACAGTGTGTAATACACTTAACCAGGGGGGATTCTAGTTGTGTCATTTTGGGAGAACAAACAAAGTACGTTTCGCTTCACAACGAAACAGATCAACACCGCGGATCAGTGAGCGAGGCCGGGAGGTAGCGTGAGGAACGGACGGAGGGTCGAATGTGAGCGGAGGGGGGTTTGAGAACGGCGCGGGGCGTTTCGAAGAGGAGTTTGGAAAGGTTATAGACGAGGAATGTGGACGTGTGGATGGGTTCCTCGCGGGTGAAACGACAGCGTGGGCACGCTAACGGAGGGCTTCGGCCCTGCCAGTTTATTCTTTTCGACCATAGGTGTTTGAAGGGTATCGTCTCTTTTGTACGGCCCCCATAGTTTTTCCCTCACGCCGCCTATTGATTCGGATGGCGCTTGCGGTTCGTGAGGCCGCGCGACGCGAGATAGCTGAGGTCAGAGGAGCGACGATCTCCCGAGCGTATAATCAGAGGTCCCTTTCGTTTTTCTGGTTCCTTGGGGTTTAGGCAGTTCTCGACGTTCCTTGTTCGTCCATGTGACTTTTTCCTAGTTACTCTAGTGTGGTTTTATTAGATCTCGTGTTATTTTCGTGATCCTTTTGAGGTGCTGCCGATCGCGTAGAGGAGCGTTCCAATATCTGTTTCTGCTTCATTTTGCATAACTAGAGGTGAACGTCCAGGACGAGAGGGCATGCAGTACCACGTAGTCTCGGAGCCGCGTGCGAGGGAGCTGAGCGGGTCAGGACAAAGGCACGAGCAGGGGAGTTCCTGCTAGCACCCCACGTATCCGGAGACGTAGGACGAGTTTTTCTGGTTTAGTACGGACCTGCCGGGCAGTAGATCTCAGTAGTAGTCTTCGTCTTCCTGTCTGAGTTCACCCATCGTCCATCTGGGGGGATCGCCACAGTCGCCGAGCTTCTCAGAGCGGTCTCGCTCGCAATCTTCATAGGCCCGGCCATCAACACCATTTTCGGTCCCTTATAGCTGTTACTGGAAAGTTAGCTTGGTGTGCGGATACCGCTGTCTTTAAGCAACTCGACGCGGCGCGTCGCGCGCAGAAACCTGAGGTCGGCCCATCTCGGGACAGCAGCAGCCGTGGCCGACAGGGCAAAATGTTAAATTAATTTGAGTATTAAACATTATTTATTATAACTGCGAAATGGGGCAAGCGATAAAACCAGTCCTATGTGCTGTGGCCCGTAAAAAAACGATTTATTTATATATATGTAGACAAACCATTGGAAGCCGGCCCCACATAAACAAATGTCGGCTCCTGGGGATACAAACCGTCGGAGCTATTAGAGGTTAGTGTAGCCCATCATGCATCAGTTCTGGAAATACATGGAGATTTGCGAAGATGGGCTCACGGGAGTATGGAAACCTTTCCAATGAGAGGTTCCATCTTAATAGGAATAATTAGATTACATATAATTTGGTAGAAAACAAAGTGTTGCTCGTTTTATTGGTGTAAAGATGAGTAGTGGTGTTATTTATTTTGTACAACATTTGCAACACTTTTTATCACTTAATTAGAAGACAAATTAAAATTGTCATGTTATAGGACTACTGAACAGACATTTAGAAGTATTTCAAAATGCAACGTATTCAAATTAAATTAAATTAAAGTATGTAACCCTTGCATTTTTACAAAACTACAATGTGATGTCCCATCAGGTCCTGAAAGTTCGACACACACTTATGTGGTTTCATGCTCACTTGAACACATTGTTCGGCCAAATACGGGAATAGTCATATAAGGGTCAAGTGACAAAGACCGCTAGTGGGGGCATTGGACAAGGCGGTAGAGATGAGAAAGGGATGAGAAAGAGAGCAAAAATACAAACAACAAACACTCTTGTATCAATAATAGAGACAAAAGATACGTCATTGACGTAAACAATTCCTTTAAGAAATCCTTAATCCGTGATTTCTATTGAATTGGGGTTTTATATTTTCCTTTTTAAGGTGTTCAATTTTCAAGGAATTTCCCAATGAGGACTTCCGTATGCTATTGGACTACAAAATCAATTTCATCACTTCTTAATGCTCATGTGAGGATCTCTGTTGTTTTTATCATTCATTCGGTCTGACCCTATGGAGCAGTAACCTGTGCTCTGTGAATAGTCCACATGAGGCAGGCCAGAATGGACCAAAGGGGACAGACCAAGGGGGGGTGGACGGTGAGATCCATTAGAACTCTGGACTTCATCTGCACATGGTGACAGCAGAGGGTGGGGGGGGTTGCGGGACGTTTGTAGTAGACGGTGGACCAACCACACCAGCGGCATTGGAATAAAACCTGTACTGTGCTGTGGACAAACTTCTGATTCTTTTGTGCTTACAGCCTTCTATGCTCTGTAGTGTTCGTGTTTAATAGTTTCTGATCTATATTCTCGATTATATATAAAAAAAAAGGGGTTTTTTTTCTTTTTATTCTTTGTGCGTTCCCCTGTGTTTCGGTCCTTTGTCAGGTCATGGGATTGTCTTTTCCAATTTGAATGAGTAATAAGAACATCCCAGAGGGCGCTAGCACAGGTGGGGAGTCTTCCAAGCCTCAGGGTGGACATTTGAGCATCGTGGGCTACTTCAAGCGTCTTTGCAGGTTGGTGGGGTGTAATGCAATTAATATCTCTCTGATGGTACGCAGGAATCAAAGTGCCTGGTTTTTATATTTTATAACAACTACCACTCCCTCAGTCCCACATAGAACCAGCCCGGAACTCCGATTGCCACGGACCATAGAGGAAAAGACAGCTAGAGAGAGGCAGAAGGAGAGAAAAGCCCACATTATGATTCCACAATGAACAGGCCTTTCTCATTTCGTTGCAATGGCAGAAAAGGACTGGAAGAGGAATGTTTAAAAACAGCCATACCCGTGTTAATTGTTTTGTGTTGTGCCATTATATTACATGGCTCTGTTTGCCAACAGTCATCATGGCTTGACGCCCTTCAGTCCTTGTCTTATGTGACAAAAACATGTGCCTGGATGAGGGTTAGGGATTTCCTAAATATGAACGGACATGATATCAGCCATCATGGGTCCGGGATTCATTTAATAAGAGGGCCACAAAGAGATCTGTTGTTTGAGGACTGAAAATCGCGTGAGGCCCGTGACCAATGAAAAGAACTCTATATGTAGCACAGAGAAGCGGCTATGTAATAACGCACTTGGGCGGCAAGCACCGGGATATCTCTGCATGGACTGTCCATGTCTTGGGACCAACTACTTCCTGCCTTGTCTGCAACCCCAACGGACCCGAGTCTATGTACAACAAAAGAACCGACCTTGTGCGATTTAACCGCAACGCTTTAAAACTAAAAAGTAGTGAAAATGTATCCACTGCATGTGTTATGCCGTGTATGTATATATATATATGTGTGTGTTGTGTTATTGAAACCATGATATTTTAATATGCCTTATAACTTGTTTTAGCAGACAAAGCATTTAATATGCATGTAAGATATATGAAGTTTAATATCGGGTGAAAGCTTGTCTTATTCGCCGAACATTGGTGTTAGTGAAACTTATATTATTATCATTCTCTGGTGATAATACTGTTATCAGAAGATATTTAAAACTTGCAGAAATACGACCACGGAGCATGTGACTTGTGCATGAGAAAAAGGAACCACACAGGGTGTGGCTAAGCCCTGCAACAGCGTCCGATTGGAAAATCGCGTCGTGGGGCGGACCAAAGGTCAGCCTGCTTAAAATGGACACATTTCTGTCATCTGAAACTGTATGTGTGTTTTAGTTTAGGTTTTATGTAATCTAGAATAGCCAATAAAATTCATGTTTAATTTATAAATAATCATCGTCTGGTGTCATAATTTCAAGGTTAAAACCTTTGCCAAAAGATCACGTTACCCTCTCTAAGAGTTGGACAAATATCAATGTGTTAACCCCATGGCAGGGAGACATAAAATACATATTCAATTTATATACACTGACATAAATTCTCGCTGGGGGAGAGTAGCTGATGGGAGGTGTAAACCATTTAATTAAAAATCAGTTCTTGTTTCCTCTATCAGGTGGACCTCGATTTTTTTCAGATTCGAGTCCTTTCAAAACCTGAATGAATTAATAATAATTAATTCCCTACAATTACAAATGAGTAATTTCATTACAAGGGTATTAAAGAAAAGTCGAATTATTGGCACTTCTTGGCAAACTGTGCTTTTTGCACATTTATTAATTTGTTCATTCTCATTAACTCCCAATTAGTTCCTGAAAACATTAAGAAAGTCTTAAAGATTCTCAGGTCATGCTGAATGTTTTTTTTTAATGTTACTTGACAGGTTAAAGGAATAGTTCACCCAAAATGAAACATTGCTAAAAATTTACTCACCTTCAGGCCATCCAAGATGTAGATGAGTTTGTTTCTTTTACAGAACAGATTGGAGAAATTTAGCATTACATCATTTGCTCACCAAAGGATCCTCTTCAGTGAATAGGTGCCATCAGAATGAGAGTTCGGACAGCTGATCAAAACATCACAGTAATTCACAAAGTAATCCACATGACTTCAGTCCATCAATAAACATCTTGTGGAGCGGAAAGCTGCACGTTTGTAATGAACAAATCCTTTGTTAAGATGTTTTAACTTCAACCTGTTGCTTTAGCCATTGCTTCCAGCTAAATTAGTCATCTATTCATAATACTGCTTTCTCCATTGGAAAAGTTGGCTCGTCACATGAATCAGTAGAGAAATATCACAGATCAAGCACCATTTAAAAACAGTTCAAAACAAATATGAGTATTCAATGTGAGGAGGACAACAGGGAAAGGTCATAACACGGGCAATCAGTCCAAACAAAAGCAACAGGGCACAAGACACAGGCAAAAGGAAATCCAAAAACAGGAAGAATAAACAAACCAGTAACCAAGACACAGGAGCACTAGGACACTAGGCTAGAAATGAAACGTTAGCATAAGTTCTACCAGAAAGACTCAATGGAGGGGATGGAGATGGAGGGCCTGGCCCATGGACAGGAAGTAGGACTGAAAAATACTATTTTTTTTATCTTAAAATCAATTTTATACACCATCATTTTCGTTTCTATAACGTGTGAATATATCCCCTATCGTAGCAAAAACAATCAGAGCGCCTTGTTATCACTAGTTCTATTTTTGATTTCCCGAGTCTGCTATTAGTTTATAGCCTGTTAGCATCGCCAGCTTGGTTGCCCCTAATCTTGCTTACATTGCTAATAATTTATTCACACACATTACCATTGTTTTAATCACTGTTACTTGCATTAATTGCAGATGTGTGTCTACCTTTGAGTGCAGGTAAGGACACGATCCTGAAGGGCGATGAGAGCATAGGCGTGGTCGTACTGCATGCTGGGCTTAATGACACCAAGCTGCGGCAGACGGAAACACTGAAGAGGGACTTCAGGAGCCTGATCGAGACATCAAGATCATCGTGTCAGGACCGCTTCCCACGTATCGACTTTTTGCTTTAAATGAATGGTTATTGTCATGAAAACTGCTCTTTGTTAATAATTGGAATCTTTTCTGGGAGCGTCCCAGGCTTTTTCACGCTGATGGCCTGCACCCCAGCAGAGTCGGAGCAGAACTTCTGTCGGATAACATCTCCAGGACGCTATGCTCCATTTGACTAGTAAGCCAATTCTCAAATAAATGCTATGATGGTTTTTGTTCTACCCACTTAAATGATAGAATTACTGGCGCTGTCCAATCTATAAAGACTGTCTGTTCCCCGAATAGTGAAGTCAAAATATAAATTTAATGCAGGCTCTAGAAAAAATCTGATCGTGATTAAACCAGCACAATGGCAAATAAGTGAACAAAAAAAATTTTTAAAGTTTGGGCTCCTAAACATTAGATCACTCTCACCCAAAGCAGTTATTGTAAGGAAATGATCACAGATACATAGATATGATGTACTCTGCTTGGACTGAACCATGCTACAAACACAACTGATATATTGATCTAAGAGGTCTACTCCAACAAGTACTGTATTACGGCATGAGCCCCGTCAGACTGGTCGTGGTGGCGGTGTTGCAAAAATATATAGTGATATTCTCAATGTTAATCAGAAGACAGGATACATGTTTAACTCATTTGAAATACTAATGCTTGATGTTACACTGTCAGATATGCAAAATAATTCTATCGTATCTCTTGCTCTGGCTACTTTGTATAGACCACCAGGGCCATATACAGATTTCCTAAAAGAATTTGCAGATTTCCTCTCAGACCTACATTCCTCATTAGACCTCAGCACTAATTGTCAGAGATTTTAACATTCACGTTGATAATACAAATGATCTGATTGCGGACCCTTTTTATGCCTGGTTACTGACCTAATAAACGCTTTTGGAGTCAAGCAAAACGTCACCGGGCCCACTCATTGTTTCAATCATATGCTAGATTTAATTATATCACATGGAAATGATCTTACTGATATAGATATCGTACATCAAAGCGATGATGTTACTGACCATTCCCTTGTATCGTGCATGCTGCGTATTAATAATATTAACTATATGGCTCCGCGTTAACGTCCGGGCAGAACTATTGTTCCAGCAACCAAAGACAGATTCACAAATAACCTACCTGATTTGTGAATGGTTGTGCTACCAAATACAATGAACTAGACCGAAATGACTGAAATACGGGGCACTATTTCTCTAATACTTAGAAAGCTGTGCTAGTAAAGAATTGAAAAGGTAGAGACAAATGTCTGTGCATGTACAACAGTATGGCGAAAACAACCTCACTTGGAATTTTTAGAAATTGTATGGAAAAATCAGTAGTGTCCAGCTATAGAACAGGCGTAAAAGCGCCAGGGACGAGCATATCGGCAAACTCATCGACAAATAACCAACAACAATCAAGGTTTTTATTTAGACAGTGGCTAGATTAAAAAAACCAGACGCCACCCGAGCACATATTCCCATGTTTGGGTTTATAGTAATGACTTTATGAATTTCTTCATCAGAAATACAATAACACAGAAATACAATAAAATGGATCCAGAGTCTAATACGTCCGCGTCTTATCGCAACCCAAAGCATAAACTGCAAGCTACAATATAGGGAGGAAGAGCTAACTCTATTATTTGCACTAAACCAAACAACATGTTATTAGATCCGGACCACAAATTATGAGAGCAGTGTACTGTAGCAGACGAAACCATTCATAAATATTAATTAACTTGTCTTATCTTAGAGTCATGTCCCAAAACCATTCAAGTGGCGGTTATTAGCATTATAAAAAAAAAACAACTAGATCCTAGTGAACTGGCCAATTACAGACCCATCTCAAATCTTCCAATTATGTCTAAAATATTAGAAAAAGTAGTGTCCACTCAATTGTACTCCTTCCTGCAAAAAAATGATCTCTATGAAAAATTTCAGTCCGTAGGTTTCAGGCCCCACCATAGCACAGAAATTGCACTTGTTAAAATTACAAATGACTTTCTTCTTGCGTCAGACCAAGGCTGTGTTTCATTGCTAGTTTTACTTGATCTTAGTGCGACACTATAGATCATGACATACTCAAAGATCAATTACAAAACTATATGGGTATTCAAGGGCAGGATTTAAGATGGTTTAGATCCTACCTGTCCGATCACTACAATTTTGTTTATTTAAATGGGGAGTCATCTCAATTATTACCAGTAAAGTATGGAGTGCCACAAGGATCTGCTCCGGGTTAAGTACCTCTTTAAATATAAATGTTGCCCTTTCTGGTTAAATTTATTAGAAAAATAAGGGATTAGTTTCCATGGTTATGTGATGATATCAACTAGAATCTCAACAAGACCGATGAAAACATATAAATTATCTAAGCTAACGAGTGTGTTACAAATTTAAAAGAGTTGGATGACCAATCATAGTAAATCAGCTAAGATCCTATTAAATTCGGATAAGACAGATATATTCATTATTGGACAAAAAGACAGTACACAGAATCTCTTATTACAATTTGCAACTAGACGGATGTGCTGTTACTTTCTCTACAGTCAAAAATGTGGGTGTTATTTTAGATAGCAACTTGTCTTTTGAAAATCTATTTCCCATGTTACAAAAACAGCATACTTCCATCTTAAACATTGCTAAACTACGGAACATGCTACCTGTTACTGATGCAGAAAAGCTAGTTCATGCAATCATGACCTCTAGACTGGACTACTGTAATTCACTGCTAGCTGGTTGTCCCTGCATCCCCATAACGCTAGTAGTCAAAAATGCAGAGGCTAGAGTCGAACCAGGTCAAGAACAATAGATTAATTATCCCAATTGTACAGTCTCTGCACTCGCGAACCTATTAAGTTCCGTTACAGATACAAAATATTATACTTACATATAAGGCCCTAATGGGTTAGCTCTGGGTAACTAAATTCGTCTCTACCACGTACAATACCTACAATACCTTAGGTACAGAACTCTGGAATATGAGGTAGTACTAGGATAGCAAGTCCACTAAAGGAAGGTAGTAGAGCTTTTTTGCATTTGGCTTCCAAACTCTGGAATAGCCTTCCTGATGACGTTTGGGGTTCAGACACACTCTCTTGTTTAAATCTAGATTAAAGACACATCTCTTCAAGATATGCCAAGCATTCAAATAATGCATCTCCTACTCTTACGCAGTTATATCTGAGCACAAATCACACATTATTATTCTTTAGTTGGTTAACAAATCAATTTGTCTTGGTTTGGACAGCAGCTAGCTAATTAGGGCTCCCTATGTTGCTCTGTGTGTTCCGTAGGCTTTACACAAGCTTCAGTCAGGATCACGCCAGGAAAACACCTGAGAAGAGAAGATCGCCCAACCCTCAGAGGACCTAGATTAGGCCAACCCTGAAACAACAGACAGAACTACCAAACTTTGCTATAAGTTTTATTGCATCATATAATAATTGCTGTTAATAGTGTTCATTGGCTGTTTGGATTAATTCTGTAATTGATTTTACGGACATTTTGCAATATGTACATTAACTGACTAGCACCACGATACGTACTACTAAATATATGTAGAAACTTAATTTATGTTAGGTTGCTTTGCATCGTTGTTTACCGTGAAAAGCGATACAATAAACTGAATTGAACTTGAAACTCGAATGACGGATTGAGGTGAATCGGGGAGCGAGCCAGGTGGAGCTGAAGGAGCAGGGTGACCAGGGGTGTGGGCTGGCTGAGCAGGCAAGTCAGGGCAGAGCGGCGAAGCGAAGACCCAAAAAGCAGAGCAGGGCCCACGGAACGAAGCATCCACGCTTGGAGCAGACAGACTACCAAGTTGGAGCTGATGGGGCTTAGGACCGTCGATCAAAGTGGAGCTGCGAGGGTAGGAGACCGCCATGGTGGATCGGCCTGGACTGGATAGCGTCACAGCGAGGTTAAACAACAACTCGGACGCCGTAACAGTACAGGCAGACAGTTCAGAGACAGCAACTTTGGCCGTGACTAGATAGGCTGAGAGTTCCTGGACTGGAGTGGTCTCTGGAGAGATCAGGAATGGAGTGGTTGGAGCAGACCGTTGACTGGAACAAACCTCTGGAATGGACTATGGGACTGGAACGTGGAACGCCCACGGCCTCAGAAGTGTGTATAGCCCAGACACACAAAATGACGGAAAGACCATTACTGGAAGGCCAGCGGAAGTTGGGAGAAATTCTGAGATCGCCGGGCTTGAGAGTGCTGAGGTCACTGGGATGCCTGCTGCTCACACTGACATCGGCGTTGGGTCCGCCACACTGGACATCAGTCTTGGTTGCCTGGGCACTGCCTTACTAGCTTAAAGAGCAACGTTCATGATGGCCAGAAACACTGGTGTGGCTTCCATGATAGCTGAAGAATCTGGCATAATGTCCATTACGGCTGGAGACTCTGGTGTAGCTCTGGACTGGCAGCCATCTTGTGGAGAGGTTTTGGACTGGCGGACATCTTGTGGAGAGGCTCTGGGCTGGCAGCCATGTCATGATGAGACTCTGGAGTGGTGGCCATGTCGTGAACAGGCTCTGGTGTGGGGACTAGCGACCATTATAACTGGACATGCAGGTGGCCTTGATGGACCAAGTTCTGTGGCCCATTACGTGTTGTCATCTTGAAATTACGGTAATTACAACATGGCATGAAAGCAGCATGAATAAATACAAAGTTCTATTCTCATGGCGCAGCTTATTGGTTTCTTTCGCATCAGCAGCCAATGAGCTTCCTGTTCAACATTCAAATACTTGGCTAGAGCTTGTTGTAGCAGTTGCAGCATGCTTCAGAAACCCTCCACTTCCCCCCCCCCACCCTCCGTCCACCCCCAGCGTATAGATCTGCTTGGGTTAAATGTATGGGATATATATAGGGGTTATTTCATGTTATATGTGCAGCAGCAGTATTCCCTTCATGCTCACAGCAGCATGTCTGTGGATGTATTGGCAGTAGCAAGTTCCCCACCCACGCCTAGTAGCTCAGTAGTAATGTAGTTATACTATTAACGGTAATAGCAGATCTGTTCTACCAAGACCAAACGCATTAACATGGCCATATACCATGCTAAAACTCTCAGAGAGTTGTCATGACAGAACTAATTTAAGAGGGTAATATTCTATATGTATAAGCTGTTTTGAAATCGTCTTCCTATAGTAATGTTTATATTTAAAAATGACATTTAATTACTCTGATCTTCAGTGTGTTTAACAAATAAAAAATATCGCTCTAAAAAAAACAAGACAAGAAATAGCTTGTACATACTTGTACTCTTATTTCTTTTCATTGGTGTGCAGGGGTGTGCAGAAAGATGGTCATGATGAGAGGCGAGGAATAATTCATTCAGGCCTGAAACATAAGAACTCCAGCCGGATATAATGAGATGACACTGTTCATATTTTTGTTTAAGAGACAATTACATGAAACCTTAGCATTGGAGCAGAGAAGTCATTAGGCCCAAGTTTTGAGGCAGTAATAACAAGCCTTTTTAAAAGCTCCCCCGATCATATCACATTAATACATTGCAATTCTGTTCTCTCTTTCCTGTTTTTCTGTCACCGGGGTGAGGATACGTGTTAAGATAAATATTAGATAGTCTTGGCAATTATCCACACGTTCATAGTGGAATAACAGGCTCGCCGTGTTTATACATAAAATTTACCAAGACATCCGAGTCCAGGTGCATGCTGGGTAGGCGCCAGGCGACTGCAGAGTTTGAGCGTTTGCCTTTTGCATGTCTGTCTCCTCCTCCGCAATGCAAAATATCATGTGTTCCTTGGGTAAAGTGATAAAATAGTGTTAATGATGGCTGTATGAGAGATCCCATCACTTACAAAGACGGTGACAGCCCAGAATACACACATAAATGTTGTCAAAGCCCCCAAACTTTCAATAGAAGTAAACATTACACTGACCACATTATTTAATGGTGCCGGTCATGTTTTGAGACATTTGGAAATATGGCCAGGTAGATGGATTTCTTCCCAAATGTGTAAAGCACAGAAATGGAATGAAGACAAAAATGTTTTAGGCTGTTGTATAATTTGAGGTAAAGGCTTTTTTTGTGCTGCCAAATAGGTGAAGAAAGTGTTGCAGGTGGGAAAAAAAGTAGTGTTGGGGGAAAAATGTTCATTTTCTACCTTGACAGCTTGTAATGGGATGGGACATAGTGAGAACAGGAACTAAACTAACAATCAGAGCCTGGAAATGGCCCTGGCCCAGTAACCGAGGCGATTACCACGGACCCTCTGATTTTCCACTCAGGGTTTGTAGTGAAACATAGTGGTATGAATATCAATAGCCATTCCATGCTTTTTCAAGCTTTTCTAGTGGCTAGCAGGAATCCCTCATCATTCATCTCAAGCACAGAGTCGAACGAGGCAGGATTCCATTTTAACATTGGGTTAAAACAAGATTTAGGATCTTATTTTTTAAATCATACAGTTCCCTGAGCTCTTTGATGACTCCCATGATTAAAAAAGACCAGCTCGGTCCAGTGTGAATTTCCAGTTTTTTTAAATGTTGGTTAGTGCTGGTCACCAATGCTGCTTTACTATTTACAGTTATTCATTTCTCAGACACTTTTATCCAAAGTGACCTACATCACAAGCAATTTGTCTCATATGAGCCAACAATATGCATAGTAAACAGCCAAGTTTAATGTATAAGAGGTGTATAAGAGCAAAGGTCAAATGCAAAGTATAAATAAATAAAAGGAAAAGAATTGGAGAGGAATTAAAAAACAAAAAACCCACAATATTATATAAAATGCATTTTTATATTCTATATGACCTTGTATAAATATTAAATAATAATTACAATTTTTATATATATTTAATTATGATTTGTTTAATTATGATTTTAATTAAATTTTATTAGCATTTTGTTTCTGTTCTTGCTTGTGTACTGTTTATTTATTTAATTTCAAGTCTTTTGTAGATCCAAGGAATTTGAGGGATATTGTGCCTTAAAGAAACAAAGGGGTTGAATGGGTTTTATCTGGCTTGTCTTGTTGGTTTAGTAAAAAAGGAAGAAAAGCAAAGGGTGAAAGTGGTTCCCCTCCTGTCAGGAAGTTGTCCCTAAAATGAATCTAGGGAGTGCCATTTCCAGGAGTTTTATCCTCATGTTTCCCACTAAGAACTTTGGCGCATCTGGTGCAATAGTCTTGACAAATGTTCAAATTCTCCCATATCCACGTTTTATACAGGTTTAATTCCATTTCCAGATATTGCCTTCATTTGTCTTCCACATTGTCGTTACTTTAACAGCAATTGACATTCCCACGAGATTCCTTCTCAGCCAGCTCACCTTCCCCATCTGATTCACATCTAATATTCACGCTGGTGATGGACATTCACCAATTGCGTGGGGACCATTATGTCTATCTTCTGATCATCTGTTATCTGTGCCTGAACATATTGGGTCATTGATTTTAGGAATTGTGGAGCCCCATGCCATGTGTCAGAAAAGAAAAAGTGGGGAGAGAGAATGAGTGGGCTTTCTGAAATTACCTTCTCCTGTAACCTGTCATCCGTTACACCAGAGCAGTCTCATTCTGCTGTAATATTCATGTCTCTGCTTAACTAGCTTAAAGGAATAATTCACCCTAAAATTCTGTCATAATTTACTCACCATCATGTATGTCGTTCCAACAAATGTGAATTTCTTTTTTTGCCTGTTTTTTTTTTTTTTTGTGTCCGTATACTGTAAAAAAATTATAATTTTAATGGTGCAGGTTCCCTTACTGTATATGGTGAAAAGCTGTAATAAATCTAACAGGACATTTACTGTAAAATACTGTTAAATTTACGGTTTTTGGAAGCAAAAAGTCATCTTATAATTTACAGTGAAAAAAAATCTAATTTAAATTAATTAAAATTGATTAACTTAAATTGATATTCCCAGAAATCTCCATGTGACACTTGATTGTTTTCATTGAAATAAGAATAATATTGAGTTTCTTCTTATTGTTATATACATTAGGGTTATGTTAGGCTATGTCTAGGGCTGTCATCGTTAACACGTTAAGGCATGCGATTAATTTTACAATCCTTCACACGTTCAAATAATTTAACGCAAAATTACTGAAGCACAATTTCTATTCTAACCCTTTAACCCAATTTTGCAAAGTTGTGATTAGATCATTTAAGACGCTAAACTCGGGAAAGGTTCAGTCAATGATTCAGTAAAGCAACGAGAAGTGTCAAACAATGTGCCATAACGGAGCAAATATAAAGGAAACCAGGCTGATTACATCAGAGATTGCAGAGAGAACAGGGATCGCGTTGCATTTTAAGTGAATTATTCATTCCAGTGTGTTTCGCTTTAAAACACGAGCTCTGTCATATTCTGTGATTGTCTCTGACGAGCGCGGAAACAACCCACAAGTCGCGCTGTGGAGTTAGAGTACAGGCTGAATGGATTGTCAACACATCCCACCGCTGTATGGCCAGATGAGATGCAAACTACGTTTTCTCGACTGGATAACCAGTCTCGCTAGTAAATGATGGATGAAGACTGCAATCAAGGTAAAAACGATAGCGGTGGCGTACAGGAGTCGTACAGTAAGCACGCATGAGTCCGTTATAATAATGCGTGTATGAGTGCTCTTGACGCACTAATCACACATTGTATTTATGCACAGGCATTTCCGTACATTCACGTTGTTTCCACACATTCACGTTAATGTTTTGATAGGTCATGTTTATGTTGCTGTGTTTAGTTATATGGAATGGATCCGTGTACTGTAGTAGATAAATGCAGTCAGCAGGCGGTTGGTTTTGTCAGGGTTGGGGATGAAGGACGGAGCGAGGACTCAGAACAAGGCAGAAACAAAACAAAACAAACAAAAACTACCCCGTAGGGGAAAAAATAGCTGGCAACTTGACTGGCTGGCAGGACAAGGCACACGGCAGGGAACATTCAACGACGAACTGGCACAGGACTGCAAACACAAGGACAATAAATAGAGAGCAAATGCAGAGGGTAACGAGGGAACACATGTCGGGCAAATTAACCAATAATCGGGTAACAAGATGGGTGGGGTCAAGACAATTGACATGAGAGAGCACATGGCAACAGACAAACACAACACAAGGCATGAAAGTACGCGGCCGGTAACATGAGCTGCGTGCAACAACAACACAAGACAACAAGAAAAGCACATGGCTGAACACAAACCGCGTGCTACACAAAACACAACACATGTGGACAGAAGAGCGCATGGCCGAGCGAACTCGAGACCGCACGCTCCCACAACCAGACAGAACATGGAGCGCAAGTGTCCAGACCCTGACACGAAACCGAAACTCAACAAGACATGAGTGCTGGGATCTGAACACCACGCTCCAACATGAAACAGGACATGCAGACAAGAGCTCACAGCTCGAGCACTCTCGAAGCCGTGCGCTCACATGAAAACAACGACATAACGGGTGTGTCAGGGCTCTGTCACAAAACCAGGAATTACACTAGACCGAAGTGACAGAAACCCGCAGGTTTAGAGTGTTGCATGCTCCATGGGGCCTGTTAGGCTGATCGCAACTTGGTTCTCTAAAATGTAATAAAAGCTCTTTGCTGTTGCACTGTACACATACTATAAAATTTGGATTTTTTTTTTTTTACTTCATATGGGCTTATATGGGCTCCTTATATCATTTGGTTTTTTGGTGTCCTTTTGTAGTTTCTAAATGTCTTTTTTTGGAAAGACATCTAAATTTATCTTGAAAAAAGCTTGCAGAAAATATAGATTTTTGTGAATCACCCTTCAATCTTTTGGTTTACTTTGCTGGATATAGCAAATGATGACAAAAACATTTGAAACAAGATAAATGGTCTATGCTTAATTTCATGAAGTGTGCGAAAAAGGATGTGATTAATTAGATTAAAAAATGTAATCGACTGACAGTTTCTCCATGTTGTAAATAAATGTTATTGAAGTGTTGTGTGTTACCATGATGGTGTTTTGTATTTGTGTCCGTGACACTGTACACCTTCAATTAGTATAGTTGGAAAACTACTTGTGATGAGCTTTAATTCTACAGTATATCTTACTCATTTGCCACCTTTGTTTTTGGTGGTTGTCAGTGTGTTATAAAGGTTCGAAACACTTGTTTTGTACTTCAATATGTTGGTATTTTAACAATATATCAGTTCATGAAATATTACATTTTAACTGTAAATGTAAGTTCATTCTGTAAAATCTAAGATATTTGCCATCAGATTTGTAACAGTAAAGTTCGGGCAACCACAGGGGTTGGAGGCTTCGTGGATCTTTACATTCACAGTTATTTTTTTGGTGTGTTGTTGAGAAGGCATCTTCCATTTAATGAACGTCAATAAGTGCCACACAACATTGGCTTTCATTATATGGACAACAATAGCTGAAAAATAATTCAAATGATCTTATTTTCTGTTACGCAAAAAGTAAAAGAAAGTCATATTTGGAACAACATGAAGGTGAGTAAATGATGACAATTTATTTTTGTGTGAACTCTCCCTTTAACCAGCAAGACTTCCATGGAATTGATAGATATATTCTTTTACAATTGCTGTAGCAATGCCCAAATCGGAGTGCTTTACATCCTCTTATTTTTGAAACTTTATCTCTACATTATTCTGTTTTAAATATTGCGTGGTTTATAAAGCACAGAGAAAGGGAGAAGGGCAGAGAGGGAGGGAAGGAAGGAGGATTGCTTTTTGGACTGCGTGTTTCAGGTCACTCAACATAGGCAACGAGAAGCGAACATGCAGCTCACCCACAAGAGGATTTACAGACATACACAGGTCTCTATAAGATTGGGGAAAAAATAGCAAAGCGCAGCAAGGTCATAGGAAAGCTGTTAATAATGCAATAAAACATGTACACGTACACCCGCACACAAGCAAAGACAGGACCATCTGGTCTTGGACATGTCCTCTGTGGAGATTAATTGGTGATGTGTAGCTGTAGTCTCAGCCCAGCGCTGGTGTTCTGTGAGGAGGGAAAGAGAGAGGAGAGGTGGGGGTACTTCTGGTGATGCCATGAATCAGTACATCTGTTTGGGAGATAGGAACGATAGGAACACACACAAGAGGGAAAGACCTGGGGCCACAAATGATGCTTATTAATGGATTTGGGGTTTGAGTGTATTTGTGTGGTTTTGTCCATCAAACAAGCAGTCAGTCATGTTCATATTAAAGTCAGGATACTTTTTTATCACAAATCATTGCAGATTTCAGAACTACAAAATCAAAGTTTTTGTATCAAGGAATTAATTTGGATGAATCTGTTGATGATCTGGAGTGTTCATTTACTGTAAGGTTGCAATCGTCTGTTTATGCAATTTTCTCACAGACTGTGTTTTCTCCTTGTCTATCACTTGACATGACATGAAAAAAAAACACTATGATGATGAAAATGTTACATTTATGTACTAAGAATGTATAGTATTTATATTTTATAATATTAATATTAGAATATTAAAGAATAGTTGCGTCAAATGTTGTTATTTGAATTGAAGGTATACATAAGGGTATTAAATATCAAAGGTAATTCAATTCCATAAATTAAATTCCACCTAGTTTCTGAAGTGTTGCTAGATAGTAGAAGGGACCTACTGAAAAGAAGGGAAAATTCTAAAAAAGTTCCAAGCTTGTATTCTTACAATTCGAAGTGACATAAGCAAACACATAAGCAAAATTAGCTTTGATGTTGTGCGTTTGACATCTTCTGGAAATCTAAGTGGAAAAAGCATATATAGACACAGTGTTGCTTGAAAGAATTCCTAGATTTCTGCATAAATATAACCCAAAAGATCATCAGATTTTCACAAACGTCCTGAAAGTTGACAAAGAGAATCCAATCAAACAAATGAGATGAAAATATATACTTTGTAATTTATTTATTCAAGAAAATGATTCAATATTACATATCTGTGAGCAGCAAAAGTATGTTAATCTCTAGGATTATCTGTTAATTTGAAGGAGGATTTAGAGTCCATGTGTTCAGAGGTGTTTTTAATGGGAGGATATGGTGTCAGGGCCCTGTTTTCTTTAATGAACAGGAATCTATCAAAGTCTGATCATGTTTGTTGAAGTGAATCATGGCACGAACAAAGGAGATTTCTGAGGACCTCAGAAAAAGAGTTGTTGTTGTTCATCAGGCTGGAAAAGGTTAAAAACCATTTCTAAAGAGTTTGGACTGCACAAATCCACAGTCAGACAGATTGTGTACAAATGGAGGAAATCCAAGACCACTGGGCCACATACAGAGATCACTCCAAAAAGCAGAAGTAAAAAGTCCACTAGTTTCAAAGGACTGCAGGCTAAATATAAGCAACTAAAGGCCTTTCTCACATTGGCTAATGTTAATGTTTATGAGTTCACCATCAGGAGAGCACTGAACACCCATGGTGTGAATGGCAGAGTTGTGAATGTTTAGCTGCATCTGGGTCAGGGCGGCTTGCCATCATTGATGGAATAATGCATTCCGAATTATACCAGCAAATTCTAAAGGAAAATATAGGACATCTGCCCGAGAACTGAATCTCAAGAGAAAGTGCAGCAAGACAACGACCCCAAGCACACAAGTCGTTCTACCAAAGAAAGGTTAAAGAAGAACAAAGTTAATGTTTTGGAATGACTGAGTCAAATTCCGGACCTTAATCCAATTGAAATTTTGTGTAAGGACCTGAAGCAAGCAGTTCTTAGGAGGAAACCCACCAACATCACAGGGTTGAAGTGGTTCCATACTGAGTAATGGGCTAAAATTCCTACAAGCCATTGTGCAGGACTGATACGCAGTTACAAGAAACCTTTAGCTGCAGTTATTGCTCCAAAAGGGAGTCACACCTGATACTGAAAGCAAAGATTCACATACTTTGCATTATAAATATTAACAACGGGATCCTTTCTCAGTAAGTAAAATGACAAAGAATAATTTTTGGCTCTTTGTTTGTGGATCCTCTTGTCTATTTAGAGGACTTGTGGTGTGAAATCTGATCATGTTTTGAGTTATATTTATGCAGAAATATAGAAAATTCTAAAGGGTTCACAAACTTTCAAGCAGCACTATATATAAACAGTGGGAAAAATATTTATTTGATCACCTGCTGATTTTGTAAGTATACCCACTTACAAAGAAAGGAAGGGTCTGTCATTTTTATGGTAGGTTTATTTTAACAGATAGATACAGAATATCAACCAAAATATCCAGAAAAAAAAACATTATATAAAGGTTAGAAATTGTTTTGCATTTCAATGAGTGAAATAAGTAGTTGATCCTCTACCAATTAGCAAGAATTCTGGCTCCCACAGATTGTTATGTGCCCATGTGGAACACAGATTAGTCGTGCCACTTTATGAAGTTACTCCTAATGTCAGCTCGTTAGGTGTATAAAACACCTGTCCACACAATCTGTATCTTCCATTCCAACCTCTCCCACCGCCATGGGCAAGACCAAAGAGCTGTCAAAGGATGTCAGAGACAAGATTGTAGATCTGCACAAGGCTTGAATGGGCTACAAGACCATCAGCAAGAAGCTTGGTGAGAAGGAGAAAACTGTTGGTGCGATTATTCGAAAATGGAAGAAATACAAAACAACCATCAATTGGCCTTGGTCTGGAGCTCCGTGCAAGATCTTGCCTCATGGGGTAAGGATGATAAAGGTGAGGAATCAGCCCCGATCTACACGGGAGGATCTTGTTAATGATGTTAAGGTAGTTGGGACCACAGTCACCAAGCAAAACATTGGTAACACACTGGACTGAAATCCTGCAGAACACAAAGCTGTTTCCCCCTGCTCAAGAAGCCACATGTACAGGCCCATTTAAGGTTTGATAATGAACATCTAAATGCTTCAGAGAAGGCGTGGGAGAATACGTGCTGGTGGCAGATGAGACCAACATGAGGCTCGTTGGCATTAAATCGACTGCCGTGTTTGGAGGGAGAGAAATGCTGACTATGACCCCAAGAACACCATCCCTACAGTCAAGCACGGGGTGGAAACATTATGCTTTGGGGCTGTTTTTCTGCTAAGGGTACAGGACGACTTCACCGCATTGAGGGGCAAATGGACGGGGCCATGTAATGTAAAATCTTGGACGAGAACCTCCTTCCCTCAGCCAGAACACTGAAGATGGGTCATGGGTCTTCCAGCAGGACAATGACCCGAAACATACCGCCAAGGCAACAAAGGAGTGGCTCAAGAAGAAGCACATTAAGCCAACTAATGGCAGTTAAATTATGAGACATGTTTTGTCCCATGTCTAAAGATTCAATGACTTGATTATTTTACTTTTATTTTACAAATATTAATGACTCATTTGTAGGAATTGTATTTTGCAGTTCGTAATACTTTTGTGTGCTTTCATATTGTTTTCTTAGAAAATGCTCGGTACATGTATACAGGGATGTTAATGTAAATGCTCAACCAGATGCATGTTTGTGCTTTTGTGTGTGTTTGTGTAGTTCTGCCGCTGGGTATATTTTTAGAGAAGCATCACATCTGTCACTGGTGTGGTTAACGCTCAAGCAGGAGTCAAGCTTTGACTCACGACCTCAAATGTCACAAACTGAACCTGCGTTCTGAACCCGGCTAACACGGCCTCCTCACTGCCCTCAGTGAGCCATTGCCACCACATCTTGTCTGTCCCAATGAATTAGTAACATGCAGCGCTGCTAATGTGACTAATCAGAAACACACATAAACACACAAAAACACATATGGGTGAAATCTGTGCACACCTGTGTGGTGATACGTTTAGGTCCTTCAGCCTAGTGTGGAAAAATCTCCCTGAGGAACAGTGCTGAGTGTCAACCTCTCAAGATGGCTAATTACTGTTGATGAATCCTCCATATAAACCAACCACATACAGAGAGAGACAGATGGAGAGAGAGAGGGAGAAAGAGCAAAAGAAGAGAAAGTGCAAGGTGGAATTTAAGGGTTGGGATTTGTCAGCAGAATTGTGGGTATGTTGTTTGTAAATCATGATCATTTTGTGAGGTGCATTTAAAGGGATAGTTCACGCAACAATGAACATTTTGTCACTATTTACTCAATCTCTTCCAAACCTGAATGAATTGATTTCTTCTGTTGAACACAAAAGAAGATATTTAGAAGAATGTTGCTTACCAAACACTTGATGGTCCCCATTGACGTCCATAGTATTTTTTCCCTACCATGAACGTCAATGGGGACCATCAATTCTTCAAAATATCTTCTTGTATGTTCAAAGGAAGAAAGAAACGTGTACAGGTTTGAACGGTGAACAACCTGAAGGGTGAATTTTCATTTTTTGGCGTGAACCTATCCCTTAACGAGCAGTATTGTAATATTTATATAGTGAGCAAAAGGGAGCACTTGCATCCCAGTGATGAGTGTCTTTCCAAACAGGTTTACTAGCATTTATATCCTGTTATATTTAAGTAGTAGTTTATTGTAATTACTCATTTCTTGTGAATAACAATTAGTTCCAATTATTCATATATTCAACTAGGGTAGTTGGGCACATTTATATTACAAGTTAAAATAACCTTTAATATACACCACCAAATGGTCGTAAAACAAAAACAAGATGCTATAAACATAGAACTCCTTTATAACATTGAAGGGGGGGGCATCTTAGAGGATAAATAACTACTTCATAATATCCATGCCAAAACATCCATCCAATTCTGCAATATTTTTTATCATATGTGCAAATGTGAGCTTGCTCTACAATCGTCTAGGTCGGTAATTAAACAAATTCCAAGACGTACAACAAACACTCGCTCTCTATACAATTCCCTATATAGAGTACCACAGCAAACGTGCATAAGTGGACAAGCTAATCAGCAGGCAGTCTCCATTTCTAGTCTGTCATGGTAGCCGGTAATTCTAATTTTTGCCCCATGTGACTGGACGATATGTCTGTTTCCGTGACCCAGACTCAACAACTGTGATAACATTAGCTCCAGATTTCTTGACCTTGCATTTTTGTTCTCAGCGCGCTGGTGTCAGATTAATTGCCACCCTCAAAAACTTTTTATAACGCAGTTAATGTGCATTAAAGGGGGAACGTAGTCATAAAATGGTGAAAAGTAAAAAACATTTGTCTAAAGAGGGTGAACATAAAATAAAAAATAAATCCCGTTCCGTCCCTCTATACTTAAAAGACGCTAATGTTACATTTGCTGTAGTGCTTGCTGTTTCTTTGTAACTTATTTGTGACAATTTACAGCCCTTTATGGTTTTCAAAGCCAGTTTTCAGTATATATATTTTTTTATTAAATAAAAAATTATTTAGTATAATAAAGTGGATTAGGTCCTATTGTAAAACATTTAAGTGTTTTCTTTTTAATTATAGTCTTTTTCTAGGATCCCTAATTACAATCTTAAAATAGTAAACAAGCATGAATGAAATAACTGTTACACGTTTTGATAGTAATGTTAATTTAAAAGTATTTTTCTCGAACCTATTATATTATGTCGTATGTGTCGTAAGAACTTAATCATCATGAATAATATAAAAACGGACCAAATCTCTGACGATTGCTACTAGATAAGTGTCATTCACTTAACAGATTCTAACAAATGACATAGTACAGGGAGTATTTATTTGTCTGTACAAAAATGATCAAAGTCTTGTTTTGCTTTACCAGTGCTGGAATATTTTTTTGAAAATATCAAATTCTTTTTATACTGCACCTAATATAAAGTAAGGCATATATATATTAGACATTTTTATTCAGCTCAAGATTTTTACGTTTACATTCAATAATTGTGTCCTTTATGCCTCGAAAGTTATGTGTGTTTTGTTATGTCTGTGTGGTCGTGTTCTATCAATTGGTGGAACATGTTACCACCCCTTGCCTTTCTGCTGTGCTGAAATCAGTGTGAAGGCTTCAAAAGATTAGGGTTTGTATGTGAGGCTGGAGGCACACGACATGCTCTACAATGGGTGTGTTTTGTGTGTGTGTTGTGTGTGTGTTGTGTGTTGTGTGTGTGTGAGTGTGTGAGTGTTTGTGCACTCCGTGGAACTATTACAGATGGAATGAGAGGGATTCATTTGTGTTTGAAGGCAGAAACGGTTCCGACCTAAGACCACCAAATTCAGGCCATACATTGCTAACCTCTCTCTCTCGGCTCTCTCTCTCTCTCTCTCTCTCTCTCTCTCTCTTCCTCTCTCTGATCTATTTCGCTCAGCTTTTTGATACAGTCATTTTCATCCAACACAACCCTCCCTTTTTATCACAATAGAATTTTGGCAGTATAAATGTAATGGATGAATAGATATTGTTCTGCAACAGGCTGTGGGCTTTTCTTTTTTGCTGATGAAGTATTGGGACACAGCTATGTGTGAAATGTTGAGTGTCTTGTGAAAAGGCCAAGGACACTATAGATAGACAGAGTGAGCTGTTGCTAGAAAGAGATGAAATGGCAGCATTGCGTTAGAGTTTGCATATTGATAACATTTCTATCTCTCAATCACCCACACACACGTGCTGGTAGCACCTCATGCACATTGATTTGGCTCTAATGAGGTGTAATTAAACATTTGATGGCATCTTTAATGAGTCCAATGTTGAGCTGTTTGTGTTGTAGTTTACCTCTACTAATGGATAGAACCTATGGGTTTGCACAGACCAGAACGTTCGCATTTGTGTGTGTGTATGAAATGGGGTTGGGGGGGTTAGCTCCATCCAAAAATAAAAATTCAGTCTTTTTTTTTTCACCGTCATGCCGTTCTGTATGCTTTTTAATTTTTTCAGTGCAACACAAAAGTAGATATTTTTGAAGAAATATAGTTTGCCTTAAAATGGCATAGTGACCAGGGACTCTCAGTCTCTGAAAAGGACAAATAATACCATTACATGTGTTTATGTGAGTGTGTAACTGTAAACTGTGGAGTGTTCTGCTGTAGAGATGAATACTGTACAGATCAGTATTCCAACCTTCCACACAGTGATTAGAATTCCACGAGTGAGACTCTGGAAACAGGCTACATCCTTCCAGGCAGCTTTCAGATCAAATACCTCAAACACACTTTTCATGTTTCATGGGCTAGTTAAGATATTAATAATTGACACTTCTGAGAGTCGACACAGGCTGGAAACTCTGAAATAGCAGGGCATTCTTCTGGTAAGTACTGCAGGATCTGACTGAGCTGTTGTAACATATGGTAAAAGCTAAAAAGCTACAAATCCAATAATATTTACAGTAGTGCTGTTATTGCAAAACTAACAACGAATTATTTACATCGAAATCTGTTACTGGTTTTCAGTAATTCAAATAAAGCTGAAATAAAATATAAATATTAGTGTAACACCAAGCCAGCAGAGGGAGCCCTCGCCCGAGTATTGACTGTTAGCACTCCCTCTGCTTTCTCTGCAACCACTTCCTGTTTAGTGGCCATATTAACCTGGCTACCACATGACTGCTTTGCGAAGTATTGCCAGTTTATCCTGCCTTACCAAGCGTTTGTATCTCAGCTTTCTTACCACCGGGGTATGGACTCTGTTTATTGTTGTTTTTGCTCTCTTTGGGGGGGGGTGGGAAAAAAATTACCCCTTTTGCCTGTTTGCCTGGTTGGACTGCCTTACTGTGTTTTTGACCCCATTGCCTGTTTTTACTGACACTGAGTTTGGTTTTGTTGGACTGCTTCAATAAACATCTGCACATGGATTCTTCCTCGGCTTCTGCCTCACCCTCATTACAGAATACTTCGCCTACTATGAATCCAGCGGAAGTTTCTCAGTTCCAAGCGGCATTCGCTTATCAGAGCGAACTGCTAAAGAACTATCAAGAGCAGCTCAACAAACTGCAAACGATCATTTAACCCACTATATTCGATCGCTTCCTTCAGCCACACCACCAACAGTAAGACTGGCGTTGCCAGACAAGTTTGATGGCTCTCCAGGACATTGTCGTGGTTTTATCCGTCAAGCCCACATTTATGTTGAAAGCCAGAGAGATCAGTTTCAAATTGAAGCAAGTAAATGCACTTTTCTGATGTCACTAATATCTGGTAGAGCAATCGATTGGGCTGCAGCGGTTTGGGAGACAGATTTACAGTTTCATTCATCCTTTGAATATTCCCTACAACTACTCAGAGATGTGTTTGAATATCCCGAGGGGGGCAAGGATAATTCCACACAATTGTTACACATGTCTCAAGCCAACCGTACCACTGCAGATTTCGCCATTGAATTTAGAACCCTTGCCGCTCAAAGTAGATGGAATGATGTTTCTCTGAAGGCTGTTTTCAAACCGAGTTTAAACCTCGAGCTTCAGACAGAACTGGCCTGCAAGGGTGAGGATTTAACTTTTTCTGAGTTTGTCGCTATGGCTATCAAGATAGATAACCTGCTGAGAAACACTCCCAAGAGGAAATCTGCTCGTCTGCCTCACTCAAACTTTCTCACTACAACCACTGTCCACCAAGAGCCCATGCAGATAAGATACGCACATTTATCTGATGAAGAGAGGACTCGACGCCGTCAACATAGTCTGTGTTTTTACTGCGGTGAAACAGGCCACTGTAATGTCGAGTGCCCACACAAAGCCTGGGGATCCACCACTACTACCAGCCGGGTGAGTGTTAATCAATTCTCTCTAAGTTCAAAAACATTTTTGATTCCTGTTCGGCTGACTACTAAGAATGGTCCCATTACTTTGACAGCGTTGATTGAATCCTGGTGCTGCTCTGAACCTGATCAACAAGGATATTGTCAAGAGATACAGTCTACCTACATTACAATGTGTGCCCACCGTTTGCATCAGCGATGTCAACAATAAGCCTATTGAGGGAGGTATCATCAGACAAACTGCACCTGCCCAGCTACAGATTGGTCTGTTCCATAGCGAAAACATCTCACTCTACATCATTGACCCAGGTATGAAATCATCCTTGGACATCCATGGTTATCTGTTCACGATCCTGTACTCTCATGGTATCATGGAGAACTGACTCACTGTCAACTTCTGCTAGGACCATTGCTGAAAACATCAAATGCCAAGTATCATGTCTCGCCACGAGTGTTGAGAGTCCGGTCTCTGACTCCAGTCCCAAAATTCCTACCTGCTATCACGACTACTTAGAGGTGTTCAGCAAGTCCAAAGCTACACAGTTACCACCTCACCACCCCTGGGATTGCACCATCGACATTCTGCCCAATGCCATGCCACATAAGAGTACAGTCTATTCACGATCACGCCAAGAATCTCAAGCCATGGAAGATTACATTGAAGTGGCTCTTAACTATGGCTTCATTCGACCTTCCACTTCCCCAGCAGCAGCAGGTTTCTTCTTCGTTGAGAAGAGGGACGGAGGCCTACGACCATGCATTGATTATCGTGGACTTAACAACGTGATGGTGAAATTACGCTATCCGCTCCCTCTAGTTCCTGCTGCCCTGGAGCAACTTCGAGAGGCAAAAATATACACCAAGCTAGACTTGAGAAGCGCTTATAATCTCATCCGGATCAAGGAAGGTGATGAGTGGAAGACTGCATTTCTCACCACCAGAGGTCACTATGAGTACTCGGTGATGCCGTTTGGGCTAGCCAACGCCCCCGCTGTGTTCCAATCATTCATTAACGAGATCTTCAGGGACATCTTGAACCAGTATGTTATTGCCTACATTGACGATATTCTGATTTACTCAAAGTCTGAAGCTAAACACATCAAACATGTCCAGGACTTCCTCTCTCGTCTCCTTAAGCACCAACTCTATGTAAAAGTGGAAAAATGTGAGTTCCATGTTCAGAACACCACATTTTTGGGGTATCACATCAGTCATCAAGGAGTCAAGATGGACACTTCCAAGATCCAGGCAGTCACGGAATGGTCCCAACCATCCACAATCAAGGAACTTCAAAGATTTCCAGGTTTGCCAACTTCTACAGGCGTTTCATCAGAAACTACAGCACGATCGCCTCCCCGTTGACGTCTCTTCTGAAGGGGAGGCCATCCAAGTAAAAGTGGACAAGCGAAGCCACCACTGCTTTCACAAAACTCAAGACAAGTTTCACTTCAGCACCTATCCTGAAACATCCTGACCCTAACCTCCCATTTGCAGTGGAGGTGGATGCATCAGACTGTGGAATTGGGGCAGTACTGTCACCGCGTCATGGTCAAGCAGCTAAATTGTACCCATTTTTCAAGAAAACTCACTTCGGCCGAAATAAACTATGATGTTGGTAATAAGGAGTTACTGTCCATGAAAGCTGCGATAGAGGAATGGAGACACTGGTTGGAGGGAGCCGTTCACCCGTTCCAGGTTATCACCGATCACAAGAATCTTGAGTATGTGAAAAGTGCCAAGAGACTAAACCCACGTCAGGCCAGATGGTCACTGTTCTTTTCAAGGTTTCAATTTACTGTCACCTATCGCCCAGGAAGTAAGAATTGCAAGGCAGACGCCCTCTCCAGGTGTCATGATCCTCCTCTCCAAGATCATTCTCCGGAATCCATTCTTCCTTCCTCTGTAATTATCGCTCCTGTAAACTGGGACATCATGGAGGAGATCCAAAGAGCCACACAGCAAAATCCTCAGCCCGCTTTGTGCCCCCCGAACAAACAATATGTTCCCCAGGATCTACGACAACGGGTCATGACCTGAGTTGACAGAAGTATGAACCCATTGCATTCAGGTATCTCACGCACCATCAAGTTAATCCACAACGCTTTCTGGTGGCCAACCATGAACAGAGATGTAACTGATTACGTGAAAGCTTGCCAAGTTTGCGCGCAATCTAAGACCCCCAAGGAACTGCCATCCAGTCTTCTGCAGCCGCTACCTATCCTGCAACGTCCATGGTCTCACCTGTCAATCGACTTTGTTACCCATCTCCCACCTTCCCAAGATTTCACTACAATTCTAGTCATCATCAACAGATTCTCTAAGTCTTCCACCTCATTCCCCTCAAAGTTCTGCCAACAGCCATGGAAACGGCTCAAGCTCTATTTCACCAGGTGTTTCGAATTTATGACTTACCCGAAGACATCGTCTCGGATCAAGGGACTCAATTCACTTCTCAGGTGTGGAAATATTTCTGCCGACAATTGGACATCAATGTGAGTCTGACATCAGGCTATCACCCACAGTCAAACGTTCAAGTCGAGAGACTCAATCAGGAGATTGGTAGATATCGGAGCACCTACTGCAGTTGGGAACAGAAAATGGGGGCGAATTCTTGCCATGGAGCGGAATATGCCCAAAAATCTTACATGCCTCTACAGGACTCGCCCCATTCCAATGTATATTAGGATATCAACCTCCATCCTCCCCAATGCTGAGTCCCAAGAGCCACAGCCTCCGCGGACATTGACGAATCGCCAGCTTTAGGTGAACATGCGCTGGACTCGAGGCGCTAGAGGGGAGTCGGCGCAATACAGGTGACGGGAGGGAATAAGGACTGAGGAGAGACAGGATACCTTGATTCGATCAATGGAACATACTCATATGAGGAATTTACATCGAGCCAGCTGCCCGAAGTTCTATAGAACCACACCACAGGGACGACCACGGCAGAGTGCAGGAGTCGCTCCTAGAGTGGGGGGGGGTTCTGTTACACCAAGCCAGCAGAGGGAGCCCTCAACCGATTATTGACTGTTAGCACTCCCTCTGCTTTCTCTGCAACCACTTCCTGTTTAGTGGCCATATTAACCTGGCCACTACATGACTGCTTTGCGAAGTATTGCCAGTTTATCCTGCCTTACCAAGCGTTTGTATCTCTGCCTTCTTACCACGTGTATGACCTGTTTATCTGTTTGCTTTGACTTCTCATTTGGATTACCCCTTTTGCCTGGTTGGACTGCCTTACTGTGTTTTTGACCTCATTGCCTGTTTTTACTGACCCTGAGTTTGGTTTGTTGGACTGCTTCAATAAACATCCACATATGGATTCTTCCTCGGCTTCCGCCTCACCCTCATTACAATTAGATGAAAATAATACTTATTACAAATATCACTTTTGCAGCGAACAGAAGTTTAATTTAAGTACTGCAATCACTAAAATTAAACTAACAAATTAAAACTAATAACAAAAGTACTAAAACTTAATCTGAAAATGAATTGAAATAAAATTCTAAATATTAATAAATAATACATAAATAACACTGCAATAAAATTATATATGTATAATATTTTGTATAAATATATCTTTACTTTTTTTGTAATATGTTATACAGTATATTACATGTTAATGTAAAATAATATTTGTCCTATATTTAAAATATTTTTCAGCCATTTAATGGAGTTATGTTTCATTTAAATGTAACATTTTAATGTAGTCTCAAATGCTTCTCCATTTGCTCTCCTTTTATTCTCATTGCTGCCTTGGAGAAACCATTGCAATATTAATAAAGAGCTCTCATTTGTGTTTTTTGTCTTTCCTACTGGTTCATAATGAAGATCTTTCTCCTCAGCGAAGTAAAAGTGAGAACATGTCAAGCTCATTTAAGCTTGTCGTTAGAAAGGGACGCTTGCACACAGGTACTGGCCATTTTTCTCTCCTGCGGTAAAGTGGAACTGAGGATAACAAAAACACCTTTGAAGTCATTACGACTCTAGTCCCAATGGTGCGCGTATCTAATGCAGGAAACTGTGTGTGTATATTCATATTCATTTATTTGTATTAATCTCGGTCGGTCAGAGCTGTCTTGTGAAGAGAATATTTAAGAGCATGCCTTTTAAGGCAGTAGATTAAAACAGTGAGGCAATATTAGAACCAGATAAGAGTAAATATCGTTCTAATTGCCCTGAAGAAGGCGTTTATTTGGCAGGCTCTAACACACACCCCACACACCACCACACACACACCCACACACACACAACAACACCTCACCACAACCCACTGGTTTCTGTTCACATGACTGAGAGCTCATTCCTCTGTAGACGGGACACAAAGATGCAGTTCTGTCGCAGACCTTTGGCAGCATATGGCCTGGTGGTGCGTTTGAATGTAACCAAAAGTTTTTGTTGTTCCACCCTGAATGATACTCTTTCTCATTCTCTGTTTTTCCTGTTCATTTGTTCAGCAGTTTGATTTGTTCACTGAGGGCTTCTGGCTGCTCCCAGAGGAGACGTAGGCTCAAGCAACATAATTTGCTGTGATTATGTGTGTGTTTGTGTGTATGCGCCTGTTTGTGTAATTGCAATTTCATCAGTACTTCAGGGATAGCCACGGACTGTTCAGCTAACCACAATCGTAAATGTTAACAATAGATGAAGAGAGAAACAAATTAAAGGGGCCACATTACAACGAATCTACTTTTCCTGGATCTTTTGAACTAGTTCACTGTACTGTGAAAAAAATACTGTAACTTTCAGAACTTTCAGAATAACTAAGCTGAAAAAATGAGTCATTCAGACCTTTGGATATATTTCCAACACACATAAGCCACCGGACACTCACACTTTAACAATAACAAAAGGAATAACATGTGACAGTAAAGCCTTTCTGACGTATATTACAGTTTTTCTCGATTGCTTAAACACATTTCTTGAAACTATGCCTCATATTCTCAAAACAGTAAACACCCAATTCCCCAAACATCCTATTTTCAGGTCAAAATGAAGCTCTACACTCAAAACCATTCACTCTTGCTGAAAAACAAAACTTTGGCCTCAGACATCACACACAAGCCCTCAAAAACACACGCACTACAACAGTCTTAATCACTGGTGAGATAAATTCAAAACAATACTACAAAAAACAAAAAACAGTAATAAGTTATGTTGCTTGTGGTTCTCACCCTCAAGGAACTTTTCACATAATGAACACACGTGTACACATTTGCACATTTTTTATTCCTTAAATCAAATGTACTGTACAGTACAATACACCAAACAACAACAACAAATATTCTGCCCCAGCATCACATCTTTGTTCTGGGTCAGGACAGAGAATCTTCGTAAAAGAAAAGCGATATACTGGCCCTAGCTAGGCAGCGGGGAGAAATCCTCTTGCATGCCTGATCCACCCCTGGCATCAGCTGAAATGTCTAGTCAGGCTTCTTTCATTCCATCTTCTCTGTGTCCTACAAAAATAGAAGCACTGATTACTGTAACTGTAACATTCTTTTTACAAAATGGAAGCAGACAGAAAATCTATATGTATGTAAGGCAATCTGGATGTATGGTTGTAAAAAAAGAGTACAGCACTCAAAAGTGACACAGTAGAGTACACGTGAGGCCTACACTACCTGCTTTCCTCTGGGTTCTTAGGATCGAGTGGACAGTGAAAGCAACTAAGTTTGGCTGGCACTCATTGAACCAGCATCCCTCATAGTAATACAGAGGACAAGGAAGGGTCAACTAGGGCACGCATTTCATCTGAGATCCAGTGTATGCTTGCCTCATACTATCTCTTCTCCCTCCCTTACTGCTCTTGCTCATCCTTTCCTCCTCCTCCTCCTCTCTGGTGTCCTCGCCTTTTTCAATCAAATCTCTCTGGATCATGTTCTAAAATGAATGAACTGACTTGGGCTCTTGATTTATCTAGTGAAGGTTCTGATCGGTGTGTGAATAATTGAATTTAGTGTTTCCACGTGGCGTAACTGTGTGTAATTGATGATCAAAGCTATCTGACTTGATTGTGAACAATATTGAATGATAGTGCTTTACATGACAACATGGTCCGAGGCCAGGGAATTGACGGGCTTTGTGTGTAGAGTTTGCAGTGACGTTCAACAAATCTGATTCATGTGTTAAAAAGGGGAATAGTGTTTATAGTTTAGAGAAATAGGTGTGCTTTTTGATAAATGGCGTTAATGAAATTTTTGTTCAAAAGCCTGGTGATAGTGTTTAAGCAATAGAGAAAAACTGTAAAATCCAAAACAGTGCTGTGCGGGTAATGAGCTCATTGTAGATACGTACACATGGTGGCATGTATTCGCGTATCACTTCACAAAGAGCTTAGAAATAAAATTAACTATTTAAAATGTGTAAAGATGTCCAAAAACGCGACCAGAATTCTCTGTTCAGCACAAATAAGATCTGCTTCAAGGAGACAGCCTTGTTCAAATGCCTGTGTCCGAATATAATGGGCAACACAAGCAGAAGGGAGCATTCTGATTTTTTAGGGTGATCAAGTCCTGTTATTGGTGTTTAGATGACTTTTGGTCCCCGCTGTTGATGTTGTAACTATATAGTCGAAACCCCACAAGACATGTGTTGGAAGTGGACTCCCGAGAAAGAAGGAGAAGGTGTAAACTTTATTCCTCGCGGTAGTATTGTTGCTGCACGCATGTCGTGAGGCACTGTTGTGTTTCAAACCTACTTTGTTTGGCCTTCCAAAAGAGGACGATATCCGCTTCGTTCATGCCTGAAGTGAATCCGTGGATGAAGCGGCGTCCAGCCCGGGCGGTAAACCCATGTGAGGTTGCGCAACGCCCAGGGCAAGTCCCTGTCGACATCGCCGGCCGCACCGCTCTCAAGCCCCTCGGCCTCGCTCATTCTAGCCGCGGGGTGAGCCGTGTTTGTTGTTGGCAAGGAAAAAATACTTTGTGGCCTTCCACAAACGAGGACCAGACTAGAAAGAGTGGTGAAGTGTATCTACAAAACACTGTTCCAGAACCATTAACCCCAATATTCAGCTGTGTGAGCACATTTATGGAGGACTGTTCCGATCATGGCAGAGAAACTAGTTAGCGTTGCTAGTGTACAATACCGGCTTTTCTGACTCATCAGACTGTAAGTACGTGCTGTATCTTTAAAGAATTGCACTGATGATTCAACGGTTGATGGTTGGTTTTTTTTTTTTTTTTTTTAGGCAGTGTTAGCGTAGGGCTTGTTGCTTTGCTCATGCTCGATCACCACATGCAGACAGGCGCTTTTGTTGCGGAGCGCGGCAATGCAATGTCTCAAACAAGACAGTATAAGTCATTTAATCCGGTAATTCTGTCCCACTGGACTGCAACAAATGTTCATTATAATGGGGTTAATGTTTGTCTCGTCCATCAGACGGGACATCAGCCTCCAGTATGGTCAGGGGCGAAAACATTTCCATCACACGTTTGAGGTATTCTGCCAATCACAACGCACCGGATAGCTGGCCAATCAGCGTACACCTCGTTTTTCAGACCGATGAGCCTTGTAAAAATCAATGCGTTTCAGAAAGGCGGGGCATAGAGGAGAAAACAATAATGTACATTATGTGGAAAAAAATGTGTTGTTTTAACCTTAAACCGCATAAACACATTTCATTACACCAAATACACAAAATAATGTTATTTTTAGCAGCATCAAATTACCCCTTTAAATGAACCGCACTAACAGAGCAATCGCACCAGAGTTAGTTTTAATCTAATCAAACCTGCCAAGTGTAAACACACTCTTAAAAAAAAAATTTTGTCCGTTTTTTCAATTTAAAAATCTAAAGAAACATTTTCCTGCTATACCATGTAAATATTCACAGTTTTTTCACTTGTATTTTGAATTATGGATTTTGAAAAAAAAAATTATAATATCTGGTAGGAGGACAGAGAAGAGGAGTTAAGTGAGAGGGGAAGCATGCATATGAAGAAACATCTCAATGACTGTTGATATGCCCACATTCTTCACTTAATATACATTGTGTGGGTGAAAGGCACAAAATACTTCAAACAATTATTTTCTGAGTCTGTGTATGTTTTTATATGTGTGTGTTAATGTGTTTGCATGTATTGCTCTCCCTGTATGTGTGTGTTGTTTTTTTTTTTTGTTTCCTCTTACTTAGAACTGATAAGGGGCTGCTGTCTATTCCCTAACTAATTATTATGCAGATTTTCTGTGAACATCCAGCTCTCTGTGGATCACAAGGCATATTTGCACATTATAGCAGCACTGCACACATACACACTGCTGTCGGTCCAACAGGCACAAAGATGTTTGAGCTTTTCCCTCAACCAAACTTGCCATCTTTGACATTTGGACTCATGTTGACATTTGGAGCAGGGTTGATAAAGACGCGTCAACAAGAGCCGCAACAGATTTGTTTCAACGTCATTAGAACTCTGAAAGTGGAACCAATTGAGTTTAGTTTTCAAAGACTTTTCAGCCCTCTTTTCAACTATTTCAGTCTGTTCTCTGTCTCTTTCTCTCGCCCTCTTCAGTTCTTCTCTTTGAAATGCCCTAATCTACGGCATGCTTGTGCAAGCAACAAATTTGGTAATTAAACTGCAAGCGCCTTGTCAGAAGAACCTGTTACAATTATTCATATTATCTGCCATTGTGTTTTAAAGTTATTTGGATATAATCGGTTGTTCCACTCTCTGACTGTTCATACTTTGCTCTTGTTTAAGATGCAATTTTTCCTTATTAAAAAAAAGTTTTTACACAGAAATAAATGGATAGTATCTTTTAAAAGTATATTTTAAATTGTGTCCTCTCTCACAGTAGCCTAATGAAAGTGGTTTTATTTTACATGGAATGGCTCACCTCACATACAGGTGCATCTCAATAAATTAGAATGTCATGGAAAAGTTCATTTATTTCAGTAATTCAACTCAAATTGTTGATGAAAATCATGATTCAAGAAAATTCAATGCAGACGATGGAAGTATTTTAAGTCTTTGTGCTTTAATTGTGATGATTTTGGCTGACATTTATCAAAAACCCACCAATTCAATATCTCAAAAAATTAGAATATGGTTACATGCCAATCAGCTAATCAACTCAATACACCTGCAAAGATTTCCTGAGCCTTCAAAATGGTCTCTCAGTTTGGTTCACTAGGCTTCACAATCATGGGGAAGACTGCTGATCTGACAGTTGTCCAGAAGACAATCATTGACACTCTTCACAAGGAGGGTAAGCCACAAAAGTTAATTGCTAAAGAAGCTTGTTGTTCACAGAGTGCTGTATCCAAGCGTGTTAACAGAAAGTTGAGTGGAAGGAAAAAAGTGTGGAAGAAAAAGATGCACAAAAACCGAGAGAACCGCAGCCTTATGAGAACTGTCAAGCAAAATCGATTCAAGAATTTGACTGAAATTCACAAGGAATGGACTGAGGCTCGGGTCAAGCCATCAAGAGCCACCACACACAGACGTGTCAAGGAATTAGGCTACGAGGGGTGTATTACTCTTGGTAAGACCTCATGAACCACAGACAACGCAGAGGCAGTCTACTGGGCTAAGGAGAAGCAAGAACTGGACTGTTGCCCAGTGGTCCAAAGTCTTCTTTTCAGATGAGAGGAAGTTTTGTATTTCATTTTGAAACCAAGGTCTTAGAGTCTGGAGGATGGGTGGAGAAGGTCATAGCCCAAGTTGTTTGAAGTCCAGTTTTAAGTTTCCACAGTCTGTGATGATTCGGTGTGCAGTGTCATCTGCTGGTGTTGGTCCTTTGTGTTTTTTGAAAACCAATGTCACTGAACCTGTTTACCAAGAAATTTTGGAGCCCTTCATGCTTCCTTCTGCTGACCAGCAGGATTTGGCACCTGCCCACACTGCCAAAAACACAAAAACAGTTGGTTAAATGAGCATGGTGTTGGTGTGCTTGATTGGCCAGCAAACTCACCAGACATGAACACCATAGAGAATCTATGGGGTATTGTCAAGCGGAAAATGAGAAACAAGAGACCAAAAAAAAAAAGGAGAGCTGAAGGCCACTGTCAAAGAAACACCCACCTCCACACCACCTCAGCAGTGCCACAAACAGATCACCTCCATGCCACGCCGAATTGAGACCGTAATTAAAGCAAAAGGAGCCCCTACCAAGTATGGAGTACATGTACAGTAAATGAACATACTTTCCGGAAGGCCAACAATTCACTAAAAAATACTTTTTTTATTGGTCTTATGAAGTATTAAAATTTGTTGAGATAGTGAATTGGTGTATTTTTGTTAAATGTGAGCCAAACTTATCACAATGTTAAAAAAAGCCAAACCAAAGGACGTAAACTAGTCAGTCTGTGGCATTGCATTATTTACTACACACGGAGTTCACAATTGCGTGGAATTACTGAACTAAATGACACTTTTCCACGGCCATCTCTTATGAGGCACGTATACTGCTTCGCTTGTACACTCGAGTTCTGATGGTCAAAACGGTATGCAGCAGTCATAATTTCCAATATTCCTGTCGCCATGACTAGTCCATACAGTACTATGAAAGTGTATACATAGCTTAAATAAAAGGTAGGGCGACAATTTTTTGCCCGAGGCTAGCAATGGCAATCTAGTTTTGAAAGCATAAGATCCCACCCTCCTGCAAATCACTCTCCTACAGCCAGCCTCCTCAAAACCCATGAATGACTACAGACAGACTAGAGTGGATACCCAGCACACGATGAGTGGGAGCACATGGTGGAGGGTGGAATGAACACGTAAGATACTAAGTTCTCATTCACCGCCCCCCCAGTGAGAAAACATTATAGTACAAATTGCATAATATTACAATAATAACACCTTCCATTCTCGCTCGGTCTGCAACAGCGTAATGGAACGTGCTGATGACGTATCATGTGTGCACAAACAGGGTCCACGGAGGTATGCAAATACATATGTTGACAGGCAGGTAGGACAGCCTATCAAAGTCCTCGCACCGAGGAATTTTAGGTCCAAGCCTCACCAGCCGATTATAAAAATACATATAAATACATAGATAACAAAATTTTTTTTGGAACCAAATTACCTACCCTGTTTTTAATGTAGTTTGTGTACTTTGTAGTAATTAATAGTTGATGGAAACCCGATTTCGAGGAAGGACCAGACTTATCAATACTTCCATGTTTCTCATATCAAATTGCCGACTCACTTTATTGTTTCAAACAAACTGAACCAGCACCATCTTGTAGGCCTATATGAGGGTACGTTTACATGAGAACAATGTACTAAAAACAGAAAAGGTTTCTTTTGGGTTTTTAAAAAGTTTTACGAATAGACAACAACATTGTCAAAACCAAACCGATCCTGTTCACACCGATCCGCGAAAATGACTAAAAATGCTGCTCGCCAGGCCAGTAGTTGTTGATATCACTTTGTAAACAAACACTACGCTCCTCTGCAAATACCTATAGATTAAATACAAATTTTCACAAATTCACAAGTTTTCAAAGTTAGCATTTTCAGGCCCCCAAAACGTTGTTGTCATGTAAATGAATGAGCATTCTGTTTTTAGTTCTCATTTAAACGCCTCCTCAAAAATGACCTCAGAGAACTAAATTATTAATATCACTGTAATATTGTTGCAGTGTGTGTCTTGTTGCTTGGCTGATTTGTACATTGTAATGGACTATTTTGTTTTCTTAGCGGAAACTTTACGGATCATATGCAGGTAAATTTACAAAATAATATTAATTCAAATCAATATTTTATGTGCACTTATTTATTTGCTACCATAATGTAGAGTATTTTGTCACAAAATAAACCCTGTCAAAAACTCACATTTTAATTGTATATGGACTTTAAGACAAAACAACCCTGTGAATTCAATGTACCTCTACCTCTAAGAGCCTCGTTGTTGTTCATGTCAAATTAAATATGGTGTCCCTGACCAAGGTCCATAAACAGACAAACTATAAAGCATTTTACCATGGTAACTGGATGGTGCTGATGTCTAGGTGGGTCTGTGCATCAGAGATGAGCCGTCCTTCTCATCTCTCTCTCTCTTCCCATAATTATCATCTCTCACCCAGTGTTCATTCCTCCCCAGTGTCCCCAGTGTAAGCTAGCCTTACATCTCTCACTGTAATGTGCAGGTAACCCAATTCCTCTCTGAAGATGCTTAATTATTTTTGGAGGGGGCAATGGAATGGTAAGTGATACACAGACACATGGGTTGGAAATGTGTGTGTGTAAATCATGCACATATTCCCTGGTTAATATGTGTGAGGGTACCGCTGCTTTAAACACCCCCCCCCCCCCCCACCCCGAGAGCCGTGACTTCCTCATGCTTATTTATGCCTGATTACAGTACAACACTGACTTGTAGACACATTGATAACAATGCGCACAAACACACGCACAGGGTACAGGGTAGCTGGGACTAGTGACCAACAAAGAATCAGAAAGACCCTTTTTGCTTATAGTCAGCATAAAACTGTATTTGCTACCCATTTTTATTCCATAATGTGGGTATTTTGTGAAACAGAATATTTAATGAGAAAAAATGTAGGGTGGGACATGATTTGGTCCTTTGGGAATTGATTGAATCCCAGTTCTTCGTTATTGTTATTTGTATTGTGAATACATACCAAAATGGAACCAAGTGGTCTGGGAAAAATAAAAAGGATTGGTAATGTTGAGGTTTGTCTAGTTTAGCATAATGCCACAATTATACTATTGTGGGCAAATAACATCTATCTCCATTGATGTTCATTTAGCTTTGCATTCTGACAAAAAAAATTATTTTATTATTTTTGTCAGCAAGACAAAGAGGGCTTTTTTTCCTGCATAGCCTTGCTGCCCCTAATGTCACTGTTCAATAGAGTTGCTATAGTGAGGAGATATATCTAGATAGGAGATTGTGTGCATTTTTGTGGTGCCATCCGCCAATCAGGTTTTCTTTCTGCACAATGACATAACTCACTACTTATCTGCTATATGATGCATCGTTGGTGAATTTTTCTGCTTTCCAAACAGGATAAATTCACCACTCAAGAGCACTTTGGATTGAGAACAGTCATACCCACCATACTGAAGGCTTGTTCCAAACCAAAGTGCTCAAAAACGGCCCCTTCAAAGGGCCCTTTGGAATGAAAGGTTTAGAAAGACACAACTGATGGGCACATCATTCCCATGATTACAAGTGGTATGTAATTGGCATACCCCCATAGGCTATATATGCGATTCATTCAGTCAGCAGCTTCCTCCACAATGTAATTTCTCCAAAATGTTGCTGTAATGAACAAGGCGTCTGAGGACTACTTAACTATTTTTAAACCCTGTCGTTTTGCTTTATTTTAGGTTTGATCATTATGGATTCCCTCTTCTGTCATACTCCAAGGGTCCTCAATTTTGGTAGCTATTTTATACAGTGGGTATGGAAAGTATTCAGGCCCCCTTAAATTTTTCACTCTTTGTTATATTGCAGCATTTGCTAAAATCATTTAAGTTAACTTTTTTCCCTCATTAATGTACACACAACACCCCATATTGAAAGAAAAACACAGCATTGTTGACATTTTGCAGATTTATTAAAAAAAGAAAAAATGAAATATCACATGGACCTAAGTATTCAGACCCTTTGCTCAGTATTTAGAAGAAGCACCCTTTTGATCTAATACAGCCCCGAGTCTTTTTGGGAAAGATGCACAAAGTTCTTCAGGTGTTTTTTAGCAAACGCCATGCGGGCTTTCATGTGTCTTGCAACTGAGGAGAGGCTTCCGTCGGGCCACTATGCCATAAAGCCCCGACTGGTGGAGGGCTGCAGTGATGGTTGACTTTCTACAACTTTCTCCCATCTCCCGACTGCATCTCTGGAGCTCAGCCACAGTGATCTTTGGGTTCTGGTCGTCCCAAACGTCTTCCATTTAAGGATTATGGAGGCCACTGTGCTCTTAGGAACCTTAAGTGCAGCAGAACTTTTTTGTAACCTTGGCCAGATCTGTGCCTTGCCACAATTCTGTTTCTGAGCTCTTCAGGCAGTTCCTTTGACTCCCTGATTCTCATTTGCTCTGACATGCACTGTGAGCTGTAAGGTCTTATATGATATTATGTATAAATATTTAAATGGAATGAAAGATGAAAGGTAGAACTATATGCTAGTGGAACTTGCTACAACCATAGTTAGCTAATATTGCTCCTGGGAAACACAACCCAGGACATCATTTTTCTGTGGCTCTAGAATAGTTAGTCACGTGACATTAATGGCTCAGGTGATTGGCTAAAAAAGTCACCAGAACTGAATGTCCATGAGAAAAGACTGCAGACAGCCAAAGAACTGGAATTGAGATGAATGGGAATGCCAACGGATAGCTATCTCCAAGTATTATAGACCTCCTTGGTACTGTCAGCTGAAAACGGAAAGTCATTTGAGAAACAAAGCAAGTTATTATGTTTTGATGATATATTAAGAAAACAGATATTGTTTTCTTTGCAATAATATGCACCAATGAGACCAAGGGGCAGGAATGTATATTAAGAAAATAAACATTGACCAGTTTGATTCATGTTGATTCAAATAGATGCTTAATGATATAAAAAAATGATTAAACATTATGAATATCAAAACATTGTTACATTAATCTTGATAGCATGAACATTTCAGCTGTGCACTTGGTGTTTGAGCTCTGCAGTAACGTGGTTTTCACTTTTGTAAAACACCCTCAACTAATGCTGTGAGAGTGTCAAGTACTGTCAACACTGTGCCATTTGTGGATTGGATACACTGGCCTGGCACGCTTTAATTGGTGTCACATATTAACAACCGAGAACTCTAAACAGCATTCAGCTAACAAGAACTCTAGTTCAACACAATTACCGCAGTTAATGGGATCATAAGAGTAGGCTAACTTCTTGTCATGAAGAGTGGCAAATGTTTGAGTCACCATTCAGGGGGACAAAAAAAAACAATTAAGAATATCATCACAGCTGATTACCTGCACCTCAAGGCCACAGCCGAATCACAGCCATACTGATATTCAGTTCAGTAAAGATACTTTCTCCTGTGATATTTCTGTCATAAAATTAAATAAAAAATATTTTTTAATATATACAAATTCACGAGTTCGTGTGCCTATATAATCTTAGTCTAATGGTAAACAGATTTGGCTTGCTGTCTGCTATAGAGGGGCTCAGAGATGATATTCTACTCAAGCTCCGATGCCTCCCCTATAACAAGCAAATTGTACAAAAAAGGAGGAGAAGGGGAGGAGGAGGGATGCCGAAAGAACTAACAATGGGAAGAGGTAAGATGCTGGTTTTCATTTTATGAGTGCGTGTCTAGATTTTTTGTTTATTTTTGCTCCACCATCAAAAACAGATCATTTGAGTAAAATATTGCTAAATGAACACAGGCAAGGCAAGTTTATTAATATCACACAGTTCATGCAATAATTCACAGAGCTTTACATAGCCATGAAGAAAAAATAACTAACAAAACACATAAAACTGAAAAGATAAAATTATTATTGGAATAAAAGAACAATAATGAAAAGTTTTATGTTTTTATTTTATGATATAGGCAGGCACATTTACAAAGCTTCTATGGCAAACAGTGAGTTTAAGCCGTCCGTTTAGGTTTACAAACAGTGACATTCATGGTTTGTGAGGCTGTGCATATTTTTCTCTTTCCCTTGAGTTTTTAAATATTATTCCCTTTTTTCTTCCTTCCAACTCTTTTTCATCTTTATTTGATTTTTTTACAGAGTAATTTTTTCATGAACATCTGCTGGTGCTGATTCATGTCTCCCTTCAGAGCCTGAATTGGAAGAGGAACACATGCATCCAAAAACACTCCTATAACCTCATGGATTAGGGGAAAACACACAACCCTTGCCACCTACCCACTCTCACACTGACCTTCACAGAATGACACAATGGGTGTTATATAAAGAATGATAAAATGAAGTGAAAGAAGAGAGAGAGAGCGAGAGAGAGAAATTGCTTGTTTATTCATTTGTGAATTATCGCATGCAATCAAGCACTAACAATAAATCTTATCCATCATAAACGCTGCCTGAAAGACATTAAGAGAAAATCTGACATTCACCCAAACATCACAGTTAACAATAGATAAAACTATTGTTAACTATAATAATAATAATAACTTAAGGAAAAAGAGTGATCAACTACAGCAGTTATTGGAGTAGGCCATATTTCCATTAAATTCAACTATAAAATACTTTATTGTCATCATTGTTTTGCATGCAGCAATGCCAAAGCAAACAAAAAGTGACAGATAAATAGTAAGAAAAAAATTATAATCAAATAGGGTGTTAGTAGTTATTACTTATATAGTAAAACGGAGCACACTTTGATATAAAAAGAAAATTTCTTAGACTGCTATTTATATTCCTCTCATACATTTGACTGAAACCCCCAGATGACAGGGGAAATAACATGAAATCAGAAGTATATGAGTCTGTGCTTTAAAATAGTAATTATGATATTAAACTGATATTTACACTGGCGTGACAGCTACTGCACAGCGCGCGCTCGTCCTCCGTCATTCAGATAACCCGGACGTGAAGCCGCTCCGTAGACAAATATCCGATACGGTAAAACAGCTTACCTTCAAAACAAAGGTAAGTGTATAAACTCAAACACACCACAACACACCAGGAGAAGTCACGTATCTCGGTTTCAGCTTTCAATTAGCCTCGTAAGAGTGAAAACAGCGCGTTTAGAGGATCTGTGTCGGTTATATTTGAGCTTGTTTCAGGCTGCTGTTGTGGTGCTAACTAGCTTAGCCTCTTGTTGCGCTTGCCAGCCTTATTACTTTATGACTCTTATATTACAGCTATGTAATGTGATTTTTAGCGAAGCATTTCTGTGTATTGATAGTGGAACATTTTAACCTACGAATGACTGAGAGGTTGTAATCAAATTAGTGATTTTTATGACAACTGTCATGTTATAAATGAGCAGACTTGCTCTTCCACCTGCTTCAGTGTGTTGTGTTTACTTTATTTCTTTTCACTAAGTGTGTTTTGTACGGACATATGTTAAACGCCCGGTATGCTTTTGAAAGATGTGTTTTAGGTTAAGGTGGCCTGTCACATTGACTGCAGCACTCGAGTATTGTTGTAAATGCTTGCAAGTTGTTTTTGGGCAGAGGCCTGGGTATCAGTGACACAGGACTTGCTAAATACTGATCCCGCATTGATTGTGGATGGAAGGATCTTAGGGCGCATGCGCCGTCTACACTTCCCGCATCCTGCCAGATAGTGGGCCGTTGTTGTGCGCACGCGCAGTGTGGCGCTGCAGGGGCGCTCTTTGCCAGAAAGTGAGCCGCGCACATGATCGCCTTCACGCAGACGTGTTGAATGGGTTGCTGCATTGCAGAAATTAGGAACAGCTGACAAGTTGGGCTACCTCGGGCGCTTGTGAACAGTGGTCAGATCAGCTCTGGGTCCTCAGCTGGTAACTTATTTGGGAAAAATGTTATGTTGAGTTTGTAGGAACACTCTTCACTTTATCTCATCAGAGCTATAGAGAAACCTCTAGTGTTTCTCACACACACCCACCCACGTGTCCCATCTGATATGACTAACCTAATGTGCCCAATGGTGTGGAAGAAATCTGCTTGGTATCACCAAAAACACCTGTTTTGCCACTTTGGTGGTGTAAATGTTCAGCACGGGTATTGGTTGTCAATTTGAAATCTAATTGGTTTTAGTGCATGGCTGTGTATGTTTACATTAAATACAAATATTGTGTTAATTTAATATCTGTTAGTTTAACACAATATTTATAGTTAAAGTAAAGATACACTACTGTTCAAAAGTTTGAGGTCAAGAAATTAAAACTTTTTTCCAGCAAGGATGCATTCTATTAAAAGGTGACTGTAAAGACATATATACACTGTATATATATTTGAGATGCACCGATTGCAATTTTCTTGGCCGATTGCGATTTTTTTTGGAAGTGTGACCTGCCGCTACTATGTTCCAAAAACATTAATGGCATTAATAAAAACACTGACAAGCTACACAATATCACGCTATTAATTTAATGCGATTCATCTGCGATTATGAACGCGATATTGCGTAGCTTGTCAGTGATCTACAGCTCTGTATTAAATGCCGCTACATCTGAAAGCACGTGATGGAGATTACACTAATCACGAGCCGGGCTTTATGATGCGATGGCATGACAATCACATGCGATTTATCGTGCAGCCCTAATTTTTTTGTTTGTTTGTTGATCACAAAGTAGATGAGGAAAACTAGGATGCCGGGTGTATTCAAAGCGCTGCCATTAAGGGGCGGTCACACTGCACACAATCAGCGGTAAATCTCCATCACCTGCGGGCTTTCACATGGAGCAGCATTTACTACACAGAGCCGTTGTTCACTGACAAGCTGCGCAAAACCATGTTCATATTTTGCGCATGTTTTGCGCAGGCCGTCAGTGAACTACGGCTCTGTGTATTAAATGCGCTCCATCTGAAAGCACGTGATGGACATTTACTGTTCACAGAACCTGCTTTACTGACAAGATGTGCATGAAAATCACATTTGATTTTTTGCACAGCCCTACTGAGCACTCAGTGGAGGTTTCTAAGGTTTGTGTTCATTTTGTAATCACAGAGAAAAGACTCCCAAAACATTGTGAGCCTAAGTTTATTGTAAACCAGTTGCATCAAAGGTTTGGAAATGTGACCCACTGGCATAAAGTTGGCTTGACGTTGGACGTTGGATATTCGCAAGTTTCGCAATGATTCAACGGAGCTGCGCAAGGACCACCTCCCTCATTTCCATGTTGCACAATAAATGAATAAATAAACCTGGAAATAAATACATGTGGGAATCAATTAAATAAAAATAAATAAATAACCGCATGAATAATACATTTAAAATCAAAAGGACATAAACTAATAATCAATAAATTAAAATAAAACATAAATGAGAGAATAAGTAATAAAAAGTAAAAAGAATAAAAATAAATAAATGCATCCAATAATAAATACCTAAGGAAAAAACTCAAGGGAAAAAGTGGTAAAATAAAGTCAGGTAAAATTTTATTAAATGAAATGTATTGTTGGTATCAAGCCATTATTTAGTTATTTGTATCTGTATTTATTTATTAATTTATTTATTTGTGTATTTTTTTGTTTTTAATTTCTGCAGGTTTGGTCCTCTATAACAGTCCTTAGTGCAGTCCTGCCATGTAACTCCCATATGAATGAATTGAAAAGGCCCACTCACTTTTTGCTAGTGGCTTCATACAGTTACAGAGAGCAATTCTTTTAGTGTGTTGGAGAGAGATGGAGACACGGATTGTGTGAAAATGCACAGCTAATGCAGTTCTGGAGATACATGTTTTTCTAATCTATCATGCCCAGTTCTTAACCCCAGCTATGAAATAATAATGAAACTGAAATAGTGAAACTCCTCTGGGTATGCTGCTCTTTTTAAACACGCCAAACTTCTGCCATCTGTTGTTGCAATCACGTTCTTTATTTCCATATTTATTCTGGCATTTTAGCATACGTTCTGAAATCAGTCTGACCCACTTCCCACTGTTTTGAGAATTTTAAAGAGCTTTAGTCTGTCTCTCCTTGACTGTGATATTCATGTGAGTTCTGCATTGTCTTCCTTCTATAAAATAGCAGAATGAAATATCTATTTGCATCTTTAAATCTATTTTGAATAGGCCTAATTCTGCAGATTTTTGTCCCTAAAAAATACTCATTAGGATTCATCCAAGCTGCTGGCATTTAATTCTAGCATTTAATACAATTTATAATATTAGCCTCTCAAATCTCTCTGAATAGTTACATGAAAATTTTTGTTTATACTAATAACACTCTTAAATCTGTGGCTGTTATGAGGAATCTGGGGTGTCTCAGCAGGTGTGTCAGAAATGACAAATTCTTTCCTGTAACTATCAGCCGTGTAAAATGGGGCTGATGGAGCGTCTCTGAATAAACTCTTGCATTAGGCGCTGATTAAAGTCCAGGGTAAATGTGATGGTTTCTTTCATTTCGGAGAGATTTACTACCGCAACTCTGGCTTGGCAGTTTCCGCTATTTGAAAATAAAGTAATCCATCAATTAGTCAGCAGCTCTATCAAAGCCACGATATTACACACCAAATTGCCTCGAATGATGAACAGTTGTAATTTATGAACAAACCCGAGACCAGGCGGCAGACTGAGAAAGAGAGAGATTGCTGTGCTGAAATATTCAGATTGTTATTATAATTTTTTTAAGCTGTTGTTTTTAAATAATCAGTAATTTTAACAGTAGTAAATGGCTTGCTTGGGTGTAATAAACATGGATTGTTATTTATTTAATAACTCCCTGATGAAGTGTGTGCTTAATTTACCCAGTGAGCAACCACATATTCTCAATGTCTGAATCATATGCTAAAAGACAGCTGGTGGCTTTGAAAGAGGAAGGAGTATAAAACATGTTAGCCTGATGAAAGGAATAGTCCTTCAGTCCATCAGTTAATATCTTGTAAAGCAAAAAAGCTGTGTGTTTGTAGGAAACAAATCTCTTAAAGGGAACATCGGATGCCCACTTTCCACAAGCTGCTAGTATTCTTTAAGGTCTTCATGAAATTTCTGCAACATACTTTGGTTAAAATTCCTCAGTGGTCATGTGTAAAACAACACCCGTTTTAGCTTGTCAAATACGGCTCTCTTCAGAGCGACCTGTTTCGGTGCATGTCTCTTTAAATTCTAATGAGCTCTGCTCACCCCGCCCCTCTCTTCCTTCTTCTGGAGGTGCAGCTGGATCACGAACAGTGGGTACTGATCCATCCTTGAGTTTTAACTTTTTAGCAAAACCCTCGTTCAGAAAGCAGTCTGGAGTAAAATGATTTGCGCAAGCATAAATTAATTTAGGTGTATTCGGTGGCACATTACCATCATCAAAACTAATCTACTGCGTCCTCAGCGGCTCTGATGTCGGGAGAAAATTAAGACTCTTATGTTCACTTTTGCATCCAACTACGAGTCTTTGTTTTTGTTACAGCTGCTCGAGCACAGAGAAAATGTCGGACAGTGTACAACTGGCTGAGGGATGAGATATGTTAATATGGGACAGTCCATCAGTGGCTGTGGGCGGGGCTTGAGCAATATTATGTCATATTGCTCAGAAAATCAAAACAGCTTGATAATTGAGACCGTTTAGGTTTTTGGGGAACCATGAATGGATTTTTTATCATGGTAGGGGGGGTTGTGCAACAAACTGCTAAGACACATTTATATGCAAACACCATGTTAAAGTGAATTTTGCATCCAATGTCCCCTTTAAGACGTTTTTAACTTAGAACTGTTGTTTCCTACTAAAATACAAGTCCTCTACCCTGCTTTCTCTAGTGAAAAAGTCATCTTGTCTGAATCAGTTGAGAAATATGCACAGATCAAGCACCGCTTACAAGTGAAAACAGTCCAAAACAAATATGTCGGTGGATTTTGATGTGAGAGGACAACTGGGGATGGAGTATTTTTTTCTTGAAGAAAACTTGAGGATTATATGTTGTGTTTTTTTGACCAGAAGTGATTGTTTATTTGTTTATTACCAACACGCAGTTGATGGACTGGAGTCGTATCGATTACTTGTGGATTATTGTTTTGTTTTTATTACCTTTTTGAACTCTCATTCTGACGGCACCTATTCACTGCAGAGGATCCAGTGGTGAGCTAGTGATGTAATGCTAAATTTCCCCAAAATTGTTCCAATGAAGAAACAAACTCATTGTCATTTTGGATGGCCTGAGAGTGAGTTTTTGTTTGTTTGTTTTTTTTCAGCAAATTTTCCTTTTGGAGAATATCATTAATGGGCTTTTAACTGGGGCGCGCCAAAGGGGGGGCATGGTTGGGAATTGACAAAACTTGTTAAAACTGGTATGTTCTTGGGGCTAAAAAAAAGTTTGAATGTAAATTTTAATGAAAAGTTTTCTTCAGGCATTATAGACCTCATTAAGTAACATGTTATTATTGAAAGTGGCAGGGGGTTATGGGTAACAGAAAACATGCCCTGCACCCATTAATGTATCAGTTTACCTATCATGGCCAAAGAACTTGTGTTTCAGCTCAAGCGGATCTGAAGTTAAATTAAGCTTGGTTTTATTCTGTGTGTGTTATTTTCGAGGTTGACTCCTGTAAGATGACGTGTGAGATTCGACAATGAATGGTTTATGAAGAGAGGGGCCGGTTCAAGAGTGTGTGTTTGCATGCATGTTAAAGTTATGGGAGTGAAGGCGTCAGGATGTGTGGGTAAGAATAGGCTCATTTTTCAAACAGACGGTTGCACTGAGGACACGTAGTGGCGATTTAATTCGTTTACATGAGAGGATGGAAATTGAAATATGGATTGGGGTCACAAATGCCTTTGTTAGCTTCCATATAAGGGCTAAAATATTTTCCTGCTCATTGTCTGAGCGTGCAAGTGTCTATGTCAGAGTGCGCTTATGTCTGATTATATTTAGATGTAAGGAGCCACAGAAAGGTAGGAACTGGATCTCGGTATGTGTCTGTCTGGGTGGACTTATAGTGTGCAAATTGCAACCTCAGTAATGGAGACACTCTGTACAGTTTCTCCCTCTCTCTCTTTCTACAATCTGGTGTGATTCCTCACTTGTGTGGTAATGAGCTTGATGAATATTCATGAGGCAGGGCTGTAGGCAGCATGTAGATCAGGATTCCTGTGAAACTGGTGTGCTGGGGTGTATGACGGTACAGAATAATGCTGCATGTCTTGTGATTCGATTCGATTACCAATTCGATTCGATTTGATTCAATATCGATTATTTTGGATACAGTACATGCCAAATTTTCTCAAGGAAAAACGAAATCTCTCAACTATGCTGTAAAATATACATGAGTCAGTTGGTACATTACTATAATATTGAAGTTTAAAATTTACTGATTTGTAGTACAACTGCTAAAATGACACTTAAGTTTTTAAAATAATAAATTTACAATTACAAGCATAATATTTCTACTTCAATTCATTATTTTTTTTAAATATAAACATTTAAATAGTGGCTGTCATAAAAACTTGATGGATTTATTCAAACATAAAGTTAAACATTGCGAACAGTAAAAAAATAAATGAATATGTGATTATGGGCATTATATTTTTTTTTTTTTTTTTTTTTAGCAAAAGGGCCCTCGCTACAGTTTCCAGGGGGGTCAACGCTAAGGATTTTTTCTACTGGCCCGATTGGGCCAGTGGTTCAAATTTTTACTTGCCCTGCCAACATTTTCACTGGCCCTGCCACAAAAAAATAAAATAGTTGCTGTTATCATTGTTTTTGATCTGTTATCTTGTATTCTAATAAATAAGGTTATATGACACCAATATTTTAGTTGCCAATTAAACTTTACAATACTCTATTTCAATTTCGATACCACAGCAAGAATCACTAGCCACAAATAAATATAAAGTTTAAACATTATTAAAGACAAGTGACAGCCAGTAAATAAGAACAAATGAACAAATTACAAGTAATAGCATAATTAAATATAGGCCTATAGCCCAAAAATAGAAATTAAAGGATGCTTTAGGTTTTTATGTTTGTAGATGTCCAGGTACAGAAATTGAAAAATCACATATAAAATAACATTTGCATATTCTTCACTCTGTGTTGCACCTTGATTTTTTTCATAGCCATTTGAAATTAGAGGCAACCACTGCATTTTAATCATGAATTGAAAAAAAAGTGCAATGTTTGATTTATATTAGACTGTATCATTTCAAAATCTGAAGCAAAAACAGAGTGGACTAGCTTTAGCTTTGTGAAATTATGCTACAGAAAACATCGGTATGAAACCGAAACAGCAGGTGGGCTGAATGAGACGATTCACTCTCTGACAGCAGGCGGCGCTTATGGTACAGTGATACAGCATTTCCTTGGTTACCACTGTAAACACAGCAGCACTGTGCGTATTAACTCTAATTTAAATGCATTATACGGAGACAAAATGAAAAGAAAATGCCATTTCTGAAAACAGTCAGTTCCTTTCCCCTCAGAAACACATTCATAAAATACAATATTTCGATTTTTGTCCTATATTTCGCGCATCGTGAACAGTGATCTTGTTCTGCCTGCTACAGTATTTTCAGCATCTCTGGCCTCTGTTAACCTGGACATTCAGCGTTTTGCTGATCGGATATATATCTGATTTGTTAAAACGTTTCCATTTACACTTGGCCACATAAATGTGTCATCGCAAAACGGATTTAAATCCGATCTTCAATTCTCGTGCTATATTGAAATTTAACAGAGTTCACGTCAACGAAATCAAAAGATAAGTAGGGCTGGGTATCGATTCAGATGCCCGATTCGATTCTCTTCGCAAGTCGCGCTGCGATTCGATTTTTTTTACATTCAGTGAATATAGTTTTAATAAAAATGCTATTGATATTTCTAAAAAATGAACAGTAAACATCAGTTTACAAATGGTGAATTAATATAAGAAATTAAGAATCACATGCCTGTATTTTAAACCTATACTTTTTTTTTTTTGTATGGGTCCTTTTTTAAACAATAATAGGGCCCTATAAAATGTTCTTAAGTTTTATGGTAATCAGATGAAAGCATAAAACATTAATTTAATTTATCCAAATCAAATTAAAATTCAACCCTTTTATTTTTTGGCAAACAAAATGCTGCACAAAAGAGGTTTACTGTTAAAATTAAAAATAAAAAAGATGTGATTATTCCTTTAAAAATAAATATTTATTAACAGTAGTAGCATTGAGTCTTAAGACTGCTAAATAGTCATATATTCTGCAGTTTCTTACGTTAACACTACAAAAAAAACCAAAAAACCCTTTTTGAGGGTTTGACTGGTTGCCGTGAAGAACTTGCAGCTGTGGTGTATGACGGTAGTTTTCTCAAATGAAACGATAAATGGTAATGACGGTGATGAGATGACATAGTTTTGTTCATATCAGCATATAGTGAGGGGCGAAGCTGAAAACACCGTGAGCGTCATCCGCGCTTTAGTATGTGTGTAGTAAACAAAACAGTGCGTCGCGCCATCCGCCATTCATTCACTGCGGAAATCATGTCGCCTTATGTGTGATATCAGATGCTTCCGCAGATTTTTAGTATTACTATAGCGTTTCACCTGAGCATTGCGAATCACGCGTATGGCCATGATAAGCGCTGAATGAATGAGGCTTTCTGTTGTAACATCCGCAAGGTAAATAAGGGTGACATCTAGTGGAGAAGATCTTGTTTTAAATGTGTGCTGAACTCAATCCCGGGAAAAGATCGATTCGCGGCTTTTGAGAATCGATAAAGAATCGATGTCATTTTAAAAAAAACGATTAATCGGAAAAAAAAATTTTTTTTTTTGCCCAGCCCAAATGATTAAGCGCTGCATTTTATTAATTATCAGATCATTTCAAGATCAAAGACCGCAATAGGAGAGCGTGCGGTATCAGCACTGGAAAGATAAGTTTGTCTTACTACTTTAAATTAAGATGATTGTGTGTTGAGTGTCTGCGTATTACTTTCGGTTTCATTCGCCGCAGTTTGTGCGTCGGCTTGCTGAAGAGATACTCAACTACTCGTCCGCAGCGATGCGTGTTGCATTAGCACAGTCTGACTAATGTCATATAGCCTGTAACACGCTCTCACACATTTATTATTTTAAAATTTTGGGAGGAGTAAAATTTATATGTGGTTTCAACAACCAGATGCACTGGTCAGGTTTCGTCTGGAATGCGGCCCAGACCACCTCCTAAAGTGGTTTGAGCGATCGGATTTATGTCAAGTAATTCGTTTTGGAGGGCAGTACAACCTGGGCTTTCACGCCGGATAGCTGTCCAAAATTTTTTTTTTTCAGGAAACGCATGGAGGTGGTGACCAGGTGTAAAACAGCCCTTAGTGTCCGTCGTCAGCATCTCTGGCCTATGTTAATGCCCGTGTACCAGAAAGATTAATACTAACGCTATATTTTAATACATTTAAAATTTTTACATTTAATCAGTCAATTAGAATAAAAACACATTTGGGCTGTTACCAAACAAATTAAATCAGTATCAACAAAATTCATCTTTGCAATGAAGAGGAAACACAGAAAGCGGCATGGGATGAATTTCAACACAGAGGGACATTAATGATTAACCTGCAGTTACAAAGGCATAATAATTATTTGGTATTTTAAACATAAACCATGAATACTGATATTAATTATAGCACTTAGATACTTTAAATGTGAATGAGACACTTTAAATGTGAAATTAAAAGCGCCAGTAGGTGTCAGCGAGTCACTGTTAATAAGTGAGTCATTCCGATTGAACCGAATCATTTTAACAGTTGATTCATTCAGGAACGAAATGCTGTCATGTTGCACAGAGATGCAAAACAGTGCTATGACTGTTTGGAATTTTTTTTTGTGGCAAAATAAAGCAAAAACAGGCAACATAGTGTCTAAAACGCAAGTCTTATAATATTATCTTCTTGTTTATTGAACTTGTATAAAATCAATTTGTAAGCATGCTGATTTTAGAGGTGAAAAACTGTAGTCTTTCACAAAAACACAAGCTAAGTTAGGGACATTATAAACTAGGCCACCATATGATTACGGTCTAAATATGTCCAACCGCTTTTTTTTTAAAGTCTGGTCCTGCAGGTTTAGCTCAACCCTAATCAAACACTACCTGAGCAAGCTAATCAATGTATTAGGATCATTGGAAATCACAGGTAAGATGAGTTGATCGGGTGGAGGCTAACTCTGCAGCGCATGGACGCAGGGTTAAGCTTTGAGAAACCTGGTCTCTGGTGAGTCCAGGTTTTTATCGGGGGTTGTGCGTCCAGTATATGGTCTGTGGGGAAACACGGTGTCCGTGTTAGTTACAGTACATGGACTAAAAACGAGCCTGATTTGAAATAAAAATTTTTTTATTGCGAGTTACTCGAGGTATTCTGGGAAATCGTTCAGCCCTAGATCAAAGATAAACCGTAGTATTACTAATAAATTTTATATCATAAAACTAAACATATAAATATTTTTTATGTTTTTTAAATATAAGTAATAAATTACCCATTCATGATGATATTGTTTTAGCATAATGCTCATGGAGTATGTCAAAAAAATAAATAATAATATAATGAATAATAATAATAAAAAATTGGTATCAGACCAAGCAAAGTCTGTGTCATAAAAAGGTATATTAGTCATTAGTGCTAGTCCTCTGTTTCTTCTCTCATATTTTCTGTCTTCTGTATGTTGTTATCTGTTGTCTGCCCAACAGTACATTTCTGTTAGGTTGAGGCTGTTTTACACTGAAAGCTGTTCAGTAGAAAGCCAGACTGTGTTATTGTGCAAGTTGATAACTCTCATTTTCTATATTTTTCGTTTTGTTTGCTTTGTTCTGCTCCACCTGTCTCCTCCTGTCTATCTCTTTCTCATTTCTCTCCCTCTCTGGATGTCAGCTTCTCTCACTCTTTCTCTCTGTGACTTTACTTGTCTAAATACCTGTCTCTCCTCCTCACTTTTTTTCTCCCTCTCTGTCTCCCGCTCTTATGTGTCTAACGGCTCGTTAAGCCATCTGTAAAACATTTGATGTCAAAGCTTTGCCACTCAGCAGCCAAACAGAGAAGTGTGTGGTGTGTGTGTGTGTTGTGTCCGAATTAGGTTTGTTTCACGTGTGTGAGAGATGAACAAACTCTGAGCATGTGTGTATTTAGCGCAGCATCTCTCATAGTGTTTTGGAATGAAAGTCCAGCAGGATCCATATTTTGAAGCACTTAATAGCTTCATTATAATCATTTGTGGATCTTGCAGTCTACATCATTTGAATTGAAGTGAGGTATTTATACCAAGCTCATAAAAAGTATTCTCTGCACGATATGATTGGACTTTTGAAAGATGATGCAACAGCGGTTCAGGAGTCATGAAGTGTAGTTTTAAAGAGCTCGTCATCATGATTTCTGACTGAATCAAAGCAAGGTTTAGGATATTTAATAGCAGCCAAAGTGAAGTGGAAATCTACCAGTGGAAGTAATTGGAAATGCACCACTTGCTCCAAATTCCTGGTGGTGGTTTAGGTCGCAAAGCTGTCTGTCACTCCTCGTCTGGCCTCGCGTAGACAAAACTTTGACTGTTGGAATAAATTTTAGTCTAGTGCTGAGAGTGAGGGTGTTTTAGTAATGGCCACTATGATGGGTAAAGTGCAATGTGGTCAATTGATGATATAATGCTGATATATGCATATCATAATATCCCTTGTGCTTCCTGATTCCAGCCAATCAAACTGAACTGGTGAGTTAAGCCAGAGACGGAGAGAGATATGGAGAGATACCAACCTCCGTGCCTTGATAACCAATCACATTGTGGCCTTGAGTTATCAGATAGCCAATCACTGTTTGCGATACCATAGAAATGAATAAGTGCTGTAAACTGAATCCTACCTGCTGCAGATTTTGTCTCTGACTTCTCTTATGACTTCCCCATTTTTAATTTTTTGCTGTAAACTTTTTTTTTTGGCTAATCTTGGAGGCTTGCCTTAAAGGTGCTCTGGTTAAGCCACATTTTTGTGAGCTAAATGCTCCAGATGGGTCTCGAAGGGTTGTAGGCATGTTCTCTGAGGCTTAGGCACAACTTTTATCTGCATATCATTGATTGGCCCGCTAAAACGGCAATCTGTAGCTGAAAAATCAGGCCTAGCTTGAGCTTTCTTACTGTTGCTGAAGAACCCTGTGAAAATCAGCATTGGATATTTGAAGTTCTTAGTTTATATTAGTCCCCAACATCCTGTTTTAAAAGGAAATGCATCAACATAGGAATGAAAACTGCCCTCATCAAGTCATTTCATTGGGTCTTTAAACATTAATGGAGATGAATATCACACCCTACGGGATATGAGTGTATGTTTGTGTGTGTATGTCAGTGGCTGAAAGGACGTCCTTTCAGTCTCATCTGTTCATCAATGAGAGGGACCACTCAGAGCGGACATTCATCTCACTCTGCCTCTGTGCTGTCCATCCAAACGGGTGGCCTGGGGTCTCGTCTCATCAACACGTCTGCTAGTTTAGAGAGCTGTGCTTCTGATCAAAGCCATGTGTGTCTCTGAGGGCTCTGATGTCATTCTCATCCGATATGATGTCTGGATGCTTAATAGACCTGCTCAGAATACCTTCTGACAGCCATGCACACATACACACTGATGAGGAGCAGAATCAATTAAGTAATTAAGTTAGTGTCAATGTCTTTAGCACTCATTCAACCGGACAGTTTTTTTCTTCATCCATCTCTGGTGATGTCTTGGTTCTTTCTTTAATTTCAGTGCTTCTCTCTATTTCCATCACTCTTGTCATCTGCAGAAAATATATCCTTTTAATCAGTCTCAGTCTTCTGAGAAAGCATGCTTTATTGTTGTTTGAACATGTTAATGAAACAAATCAAATGAAGATTTCTTTTAATTATTGTGGGTAGAATGGTGTAATTTTGACTAAATAAATTTCTAATTCTACTGTCTACTCTTCTTGCATTGTGCACATTTGTTTTTCTGCCAACAGTGCACGAAACAATCAAGCATGTGATTAATTGCATAAAAGTATATTTATGGTGCTTTGTGCATTAATATGTCTGTAAACAATCCATACCTGATATGTGGGCGAATGACGTAACACTAATTTTTTGTTTTTGTTTAAAAATACATTAAAAAAGCAGTTCTTATTTTAATACACCTCTATGAATATGTTTTTATTTTCTGAAATAGATAATAATAATGAGATAATAATAATGTTTTCTCCCCCTTGAAATTTATTAAAATAAATTATTGAAAAGAATCCCTTATTCAGTAAGTCTTTTTTTCTTTTGATACTTATTAGGATAGAAATATTTTGGTGAAATCAGACATACTTGAGCTCTACCAAAATTGTTTGTCTAATAATGATGGAAGTGTTTGTTTACACACAGTTGTTTATTCTGATTTTTAAAAAATTTTTTGGATGCTGAAGTTCTGTGGCCTGTAAAGAGCTTGTTAAGTGACTGTGATAAAAAGACCCATGTGTAAATGCCCTCCAAAAGTGTGTTACAAAGAACATTTGGCTGCCCAGCAATAGGATCATCACAGAAATAAACTGTATATCACATTCATTTTGGTTTTGCAGAGACACTTTTATGTGGCCAGGTGGAAATGAATTGGACATTCCCAATTGGCAAACAATCCAAATTGCTCAATAAGCATGAATCGTATATACCCCCACAATGCCCCATAGAAGTTTTTCATCTCTAAACCTCCGTGTGGCGACACACATGTGATCTATTACTCTCATTAAGCCACCAAAACAAGTGTATGAATGTTTTTATGAGAGGGAGTGCTGCACATATTGTGAAGGTCTTCAGCAGGGGTCTGCCAATTATTTTATTTTCAAAATCATTAGTGAGAATTTTAATGTGTTAAAAATACAATATTAAGTTAACTGCAGTCCAAGCTAAAGTTCAGCTGAATGATTCATAGTCCCTCCCACATTAAAATGATTAAGTAAAATTTAAATATCACCATTTGTTAGAAATAAATGTGTATGTGTGAATGCAGACTGTATTCCTTCACACCAGTCCACACAGATAGGATAGAGAGTTATGAAAGGCAAATCAAGGGGGCAGATAAAAGCATTAGGAAGGAAGAATGTGGTTGACTAGTGAGAAGACTGGTAGAAACGGGAAGATGTCCGTCGAATGTCTTCTGTTAAATGTGTGAAGGGGAAGCATTTATCTTCTGTATACCTGTGTGAGCGTGTCTATCTGTCCTCTAGCTGACAGCAGCACCCTTCATGTTGACACTTATTCTCTCTTATCATCTGTTTTTACACACTACAGCTTCACTCTGAAGAACACATCTGTACCTCTTGCTGCCTAATGCTGCCTTCAAGTCCTTCTGGGAAGCTGTTTAGATGTTTTTCAAGTTGTAATTATGAAGTGATGGGCATACAAGTAAGATTTAAAAGTAGGGATGCTCCGATCAGGATTTTTACAGCCGATACTGAGTACCGATATCTTGTCATGGTGATCGGCCGATACCGATGCTGATTCTGATGCGTCAAGCTTTATATAGACTGTTTTAATGGGCGCACGTGCCTGGCCCGAAGTTAACTTCCGGTCTGTGTTTGTTTATCAGTCTGGCTATGGCACCGGCTACAAACGCAGTTAAAGTTAAGTTGATGAGTAGACTGAAGTTGGGCTCAGGTGGTTGTGCTGTGGGATGTGTTTTCCATACATTTATTTATTTGTGGCGCTCACCACAACATCAAAACTGACGGATTTTCCAAAAGGCTTGGTTGAATAAACATGAGCACATACTGCACGTTTAAAAATCAAAACGAGGCACAGGTGTTTTTATATCACTGTATTTCTGAAGGAAGACTATCTTTAGAAAATTTTCGATGTCATTTTCATTTCATCTTGCATGTTATATGCCTGATAAAGCAGCGTTTGTGAGCTCAGCGCTGCTTTGTGTACAGCTGTTACTGGGGAAACCTCTGTTTTTGTTCCGTCCTCCACACTGTGACAACTCAAAAAAGACTATTTTAACCAAGCAGCGCGGAGAGCCGCTTCAAAAATATGCCACGGCTGGCTGATAAACACAAGCACTGACTAGAGTGGCCGCGATCAGCTCCGGTGGCCGTTAGAGTTGGGTACCGTTCACATTTTAACCGGTAAGGTACCGGTATCAGTACTTTTATTTTGACAGGTTGCCATGACGTTTCTGTGTGTATACAGCATGATGATGCTAGTTTTCTCAAATGAAACAGTAAAATTCTCACGAAGCAGCTCTGGAGATTAAGTTTTTGTGTTCATGCCGTCATATACTGAGACGAAGAGGCCGAAAATCACCGCGAGCGTCATGCGTGCTTCAGTATTTGTGTAGTAAACAAAACCGCGTCTCCACCATTCATTCATACTTAGGCAAGCGGAATATGCAGGATTCATATTTAAACCGTCTTTTTGCATTTTAATATTCACAGACACTAGTTCATATCGCAATTCGAATTAAGTAGCAGTGGCTACTTTTGATTTATTCGTCCAAAATTGACTAATTCCGTGGCATTCCGCGCTATAGAGTAAATTTACGTTTTTATGAATAAAAAAAAATGCAGTTTAAAGTAATGTTTTCGAAAGAAGCACCAAGATTACAAATGAGCTTGTAAAATATTACAATTTATAAAAATTTTCTATTTTATCATTTTATAAAATTATATTTTACTTATAACTTAAAACAAATTTTTTTACTTCGTACATAAATAAATATTTGCAAATTAACTTAAATCCTCTAAACTTTTGTAAAATACTATGAACAACCTCAGGTTTGCTTGATAACTTAATTTTCCTTTAATTATATCATATTTACAGTTTAGCATATTTTATATATTGTTTTAATATATAGGCCATACATATTGACTATATTTAAACTCGTTTAACAAACATTAGAAGTTAAAATGAAACATTTAGTAACTCGCGTGAAATCCTGTTTCCACCATAACTGCGCTGGTTCTCGTGCCTGAACTGGAATCACGTTTGGTGGAGAGCTGCTAACTTCAGACCTCCACCCTACGTTTCACTCATAATCATAGCCGAAACGTGCTGTGACTGACTCCATAACCTGCCCATAAACAAACAATAAAAAGCTCTGAGGACATATTTTAATATACAAAGCATTTATGTTCTATATCTTTTTCTGTTTAAAATCATTTATTTTATGCAAGGCATCAGGCCTTTCCATCATGCGAAAAGACTGATGCAACACTCGTTTAGGTGACTCACACCATGCCCCTGTATGTTGCTTTGCATAAAATTGAATGATATACAGCACAGTAACGATTTTATAGATAAAATAAGATGTACGCAAACTAGGGTTGTGCCGATAGACGATTATCGTGTATCGTTGGTAGTCAGAGATATCGACGATAGCAGATGTCTTTGTCGATAGTCAAGACGATATTAGGCTCATTCTCCTATTAATGTATTTAATTATTATTATTATTAGGCGGCCTATTATAATTCGGCTATTATTATCAAATTGCCCCGCTATTTCACTTCAGCACCGCACTTCTCTCTCTCACACACACACACACACACACCACACACACACACACACACGCAAATGAGGATTAGAGTCTCCAACCACAAACACAGACGTACATCGTCTGCTGATATAAGGTATTTCATTGCACTTTAACAAGTAATCTGAACGGCCTGTATATTTGCAATATTTTAAATAAGTCCCCACTAACGGAGTTTAATGCCACATGTTAGAACGCATCTCATTCTTGTTTCTGTGGCGGCGTGTTGGGCTCGTCATGGGGTGCGTGGTCCGGAGCGCTGTATGACTGATGTATCCGTTTAATTGAACTTTACTCTAAATATATGAACTTACCTGTTTTAAACACTTTTATATTTAACGTGTTCGTTTATGTTCAATATTTGATGTTAAACTGTTGGTCTTTAAAATAAATCTACTTTTGATTTTCACCGTTGACTGCAGACATTTTATACTGATAACTTCCGTGACGAAAGATGCCGGGAAAACTGTAACAGGACGAAGAAATGTCCTCGGTCCTAAATAGCAGAGTATGACGTGTATCGATATATAGAGCTATTGTTTAAATATTTTATATTTAATGTAGTTATCAGTATGTTTTGAAAGTATATATTTAGATAGTGGTGCTCACGCAAAACAGAGCTTTGTACTCTGGCTCTGCATGGTTTTTTAAAAACACAACTGTTTGTAATAGCCTATGGCAAGTACAGAGGGTGAGTCTCTATCTTGCCACACCCACTCATGCACGATAATATCGTGTATCGGCGACCTCAGGGCTGGCGATATGACGATATGAAAAATGACCATATCGCCCAACACTAACGCAAACCTGTATTTTACTGAAGAAATGCATCGATTTGAGCGCACTTTGAACTGCTCTCTCATGAAGAGGATCCAAATAGCCTACCCCACGATAAATAACATAATCGCAGGGTTACGTCTGACCCAGTATCTGGGTAACACAAAAACTACCCAAACAATGGCTTGTTACGTCTGACCAAGGAGCTGGGTAAAAAAAAAACTAAACACTGAAAAAAAAAACTCCCCAAACAAAAAGACCCATATGGCTCAACCCAGCATTTGGGTTGAAAAAATAACCCAGGATTTTTTAGAATGTAATATTGCAATTGTCAGTTATCGGCCGTAGCTTAAAAATAATTGTCAGTCTGAATCAAAATGAGTACTTTGGGGTTTGTAGTTCCATTTTAATTAGCATTTGAATGAGGTCACCCTTCTCATTTAAATTTGATTTTTTGTAATGGCTCTTTAAGGAATAGTTCACCCCAAAATTGTGAACTCGGCCTGTACCTTTAATGACCCACTCCTGATAACCATTTCATAATTTATGGCTGTTATCAAAGAACTTTTAATGCAGAGACAGGGTGTATAAAACAGTCTCTACACGTGATCTGTCGCTTTCTTTTTTTTATTCTTCCATTTTTATTCAGCTCACTCTTTCACTTCGTTTCAGCTTTTCTCTCACAATTTCTCTGTCTTTCCATCTCTCCCAACAGTAGATTGCTGTCCAGTGCTGAGTTGATCATCTGTCTCTTTCTGTCTCTTCCACTCTCTCCCTTCATCTCTCTCACTCTCATCTCTCCTGCTCACATTCATACTTGTGCACCTTTTGGCAATAGTTATTTAATTAATTGTTGAACCTAATATTGATTGAGCTGCACGTGATGTGTAAACTTGAATTGGCTTTAGTATTGATCTACTTTTAGTTTTTATTGAACTTATAGGCCTCTATGTTGGGAATAGTTTTTTGCCTTCTTGACTAGGAAGTGTGCGCTTCAGGGGCGGATCTACCGGGGTGGCAAGGGGTGGCATCAGCCACCCTAAGAAAAAGCAGTACCACCCCACCTGCCACCCCAGAATTATCACAGAATAAAATATAAATGTAAGCAGTGTTTCGTGTGCTACTTTTCATCTGCGGCGATGACAGAGTAACGCAAAATATTGGCAAAAACACGTCTTTTAATAAACTGTGCACGATGGTTGCATGCACACGTGTGTGGTCGCCAGTGAGGTCGCCTTCAATAAAAAGACCTTATGACCAGTGTGTTGCCACTAATTTCAGGGGAGGAAGTTGCTAAAGGAAGGTTGATTTGTTGCTAAATGATGTTGTGATGTCATTGCGTGATGACGTCATTACGTAATCATGATGCAAAATTGTCAAATCTCAGCAAAAACATATTTTAGTATGTTAATAGAGATGCACCGATCGATCGGCCAGGAATCGAAATGGGACGATTTTCCTCATGATCGGCCCGGATCGGTGATCGGCCGGTCAATCTCACTCTTCCGATTTATTGGATCCGTTTGTTACCAGCGGCTACAGGCAATTAAGTCACGCACGATTCTCGCTCTCTTCTTACGACGACCCCTTCCTTCACACAACTCATTCGCTCTGGTTAAATAGTCCCTCCCCCAAACCCAAAATGTGTATTGCCCATTATTTTAGTCATTCCCGCAGGTTTCACACTTATACCAAAACGCGTGCGCACCCCCACTGATCTATATTAGTGGAGCGCACAAACCACGCTCAGTCTCAAACAGCTTGTGAACCACAAATACCAAAATGAGTGGCTAACTCCGCTAAAAGTTCAAATGCATACAAAATTGTCAAAATGCCCGTCTTGGTGAGTATCCAGTTAAACACAGTCAGTTTTGGAACTTTAAATAGTTGAGAAAGAGAACGCATGTTGTGTAACAGTATATTGAGTCCGTGAATAAACTCTTAAAGGGACCGCAGTCCAATATTTATGCTGCTGTCTGTCACGTTAATCAAAGAACAAAAGACAAAGAAAAAAATGTTCTGCTCTTGACTGAATACGTTTTAACTTTAATGGTAAGCATTAATCTGTATTTCATTTTTACAATGAAGACTACAGAAATGAAAGTAATCAAATGTAAAACAACACTGGATGTGTTATTACTTTAATTTCTGTAGTATTTCTTAACTGAATAAAAACTTGCTTAACCTGAAAAACTTAGTTTCATAGCTCTCTTTATTCTATTGCATTTATTTGTGCTGTTGTTATCACATTTTTTTATTTGTTCTTATTTTATTACTGACATTTTACTTGTGTTTTTTTTAATGAAAATAAAACTATGCGTTGAAGAAAAGTAGATTTTTGTTTGTATCGGCTGTCAATTTAGTCTTAGAAAGAAAACGGTATCGGCGATACAACTAAACAAAAAACGGAAATCAGATCGGCCAAGAAAATTTGAAATAGGTGGCTCTCTAATGTTAATTTAGATTTGTTTGTAATATAAATGCATAAGAAATATTCAATAAAACATATTTTAAAAATACTTCGAATTATCGAAAACTTACACATTTTTAACGATTACAATTTAAGTTTTTTTTATTAGCTAGTAAACAAGTAAAACTACATATTCTGATCAATTATACTTAAAGCAGTGTATTAGTAGTTAGTACTGCAGTAGGGCTGGGCGATATGACGATATTATCGTATATCGATGATGTCTCGTAAGTATCGCGATGTCGATATCAACAGTCAGATAACGGACGATTATCGACATTTTCAGAAAAAATGACACATGATAAACCTAAGTAGCAAATTTTTTTTACATAGCCCCGTAGTCACTATACAGGTCTTTTTGCATGCAAGAATGGAATAATTTAGTAGGAGGGTTGGGCATAGAAAAGCTATTCCAATGGCGGAACTCAGATTGATGCATAAGGTCAGGAATCAGATTACTCGTTAAAAATTACAATGGCAATCTGCTTCTCGATTTCGTTGCGCTTTATTGTGATTCAAGGATTCAACGGCAACAAGCACAATAGAACTCCACTTTGCACTCGTGCGCTGTTTTCTTTGCTGCACATTACACACAAAATGCACGCAAAATACGTAAGGGCGAACCACTGGATGATGCTTCTTCTCGCAATTCTAAACAGCGAAGGGACGGAATACACACAGTAATCACGATCAAAATCCCATAAAGACAAATCCGTTATGTCTTAAGTGATGTAAAGAGACGAAGAAAGAACACAAGGGTGTATTGGATCCGTTGCATGACAGCAGACGCAGGCGCCAGTCATAATGTTAATTTAAAGACCGAAAGAAAAGAAATCCCTACTGTCTGACTGAATTACTTTGTTGTAACCTCAGTTAATTTATGCGTGGTCGGCAGGACTACTGTAATGGCATGTGATCGTGTATGCGATGATTTTGGAGATGCATTCCAATATCATGATTATTATTTAGGTATGCTATCTATTTTGATCTGCAGTTAATAAAAAGTTAAACAGAAAAAAATACAAAGGTAGCACTGCATGGTTTTTGACTATTATTTATAACAGACTGCATAATGAGAAAAACCACAAAATGACAGGTTATAATTAAAATACGCACTGCAGCGCCAATTCAGTGTAATATTTTTACAGATTTTTTAAACCGTTTATACAATATAATTGCTTAATTAAGCTGATATATAGCACTATAAATTCTTAATTAATTTGCAACAAAACTATAACGTCAAGTCTCATAAATCCATTATAGTGGCTCTATATCTCTTTAATTATTATCATATGAAGACAGTTCTGTCTCAGCTGCAGTTAATCTAATGTCACATACTACGTCTGATAGTTAAAACATACTTACAAAGCCAAAGATGATCAATGCTGTGGCTCCTAAAATAGCCTTTGAGGTGTAGTTAGCTCCTGTTGAAACAAATAAAAGAGAGAGAAAAAAGAATCATTATTTTTCGTCAGTGATTATTGACTAAATCATAGATCTAGAATGACTGCTAGATTGATCACTTACAAAATCAGATTACAATCAACACTGAAAAAAGAGAGAATATATACAATAAAATGTAAAAAATAATTAATATGAAACTTAAGAGAACACTGACTTAGATGAGACATTGCAATTATTAACAAACAAGAAGCCATAATAAAAAATGCATTTTCATTCTTGAATTAATTGATTGTTTTTTTCCTCTGGTATATGCACTGGGGTAAATGTTTTATGAGAGAGAGAGAGAGAGAGAGAGAGAGCATCCGTGCTATTTCAAGTGACGTCACACACATTTAACGGCATTTAACGTTATTCATTTAACTGAAAAGTAAAATATACCATAACTAGCAGTAAAAAAGTCGAAAAATGATTGTTCATGTAAATACTGGACATCTGTACTGGAAAAGGCAGTCAGTCAGTTTCAGGACAATTAAATGAGTTTCATGAAAGCGGCAGTTTTTGAGGAGAACAAACATTTCCCTCAGACTGTCCTAGTAATAGCCTTTAATTCGATTTTATATTTACTTCATATTTTGAAATTTCACTGATATTGGTAATGGTTTACGTTTTAAAAGTAAGTGAAAAGTACTTACCACAGGAAAACTCGCAGCTGACGTCTGGCGATTCACTCAGAGGGGAAGTCCGTTATGAATATCAAATACAATGATATTATTGTATTTCTTTCTAATGTTAGGAAATTCAAAAGTTTTTGTTGCTCTTAAACTTGCACTAAACATGATTATACCATCTAAGTAAGTAGCCTATGTAATTTGAATAGAACCACATGTCTTCTTTAGTGATACAAGCTCAGAAACATTTATAACCTGTTGAAGTTTTTTATGTTGTGTATTGACTTGGTTCCATGATGGATATTGAAATGTTATTTATTTTTCATTTTAAACAGTATAGATAATTTCTTAATGGCAATACAATATTTGTGAACACAACTGTGTATGTCAGACCATAAATCCCCAAAAACTATGCATGGGGGCTTGCTTTGGTGTTGCCACCCCTCATAGACCCCATGCCACCCTAAAAAGTATTTTCTAAATCCGCCCCTGGTGTGCTTGCACCTTCACCTTTGAGAAGATCTGTTTTTGTGCTGTTTCTTTGTGAGAAGTACATCAGGGAACTTTTTTTTGTCTCTGATTTGTGTTTATCGAAACTTTCAAAAGTCTTTCAAAACTTACTGGGATAGACATCATAGATGAGCCTGTGACACCCAGAAATGCCGAGTGGCATGTTGGCAGCTCACTATATTTTGAGACACAGCCCTGTCTAACCTTCATCTATCCTTTGTCAGATGAAGGGACTTGTTTCTGTTTTCGACTCTTTGCGGTAAAGGTGTGAAAATCAATAGTATTGTGATTATTTTGTGTTGAATAGATACGCTCAGGCTCAGTATCAATTTTGACTCATATGATTATATTTCGTTCATGAAGCACACAATGAGAACAGTCTTCAGAAGACTTGAATTATAGCACACAAGCACACTTTATAGTAGTGTTGTCAGAAATATCGATATTTCGATAAATATCGATACTGAAATATCTGAACGGTACCAATACTAATTTCCCGAAGTATCGATATACCGATACTAGCCGAGCTGTCACTTTCACTTCTCTCCAAAGGCGCGTTGACAAACACCACACGTGACCGCAGTGCCTGTCTCGTCTCATTCGCTCTGGTTAAATAGCAAAAGTGAAGTGAATAGAAAGATGGCGAGTGCGGCGCCCCCGCGACCGGCTTTGGTTGATAAAGAACACAGCAGGAGTGCTATCTGGAAATATTTTGGATATGAAACAAATGAACATGGAAAGCCGAAGGACACAAGCAAGCCAATATGCAAGAGTTGCTACAGAGCAGTGCTAACAAAAGGCGCTAACACCTCTAATTTAGCAAAGCACCTGAAGGACAGACACCCGGATCTATATAAAGAATTTCGAGAGGTTGGTAACTGTTCTCCTTTTAACATTACTGAAATATTAACCAAGACGGCCTAGTATTGTTGCTGATATTATGTTGTCGCGGGTTTTTTCATGGGTAATCTTACAGTTTACTATAACTGACTGATAATCTTAGACAGGAGTAATACTTGTAACTGGTGGTCACATGTACTAAATTGTGCTTCTTTAACCTTTATTTAAAAAAAAAAAACGTAAATCTGCAATTTGTCCCTTCATGTTGATGCATGAGCATTGTTTTCGCGTGGTGCATGCCGGTTGAATCTGATAACGGAATACAATCACGGATCATGTTAGCTCTGACCTCCAATGAAAAAATATTAACAGATAGAACTTTGGATTTTAATTAGTACATGTATTAGTAAATGTTAGTTTAAGTGAACTTTTAACTAAGATTAATAAATGTTTTGGAAGTATTTTTCATTGTTTATCCATGTTAATTAATGTTAACAAATATCTATTACCATTAACTTAAGTTCTAAGATAGTTCAGTTCATTTTAAAAGTGTGGTCTAAAAAGAAAATAAAAAATGTTTATTAAAGTTTGGCATTCTCTTGTAGCACCAGAAAGAAGATGAGACTCGACCTGCAACAAAAACAACACACTCACAACCTATACTGCCAGCTGTATTTGAACAGCAAAGAAAGTATGAAGCAAACTCAAATGAAGCTAAGAAGCTGAACATGGCTGTAGCAGTGTACATATGCATGGATCAGGTTCCTGTGTATACTGTTGAGAACCTGGCTTCAAACAACTTCTTGAACATTTGAACAACAGGTATGCCCTTCCTTCACGGAACTTTTTCATGCACACCGAAATCCCAGCCCTATATAACGAAACGAAAGAAATAGTCATGAACCGTCTTGGAAGGAAAACCTTTTTTTCATGCACCACTGATCTGTGGACAAGCAGGGCCACTTCCACGTTCATGGCAGTAACTCTGCAATTTATCACTGAAACCTGGGACATGCAGAGCTGGTGTTTGGGCTGTATTGGGCTCAACTCTGAGCACACAGCAGAATGCTTGAGGGAAGCATTGGAAGAGATGATACAAGAAGCATGGAAGCTGGACATGTCATACATGGCTGGTATCACCACTGATAATGCTTCAGCAAACAAGAAAGCATTTCAGCAAGACTTCACATGGGTCCCCTGCTTTGGGCATAACTTGCATCTAGCCATTAACAAGGGCCTGGATATAGACCGTGTGTCTGGATCACTGTCGAGGTTGAGAAAGACAGTGTCTGCCTTCAGCAGGTCACCAAAGATGTTGCGACAGCTGAAGAAAAAACAAAAAGATTTGCAACTGCCTGAACACAGAATGATCCATGATGAGCCCACACGCTGGGACTCAGCTTATGAAATGGTGGAGAGATTTCTAGAACAGTAGCAAGCTGTCTGTTCAGTTCTAGCTGATGATCGGAAGAAATGGCACCTCATGCCCAAAGATTCAGATATTACAGTTCTTGAGACTGTAAAAGAGGTATTGAGCCCCGTCAGCTCTTTCACGGATGCCCTTAGTGGTGAAAAACACACCACTCTCTCTGCAGCCCTGTTGGAAGATCTTCTCTACTTTGACAGTTGAGGAAGGCGACAACAACCCAAAACGTCAACTTAAAGACAACATCAGAGAAGATCTCAGACAGAGATATCAGAACAACACACATCTGCAGCTGATATTAAACACAGCCACATTTCTTGACCCAAGGTTCAAGGACAGTTTTGTAACCTTAAGAGAGGAGGTTAAACAGAATCTTATGGTCAGTGTCAATTTGCTAGAAGCAGGGGGCCAAAGTCAGCAAACATTATCTCCAGATGACAAGCAGCAACCAGCAAAAAAAACTAAATCAAAAAAAAGATTTTGTTTTCCTGAAGAGACTGTTTAACAAGCATACAGGGTGAAAAAACGAGTGCACCTGGAAGGTTCATCATTCCCAGAGAGAGGGGAGGGCAGAACGGACTCAAAATGAGTTCTCAGTATAGAAAGATGCCTGAAATCAGTGCAGAAAAGGACCTATTCACATGGTGGAGGACACATGAGACAATTTTACCTCACCTTGCCCAGTTTGCTAAGAAGTATCTGTGCATCTCTGCTTCAAGTTCAGCTTCAGAGTGTGTGTTTAGTACATCAGGGCTCATTTGCAGTGCAAGAAGGGCACGACTTACAGAGGAGCACATTGACATGCTGGTGTTCCTAGCTCAAAATCTGAAAGTTGCTAAACAACTTTAGGATACAGTAATGGGTGTCGATCTCACTCACCTCTGTAGAGAAAATCTGCATATAATTGCAGTAACGGATTCCATTTAATTATTTTGTTTACTAATTTGTTACTTGATGCATAAGATTGCACTGATTTTGTTTTTGCTTGAAGTTTAAGTATCTTTTGTTGATATTGTGATTGGATTTTATTTTATTTGGAAATACAAAAGATTGCATTTGAACAAGTACACTACCTCAAGACATTTTTGTTCATGTAAAATATACCTCATTGTCATGTTCTAGACTTGTTATATTTATCTTTAAATTAAAAAAACATTTTTTTACCCCCTTAATATTGTGGCAGTTTTTTACTCCGTGGTACCGAAAATGGTATCGAATATCGATATTTTTCAAGGTATCGTAACGAATTTAGAAATTTCAGTATCGTTGACACACTATAGCATTTTTTTAGCTCCTACAGCAATTTTCCCATTCACCTTAGTTAATGGAAAATGGAACCAGCCTTAAAACTACTCCCTTTAAAAATGACATGAGTGCTATAAGTAATTTACAAATGTGACCCTGGACCACAAATCCAGTCATAAGGGTCAATTGAATGTGATATTGAATTGAGAGTTATATACCGAAATAATTGCTTGAAATTTTATCATGATGCCCTGTTTACGGCTAGCACAGCAACATGTAGACCTTCGATGAGATTATTATGTTCGAATAATATTAACATATGGAATATCGACATTGGTGTTCGTTCGTTAGTAGTTCGGTAGAGGTTTTCCCCTCTTTCTTTTGCTTTCACTGCCATGCGTATGTTACTTTCCTTTTCAAATTAACGGTATTGGACTTGCTGCAATTTTCGGCGTCAAGCCATTTTTCGTTTGAGTTGTTCCAGATTTCTTGGGTTTCAAATAGCTTGAAAAAGCGCCGTGCTCGTTTTACTTTCACTTTCAAATTAGCTGCAATTCGGTGTTGATTCAATTCAAGCAACAACAAGGTCAAACTCAGAACTTTTAACAAAACGAATTAAAAAAACACCATATAGGCCTATCCCTATAAAATAACAAATTACTTAGGCTACACAAAGTTAAAATAGGTATATAAAACTGAAAATCAACAAACACAGTGGAACCAAATAAATAAGAAACATAGAAGTAGGCCTGGGATAAAACTATCAATATTTTATCGACTGTAAACCTTCTTCGATATCTATATAAATGTTGAATGCGCACTATATCGGCCAAAAAAAGAAAAAAACACTACTAGATTGACCAGACAGCACACCAAACACAAATACATGCTGATTGAGAGCTGTGCCTGCCTGTGATAGAGGATCTTGTTATAAAATGCATATTAGTCCGAATTTAAAAATAACCATTTGCATTTAATGTTAGGTGAGCACGAGGGAGCGTCATCATGCGCGCGAAATGCGTGGATGTGGTGACGGTGTTCATTTGAATGTTTTGTTAGTCGATGCCCACGAGCTTGCCCGCTGCTATTATGCGTCAAAGAATAAGAATAAGAACTCAATGCGGAGAATCTTGAATGGACCAAGCCATTTCACAAAGAACGCTATCAGTGCAGTTTAGATGACAAATAACGACTGCTGACTGCGGCACTCGCGTCTCACACAAGAGATGTATGGAAAGCCATGCAAAGTTAAAACAGTTAAAACTTTTAAAAAACACGTCACGAATATGTGGAAGTTTATTCCCTTTCACTGCGTCTCATATATTTTTAAATGCAGTCTGTGTGAATGGCACTTCGACTCTCGCTTTGTATTAAGCAATGCATAAGTACATGATGCTGTTTTGTTCATAATTTTTTATGCAATTTATGAAATTATATTTGAGTTAATTTAGACATAATGCATGTTTTTTTTTTATGGAGTTACTTGCTAAATGCGCTGCATTATTTTGCTCATTGCGCCCTCCTGTGGCTTCGGGAGACAATTAGACCTATACAATAATGACCTATTTAATCTGCATACAAAACATTAGAAAAGTGTTATAAAAACAGTGTATAAAAATTTCCAGACTTTCGATACCGAACACTATGAAACATTATAGCGTGATCAGTTTTTAGCAATATCTCCCAGCCATATAGAACTTTTATTAGCAAAACGAATAAAAAGCTTGGGGGCACGGCATATACACCTTTATGTCCAATAAATAAAGAAAAAATACACCCATGTTAAATAAAGTAATCCAAACAACTGTTTGAAACCCTGTTTTAAAAAAAACTTCCATTAATAGGCGTTTAAAAATCTAAAATATTGCCAACAGGTGCCTGTTGCATTTCCTTCTAACACTCTTCTGCCTCGTCTTGTATCTTCTCACCTCACTCTTGGCCAGTCAGCTCGACGCACCTCCTCACATAGATACTAAAATCTGACTCTGCCTCCGTGGTGCACTGTTGTCGCGCACTAGGTCGGCACGAGCATTTAGGGCTCGTTGCATTAGCTTTTAGTTTTTAAAGCTCCGGTCCCAACTGAACTAAATTATTTTTATTTCTATAAAAAATCTAAACGATGGTGGGGGGCGGTGCTGCGGTAGGCAAATGACGTAACCGTTTTTTTGCGGCTTAACGCCGGTATAACCGAAAACACGTCTATCGCAGCAAGCCTATCTGGGGGCAAACCTGTCATGGCAATGCAGGGACTGCATAGATCTTGTGAATCTTCTGGTAATCATTGGTTGCTAGGGATGCTCTGATCGATCGGCCGGAGATTGGTATCGGCCGATAATCACATTTTATGACTCGATCGGTACTCACTACACTTTGCCGATCTCACGAACCGATCGCAATTTGAAGACGTCAACGCGTGACCACGTACATGATGCATGGGGACATAAATAATTTGGTGCCACAGTCATGTCATCGCCGGTGTGAAAATGCTATGACGTTTCGAGAAACAACGAAAAATTCACTATTTGTCGTGTATGTTTTGCATGATGATATGATGAATGGATGGTTCATTTTTAACAGCAGATTCAGTGATGTTAGATCTGCACCTCACTGCACACGTCTGCGGCGTATTACGGCTCCAAACGGCCCGAGCTGAGATCGGGGCCACTCTTATCAAGTGCTTTGTGTTTTACCGCCGCTGCCGCACGTTCTGAAGCGGCTTTCCCTCTGCTGGCTAAAAAATTATTTTTGTGAGGTTGCACAGCGTGGAGGACGGAACAAACCTCGTCTAGACGAAGGGTTACCATACATATATAGCTACGCTGATCGTGCTGCTTTTAAATGAACATTTAGTTATAAAACAAATGTCTTCTTTAGCCATATTAGCCTACTCAATAGCATTAACACAGGCTTTACTCTCTTTCAACTTTATCTGGAATGTCACCGTTTCTGTCACTGCAACTTTCCGATCAGGCAACAGCACAACACATCGCTCACACACACACACACACACACACCACACCACCCACCCACACCAATGAACGTCTGCCTGATGAAAAAACTGGATTTAAAACAAATTTAGTTAATATTTGCCATCATTTAGTTATTTTATCCACCCGCAAATAATCAGAATGCATTTTTTTTATTACCCGACCCGTGGGCTATCTGCAGCGCCTGTGGATATAACCGTGATCAAACTACTCCCTTTTTGTTCTTTCAGTAGTTTAAATGTTTCTATTTATTTTTTCCTCATCAGTCTTATATTGGACTGTATTAAACCTTATGAGTTACATCAGACTTCATGTTGGAGTTTAAATGTTTCTATTTATTTTGTCCAATGTAAAATTAAACCTGATGAGTTGCATCAAACTACTCCAATTAGTTTTTTTTTAGGAGTTTAAATGTTTTTTTATTTTTTATTATTAATTTTGTCCTGCTCAGACTCGTATTGGACAATGTTTAAGGTACATCAGACTTCTCAATTTTAGGAGATTAAATGTTTATTGTGTCCTCCACAGTTTACTATTGGATAATGTTTAAATAAACCTTGTGGGTTGGATCAGTCTGCTCCATTTTGTTTGTATTTATTTTTGTCTTAAGTATCCTGATATACATAATATTATGCATAAACCCCATTTTAAAGGCATATTAAAATGTTCACTGTGTAAGGAATAATTTTTGTGATTGTTTATATAACATTATTACATATGTTGTATAAAGCTTGCCTTGAAGCATCAGAATCGGCATCGGTATCGGCCGATCACCATGATAAGAAATCGGTACTCGGTATCGGCTGCAAAAATCCTGATCGGAGCATCCCTATTGGTTGCTCTTTGAAATGTCAGCGGCAAGTGGGGTTGTTGAAATCATCTGAACTTTGAGTGGCACACTAAAACACTTGACCGGAAGTTCTGTAGCTGATGCTTTGCTCCCAAGCGTTGGGAGTTCAATGACATGAGAATCTTAAAAGGGCTTAATTCAGTCATCAGTGAGTGCATCATGTGACCCAGAAGTCTCTCAATTCACACCTACACCTGCTGTACTACACTGGACACACACACACACACACACACACAGAGACAGACACACACACACACTGAACTGGGATTGATTTCTGAACTGGTCCGAGTCCTTAAGGGCTTCAGACCATCACTCTCCTTGAGCTGTTCCTCCACCTTAAATACCTGATCATCATCCAGTGCTTTGGCAAGGCATTTTAGCATTGTTGTGGGCTGATTTCATGATGGAGAAAAACATGTAAACAGTTTGTACTCAAAGAACATATGAACATATGATTATTAAAAAAATTCTGTTTTATAATAATACTTTTACAGTTTTTGTTACTCAGGTGTTGCATAACTGCAGCTTTCTTTCAGATCTATTCATTTGTGATGAATAACCATGTCTTTTGGTTTGTGGCCAAGTTTCAGATATAAATAAAAATTTAAATCCATTTGTTACAGTGTTATGAAATGTACATTTTATTATAAAATTATTCATAGCATTGTTTTTTTATGTTTGCTCTAATTAATGTTAAAATCGGGTGGTTTCAGTTTTGTGGTTCCCTTTATCTGTACTCTCATTTTGTGGCATGTCTCGATGACCTCACAGCATTTTCACAATTCTCTTTTCTCAGATCTCTTTCTGTATCATTGAAAATCAAAACTTATAGACGCACTCCACACAATCTGTGAAGCTGAGAACTTCTGTTGGAGGGCGAGAAAGACACGTGATGCCACATCTCTGCCTCATCACCAATAGGTAAGAAACATTCGGGTGGTGGGTAAAAGACATGTTAGACCTTGATGAAGAGGAACACAATTTTTATATGGCTGTTTTGTACTTTTGGTATAATGCATGTATTTTGTTGGAAAGCTTAAATTAGCCTCAGGGACACTTATACTACAAACTAGGCGGCGCATAAGTGAAGTGATTCAAATGGGGAAATGGAGTGGTTTAGGGAAGAGCAGGAAGAGAAAATTAAAATGGACCTCTTTAATGGGCAGAGAAGGACACTGGGAGATTTTGCAGAGATGTGAAGTGGAGGCAAAAAGAAAAGGAGACGAGCAGAAATTAAAAGGTGAAGGTTTGGTGTTGAAGGATGCTGATTTGAGCATCTTGATGACAAATGGGGTAATGAAAGTGCCATTTTTACAGCTAATAATGGACCGCCGGTTGCTGAAAGGCTGCTGCGTGGAAGTAGAGGAGGGAAAAGTCTGAAGGAAAGGAATAACACGTGAGAACTTTTGTTCAGGAAATAATGTGTTTTACACCATGTACCAGCATCCAAGAGGTGAAGGACTCACACCGAGAGCACAAACAGACTCGTCTGCTAAGTTAAAACGCACCGCCACACACCTTGCTCTCAGGTGCGTGTAGTACGGATGACCCTGTGGTGATCACAGGCTTGAGTGCATTACTACCGACAGGATAATTAGCCGCTCATGACCTCGTGTCTGTTTTTATCCCCGTCTCTGTTCTCTACATCTTTTTCAGCATTAGCCTATGGCTCTTTTATCTCTTATGAGCAGCACACTGTCTCTGTCTTTGTCCCTCTCTCTGTAAGTGATGACCAATCTGGTTTGTCGTACATGTTGGAATTGGTCGTATCAAGATAATCCAGGTTATAAGAATCTTTTTTTGCTAATCTGTGTTTTAGCAAACACATACATGTAGGAATGTTAGTCTGATGCACAGTGATGTAATGGCGCTTTTCCACTGCATGGTACGGCACGGTACAGCTTGGTACGGTTCACCTTTGGGGGGTTTTCCACTGGGTACAGTACCTGGTACTTTTTTAGTACCACCTCGGTTGGGGTTCCAAGTGAACCGTACCGTTACCAAAACGTGACATGTAAACTCTACTGATCAAGGATTGGCTGGAGAGAATCGTCACTACCTGTGTCACTGAACTTGTGACACAAACACAACAGAACCGCTAGATTTAAATCAGTACAGCCAGCGAAGGATCTAACGCAACTGTTTTGAACGAGCACACCTTTTTTTAACAACCAAAAAGTTTTGTTGTCTGTTGTGGAAGAACAGACGTTCCTCTAGTTGATGGCAGAGGAGCGGATCCAGTGATAGCTTGATGGGGCGACGCAGAATGAAAACGTTTTTTTTAGGAGTCATGGTAGTAGAGGCAGCGCAACTATAACGACATGTAATAATCTGCCACTCTAAGCGTACTGAACTGCAGTGAACGCGAAAACCGTGCCGTAATGAGCCGTGCCGAGCCGAGTCGTACCACGCAGTGGAAAAGCGCCATAAGTGACATGAATGATTCAAATCAAAGATGTAAAAACAGTCTACTTGGTTATTTGTCCACATTTAGTGTTTTCATATTCAGAGTTTTATACTAATATTATAGAACTAAAACCAACTCAGCAAGCAAATGTTTGTTTAGATTAATTATTATTTAAGGATGTAACGATTCACTCAACTTACGATGCGATATGATTCACGATACTGATTGCACTATAAAACAGTTTTCCTCACAATTTTTTTTCTTTTTTTTTTTTTTTTAAACAATGAGCTTTTAATAACAAATTATAAATGAAAGAGATGTCCGTTCATTATTGGCTTGGATGAAACTGCGACATTTTCTTTGTGAAATTGAAACGTGAATTTAAAGGGGTCCTATTATGCTTTTTCACTTGTTTAATTTTAGTCAGTGTGTAGTGTGTATGTTTGGGCATAAAAGAACTTCAAACTTACAAATCTCAAAGTCCACTCTAAAGGGAGATATTTCGTTTTTTTTAAATCACTTTTCAAGAACTACAATGAATGGCTCGTTTGGACTACAGCGTTTGTTTTCCGGGTTTTGTGATATCACAAAGCGGTCCATTAGAATATCATTAAAAGAAATTCGCATTTTTGGGTGTGTGGGAGGGGCTAGTGCCGCTCTGCTTTGTGTACAGCCGTTACCGGGAAACCTTGATCTCTACCACTCACAACAGCGCCTCCTGCTGGCAGAGAATGAGTTTGCATATATATGCCACCTGGGAACCACTGACTGGACTATGGTATCAATAAATTCAACTGTATAACAGTTTCACTGCAATTCATTTTATAATGTTAGAATTAAATAACAATGAAAATAATACATATGCACTTATCTGTACATAGTAAATGCAGTTATTTTTAAGCGTTTGTTGACATCCTGTCTAAAACGTGATTTAGCCAAAAAAACAACAATAACGTTACCACTCTAATATGTCTTGCAATATCTGTGCGTGCAAAGGTTCTGCGCGATCCTCTTGTTCAATATTCTCTGGGTCTGAATCCGGCTCAAATTGATATGGCAATATTGACGCCATCCTTAACTAAACCGGAGCAGACGGAAATTGCTGCTTTGGCAAGGGTCGGGGCAGTACTGAAACACCATCTAACCTGTTCGCACAATCACAACGCACTGGGACAGCTAAACAATCACAACACATTTTGTTTTTCGGAAGGCGGGCCTTCATCAAACCCGGAACTAATCGAGCCGTTTGTGCCAGGATGGGGAGAAAGGTATTGTAATAATGTAAATTATGTAAAAAATAATGCGTTTTTCGAACCTCCAAGCATGAGAGCATGTTCTAGTACACCCCCGAAACAAATTCAAGACATTGTAAAAGAGTATAATAGGACCCCTTTAAAACAAACCCCAAATCAAATAATAAATAAACCAATAAAGAAATCGCTTCATATAAGAACTAATAGGGTTTGGGTCCTGTGCTCTTTCCATTCATTAGAGGCACCACTAGATGTGCAATCATTATCCAAACAAGAATGCTGCATACATCTGCATAGCAGTTTTTATCTAAAATGAGATTGTATAATAGATTTATAACAGCTAAGGGGCTCCGCTTTGCGTCGTGCCTAACAACGCCCCTTAGCTGTTAATTCACTGTAAACCACGGCTTCACGGGGCTTATTGCTTTTATAAAACGGTTATTATATATTATATATACTTAGTAAGGTTTCACAAAATAAAACAGAGCGAATAAAGTGTAATGATATTAATAAAAACAGTATTCTTCCACCAGACAATAGCTGCGTCCCAAATGATGCACTATGCACTCATACACTATGTACTTATTCACTATGTACTCAACCATATATAGTATGAATTATATACGGTTATTTTGTCATTCATAATCGGACTCTCATAGCCCCTCCCCCTTCGGTACGTAATTAAAGCTGCGACAATTTAGCGCATGAAGTGTCCAACGTTCCACACTTCATTTTTTCGGTTATTTAAGTGCGTCATCTAGGTATTTAAAGTGCACTTTTTCTTTTTGGAATTTTCAGTGTTGCAGGTTGCATTTATTCGATCAAAAAATACCTTAAACCAATGACAATTTCCTGCTGATCTGCTTAAGACACTTTAGTATGGGGAATTTTTTTGATTCATGTTTCAGTGATTACATCATAAAAATGCTTTCATGCAGTGTGACAGTGCTTTGCAGACGTCGTCTCAGACGTAGTGTGGAAATCCCGGAGTGTGAAGAGTCAGTTTGCAGTGACAGAAAGCCTCTGTTGGGGATCCGTTTGCACATTACAGCACTCAGCCGAATTTAAACAGTGACTTCCTCCCTATTATTCAAGAGGTGTAAACACATGCAGTGTAAAATCCTTCCTGTTTCAGATGTTGCAAGTCTCACGCTTCGTCTCTTACAGCGCTTCACATCCTGCTTTTTAAAAAATAAATGACCATTCACAGCTTATTTAATTTTTTGAATTTTATTCCCTTTCATGTTCTGGTGTGTGTACATGGACACTAGATGTAGAATATTCAGTGGTGTGTGTTTACATCAGGTAATTGGGTGGCAGAGTGTCGCTAGGGCTCAGTTTAAAGTCGCATGCAGATTTCACTGCTGTACAATCCTACACATCCTGCCATGCCAACTCATACATTTACTCGGTAGGGGTGAAACAAAAAATAAGAACCATATGGTTAGCCACCCACAGTTCGCATGCATGTTTGAACCGTGGTTCATCCCGTGTTTAATGACGCTTCTGAAAATATAATTACAGTTCATTTGTTGTTTGTCAATTTTTAAAGGCAATTACGATACTTGGAGAGGGAAAGAAACTGCAAACCCATGTAAAATTAACTTTACATACAAACATATATGAGTATGTCTATGCATACATCAGTCAGAGCCACACAATAGCACTAGTATGTGACAAACCTGTTTGAAGAGCTCACCAAATGTGTTTGCAGTAACAATTTGTTCAGCAGTTACAGCTTTGAGACATTTGTTTTTGCTAGATTATTATTGATTTGCATTACTTAACCTGAACAAAACCTTTAAGATGGTAAACAAAATATATGCTAATGATTCAAGCATAGTTTTTGAGCTTGTATTGGATGCTTATCTTTAGTTAAAAATTCTATGAAAAATTATTTCTGTGAAATTGAAAACTATTTCAATTATTCTATGAAAAATTATCGTTTATGAAGACATCTACAGTGGGGCAAATAAGTGTCATACTGGTGCCGTTTTTTCCAAGTTTTCCCACTTACAAAGAATGGAGAGATCTGTAATTTTCATCGTAGGTACACCTCAACTGTGAGAGACCGAATCAAAAAAAAAAAATCCAGAAAATAACATTATGATTTTTTAATAATTAATTTCCATTTTATTGCATGAAATAAGTATTTGATACAATATAAAAATAGAACTTAATATTTGGTACAGAAACCTTTGTTTACAGTTACAGAGGTCAGACGCTTCCTGTAGTTATTGACCAGGTTTGCACACACTGCAGCAGGGATTTTGGCCCACTCCTCCATACAGATGTTCTCCAGATCTTTCAGGTTTTGGGGCTGTCGCTGGGCAACATGGAGTTTCAGCTCCCTCCATAGATTTTCTATTGGGTTCAGGTCTGGAGACTGGCTAGGCCACTACAGGATCTTGAAATGCTTCTTACGGAGCCGCTCCTTAGTTGCCCTGGCTGTGTGTTTGGGGTCATTGTCATGCTGGAAGACCCAGCCACGACCCATCTTCAATGCTCTTACTGAGGGAAGAAGGTTGTTGCCCAAAATCTCGCAATACATAGCCCCATCCATCCTCCCCTCAATACGGTGCAGTCGTCCTGTTCCCTTTGCAGAAAAACAGCCCCAAAGCATGATGTTTCCACCCGCATGCTTCACGGTTGGGATGGTGTTCCTGGGATTATACTCATTCTTCTTCTTCCTCCAAACACGTCGAGTGGATTTTATACCAAAAACTTCTATTTTGGTCTCCTCTGACCACATGATCTTCTCCCATGCCTCCTCTGGATCATCCAGATGGTTTTTGGCAAACTTCAGACGGGCCTGGACATGGGCTGGCTTGAGCAGGGGGACCTTGCCCACGCTGAAGGATTTTAATCCATGACGGTGTAGTGCTTTACTAATGGTAACTGTTGAGACTGTGGTCCCTGCTCTCTTCAGGTCATTGACCAGGTCTTCCCGTGTAGTTCTAGGCTGATCCCTCTCCTTTCTCAGGATCATTGATACTCCATGAGGCGAGATCTTGCATGGAGCCCCAGGCCGAGGGAGATTGACAGTCATCTTGAATTTTTTCCATTTTCTAATAATTGCGCCAACAATTGTTGTCTTCTCACCAAGCTGTTTGCCTATTTTCTTGTAGCCCATCCCAGCCTTGTGCAGGCCTACAATTTTGTCCCTGGTGTCCTTAGACAGCTCTTTGGTCTTACCCATAGTGGAGAGGTTGGAGTCTGATAGATTGAGTGTGTGGACCGGTGTCTTTTATACAGGTAACAGGAAGTTCAAACAGGTGCAATTAATATACAGGTAATGAGTGAGGAATCGGAGCAAGGCAAGGCAAGTTTATTTGTATAGCACATTTCATACACAATGGTAATTCAAAGTGCTTACATAAAATAAAATAAAAACAATAATCACAACAATAAAACAAGGAATTTAAAACTTTGAAAATTATAAAAAAAATTGATTTAAGAGGTTTAAAATGAATTTAAGAAATGATTATACATATAATATAGTGCAATCAGTTTCGGACATCGCACAGTGCTCATTCAATAAATGCACAGCTAAACAGGTGAGTTTTGAGTCTGCATTTAAATGTGACTAATGTTTTAGCACATCTGATCTCTTCTGGAAGCTGATTCCAACTGCGGGTGGCATGATAACTAAAAGCAGACTCCCCTTGTTTGAACTCTTGGTATTTCTAACTGACTCTATCCTAATTATCTGAGTGGTCTGTTAGGTTTATATGCAGTGAGCATATCTGCTATATATTTCGGTCCTAGGCCATTGAGTGATTTATAAAAAAGTAAAATTACTTTAAAATCAATCCAAATATCACTGGAAGTCCATGGTAAGGACCGAGGACGGGTGTAATAAGCTCAAATTTTGCTGGTTCAAAGTCAGAATTCTGGCAGCAGAGCGGTTCTGGAGTGAGCTGCAGCGGTCGAATGTACTTCTTGGGACGGCCGTTAGGAGACCATACAAAGTCCCCCCGGCTGTGATAAAGGCATGACCAAGTTTCTCCAAGTCTTGACTGGAAACACAACCTCTAATTCTTGCAATGTTTTTGAGATGATAGTATGCTGATTTAGTTACTGCTTTGACATGACTACTGAAACTAAGGTCTGTCTCCAGAATCACACAAAGATTATTGATTTGATTTTTAGTTGTTTGACCCTAGAGTCAAGGTATGCATTCAGCTTGAGAACTTCATCTTTGTTTCCAAATGCAATGACTTCGGTTTTTTCTTTGTTTAACTGAAGAAAGTTCTCGCGCTTCTCGCACCTCCAACTGTTAATTTCATCAATGCATTGGCATAGGGAGTCAATGGGGCTGTAGTCATTAGACGATAAGGTTAAGTAAATCTGGGTGTCATCTGCATAGCTATGATAGGCAATTTGGTTCTTTCTCATGATTTGACTTAGTGGGAGCATATACAGACTAAACAAGAGAGGTGCAAGAATTGAGCCTTGTGGGACACCGCATGTCATGGACGTCCACTTAGAATTATGCTCTCCTATACTCACATAATAACCTCTCCCTTCTAAGTATGACCTGACCATTTGATTACCATCCCAGAAAGCCTGACCCAGTTTTGCAGTCTCTCTAGAAGTATGTTATAATCGACAGTGTCAATGTAGCACTGAGATCTAGTAGTACCAGAACTGATATTTTGCCAGAATCAGTATTTAAGTGAATATAATTTATTATCTTTATGAGCGCTGTCTGTGTGCTGTGATGTGGTTGGAAACCAGATTGAAAATTGTCCCGGTATCCATTTGAGTTTAAGTATTTGTTCAGCTGATTAAAAACTATACCTTTTCAATAATCTTGCTTATAAAAGGTAGATTTGATATTGGTCTATAGTTGCTTAGTATGGTGTTATCAAGATTGCTCTTTTTTTAGAAGGGGTTTAACAACTGCAGTTTTTAGGGAGTTTGGAAAAGTCCCAGAAAGTAGTGAGGCGTTCACTTCTAAGAGATCTGCTTCCAAACTGTTTAGCACCCTTTTGAAAAAATATGTGGGACGTGTGTCAAGATAGCATGTTGACGATTTAAGGTGTTGTACTATTTCTTCCAAAATGTTGCTATCAGTTGCTTCAAAAATAGACATAGTATTTTCTTTTTGATATTGTGGTCGAATATGTGTAACCTCTGCATAACTTGGGGATGTGCTAATCGCCTCCCTGATATTATTGATCTTCTCAGAAAAGAAGGAATCAAACTCATTGCATTTGCTGTCGGAGAGTATTTCACTGGCAATCTGATTTGGGGGGTTTGTCAGTCTCTCAACAGTAGCAAAAAGAGTGCGAGTGTTGTTTAAGTTACTGTTTATAAGGTTTGAGAAGAATGACTGTCTAGCTTTGCCTAGTTCCACATTGAAAGTACGAAGGCTGTCTTTATATAGGCTATAGTGTATTTCAAGTTTCGTCTTCCGCCACATCTGCTCAGCTTTTCTGCATTGTTTTTTCATACTCTGAACTGCTGTTGATTTTTTAAGCTGGTTTTTGTCTGGCAGTCTTCTTGCTGACTTTCACAGGAACAATGTGAAATAACAGTGTTAACTTTTGAGTTAAATGAATCAAGGAGATCAACAGAGTCTGCAGAGATGCTTGGTGTTAAAGATATAGCCTCCATAAATAGCACACTAGTGTTTTCGTTAATGCATCTCTTTCTGACTGAGACCGATCTAGATTCAGTGGTAACAGAGATCAATATATCAAAGAAAATACAGATGTGATCAGATAGTGCTACGTCCTTAATATCAATGGATGAAATGTTTAGACCTCTATTGATGATTAAATCTAGAGTATGTCCATGATTGTGTGTAGGTTCATGCACATGCTGGATTAGGTCAAAAGTGTTTAAAACAGTTATTATTTATTTTGTAGTTTTGATTTCTGCATTATCTGTGTGTATATTAAAATCCCCTGCAATAGCAAAACAGTCAAACTCTGAGGAAATCATTGATAGTATTTCTGTGAACTCTTCAACAAAGGCTGGAGAGTATTTTGGAGGCCTGTAAATAATGATAAACAGAATGCGTGGAGCACCTTTCAACACAATCCCTAGATATTCAAAAGACAAGTACTGACCAAATGACACTTGCTTGCATTGATAGACATCTTTAAATAGAGCAGCTACACCTCCACCTCTCCTAACAGTCCTGCAAACACTCATGAAGGTAAAGTTAGGAGGGGCTTTTTCATTGAGGACTGTTGCACTGCAGCTGTCTTCTAGCCATGTTTCATTTAGAAACATAAAATCCAGGTTGTTTGTGGTTATTAAGTCATTGATTAGAAATGATTTATTTCTATAAATCATAGGAGGGCTTCTTAAAGACAAACTAACAGGTCTGTGAGAGCTAGAATTCTTGCTGGTTGGTAGGTGATCAAATACTTATTTCATGCAATAAAATGGAAATTAATTATTAAAAAAAAATCATACAATGTGATTTTCTGTATTTTTTTCCCTCATTTTGTCTCTCACAGTTGAGGTATACCTATGATGAAAATTACAGATCTCTCCATTCTTTGTAAGTGGGAAAACTTGAAAAATCAGCAGTGTATCAAATACTTATTTGCCCCACTGTAATTGATCTTATTATGAATGACTCCTCACTGCATGTTAATTTTTAAAAACTTGATCATGTGATATTTTTGTGATATAACCCTAACCCTAATCCTATCATAACCTATGAAACAACACTTCTCTCAGGTGACGCATGATACACTTGTCCAATAATTTAGCTTACTTAAATCCTGCTCCTTAAATACAATCGACTGCAAGCTCACATTCAGATCTGCCTCCATTTAATCAATAACTGATGGATAGAACCAAGTTTCCACCCTATTTCTTTTTTCTTTTTTGATTATCTGTATCAGCTGTACATCAGCATACGGTTAAAAGATCTGATGCTCCTTCCACTGCATCTTGACTTTTAAGGTTGGAATTGCTAGAAATGTTCTGGTTACTATTCATCCTATGCATTCCATTTACTTAATGGTTTCATGTAACTAGTCTTTTAATACTTTTGAGGAATAAATATTTCTTTTTCAGCCAGCTCATAAGAGTTGTTTCTTCTTCTTCCTCACTAAAAAGAAACTGTTCAAAAGATTAATTTCTTCAGGGAATCTGATTGCAGTAGTCGTCCTATAGTTTCCTTGTCATTCATTAATTTGTTCATTAGTTCATTCATTCATTTGTTTGTTCCTTCGCTCATTCATTCATTCGTTTAGATTATTGCTTGTAAATGAGGTAAATTTGGGCAGTCAGATTGGTATCTGCCAGTCCTAGTGATAGAAATTGTAACGCTTCACACTTCAGTTTCCAGACCATACAATGCAAATTCAAAAGCAGAAAATTTAAACCAGACATGCATTTTTCTTTTTTTTCCGTTATGTGATCAATGAATATTTGCCATTTTCTCCCCATTTTTTTTTTTACTGAAAATGAACTGGGATCTTGTGGTTGTACTGTACAGCGTAAAAACATGCCTCCTGACCAAGTGTAGTATGTATATTAATAAAATAAAGTAACGAATAATTAAGTATAAATAGTAGGGCTGTGCGATATTGAAGAAATGCAATATGCGATAACTCATTAAATAATGCGATATTCGATATGCGATACGATAATGCTTAAAGTGCCACATGCTCCGATGAAATGGTTTTACTCAGCTATTGCTGAGTCAGTTCTGTGAACTTCTATAACTATCCTTGTGTCATAGATAGATATATATATATATATATATATATGGTTATTTGTATGTATGTACCAAGAGTTCCTGTAAAACCACAACCAATTCCTTGTGTTTGCGCACACTTAAGTGGTGAAGCTCATTCTGATTCTGATTCTAATAAGAATGCACCCCTACAACAACTTATGAAAGTGAACGGTAGTGTTTTACTCTAGCATTACATAAAAATGTCATTTTAACAATGTAATAATTTTAACATGAGTTTAGGAACTGAAAAATAAAAAGGAAAAAAAATGCTGCGTAGTATTTACTCTTTGAATTCAATATGCACTGATTCTTATTTAAGCTACAAAAGTTATTTAGGTAAGAGCAGTGAGTGATTTTCTCTTTGTCTTTTGTTCATGGCCCCAAATATTGCAAGCTGTAGCGATATGCATATTGCGATATGTACATTTGCGATATTTCGATATATAGCACAGCCCTAATAAGTAGGTAGATACAATGAAAAAATGAACGAATGATTTGACATTTTTATTTTTGCATTTGCTTTTCATGGTCTGAAAACTGAATTGTGAAGCATTACACCTCAAGCAAACTGTTTTATTCATGCCCTTGTAGTAAGAAAAAAAAAAATATATATATACATATTTTTTTTTTCTTCCTAGTTTGCCATTAAACAATCTAGTCTTGATCCTGGTCACTCTTCACAGGGCCATTGGCTAAAGCCTTCAGTATTAGCACTGACATATATCCTGTAGAGAGAGGGAGAGGGCAGTTATCCCCCTCATATCACAATGGCAGCTCATCGGCCATAACGGCTGCATTTCTGCAGTTGCTTAGATAGCATGACAAGTTAAAAGAAGACTTGATCTTAATTGGCTCTGCTGAAGGCACTTTTGTGTGTTTGTGAGCATGCACACACTTGTTCAGGGGCCAGTTCATTGATGTTAACTTTTATAGGGTGGGTGTTATGTGTAACTGGGGTTTTTTATTGGCTTAGTTATGATGGATGCTAGACTTTTTGGGATTAGTTTATTTCGGTAGCTTTGAACTCTGCTAGACTACGGGAAGGACGCTGTCGCCCCAATCTGTTTTGTGTTAACTTTGTGATGAGGTCACAGGGGAGAGGGATGCTGGGAGATTCAGCACGACAGGTCTTAAACTTGGTCTTTGTCTGTGTCTGGTCATAATAATCAAACATCTCATTGCGCTTTACTCTCTCTTGTTTAGCTGTTTTCATGATTACTTGTTTGGATAGTTGCAGCTTAGTTTAAATGTACTCACTGCTTTTTGAAGTGAAATATGACTAGTCATTGCTGGCAATTACAAATAATTACGAATAATAGAAATTGATGACTTAATTGTTCATGTCCCGTTTATTCATAATTAACTTGGAAACAGCTTATAAATAAAATGTATAATTTCCTTTTTGGTTTATAATTAAATATTACACAGAGTTGAGTTACATGAATTATATTCCAAATATAAATTGTTTATTAGATATTTAGGTGAATTTCAATTAAAGTGAGGGAAATTAAGTTTAAAACTTACTTTTTTTTTCTTGGCTCATTTGGATTGCAGTATATTATCTAAAATGAAAATGTTATCACTCACACACAAATGCACCTGCATGTCTTTTTGCTTTTACATCTCGTTGATGTAGTCCAGTTCACAAATGAGGGGGCAGGCTGGTGTAAATATCCAATTAAACTTACCGTTTTAATCTTAATGTGAAACTTTGGTCTTAGTGCTACAGAAATCCATTTAAATTTGCAGATTTGCACAGGTTCAAGGATATTCAGGGCTCCTTGACAGGTTTGTTTGGCTTTTCATCATACGTGGAAATGTGTCCCCTTCTCATTTCAAGTTTTTCTCCAACTACTAGTTGTTTGAGAGTATGCTTATGAGGAGAAAAAAGTTGTTTTTCCTTTCGACTCTTGAGTCTCACCAGAAGAAGAGTTAGACAGAGACACAAAGGGCTTTCACACATGGCTCAAGCTCGGCTGGTGAGTAGTATTAGGATGTGTGAGCGTGTCTTTTTTTCTGTATGTGTGTGGAAGGAAAGAAGGATCAACAGAGATGAGACACAACTGTAAGGACAGCCAAAGAAATTAGCAGCTACTGAGCTGCTTTGTGTTTGGCACATTACATGAGCGAGGGCTCCCGCTAATTATAACACTTTTATGCTTCTAAAGAGCACCTTTGAAATCTATTGAAGGGGGATAATTGAGCCTGGAAATGTGTTACCTGGCAAAGTCAAGTTAAAGGTCATTACTGAAAATATAAAAGGACCTGATGATCCATTTGAGAGCAAATCCTTTGTTCCTAATGTAAATATGTTGTTTTAACTCTGCTGATGTGCTTCAAACACCAAATTCAGCATGAACAACAAATTAGAAAAGGACCTGAGGGTGAGCCTTGGGGAACTTCTGACAATTTGATGGGGTTTTAGTGGGCACGGCTTCCACAAAGCAGATTGGAAAATCCATCTTTTTCCTGTTTCTAAATTGCATTTAAATCTCATCTGTCGCATTTGCTTTGTTGTTTCTTGATGATGTTTTTTCTTGCGCTTTCAGGTGGTAGTCCTCAGTATTTTATTCCAAGAGAGAATATTTTGTAGACTTGTTTTGGATGATGTACAGTGCAGAAGAATAAAAGGCACCTCTGTCCGGCCAATGTTTTTAATCATGGGTAGAATTGGATTTGGGGCATATGAAAGATTATATTATCGACACTCTTAAATTGTTTTATTGAGCCTTAAAGACCCTACAGAATGAAAAATTAGAACAGTGAGAGACACACTGAAGAGGGCGGTATTAGAACGAGAACAATAGTGCATTTTAAATATACCATATTAACAAGCAGTGAGTTAACTGTACTTACCCACACAGCTCACCACCTCTCTAGCTTTATAGGTTGGAAATGTACCGATTACTACTGTGGGTTTTGGCAGGTCGCGGCCGAGTGTTTTTGCTAACTGTGTTGTTGTGATGGATGGCAGGCTGCGGGGTCCCAGGCAGGGGGGCCCCCCTGTGGGGCCGGTGCCCTTTCAAGAGTGACACTCACACTCATGCATACTGCTGCAGTGGAGGAGAATAAGAATATAACTACACTACTAAAACGTGGAAGGATGACAACCAGAAATCATGTTTATACAATGTGGTATATGATACCATTTTTAATGTGCAAAAAAAGCAGCATGTGATAATGTGAATTACACTTTTGTAATACAATATTGCTATAATTATAATATTTATATGTATTATATATAAATAATAAAGTTTAGCTCATCTTGTTAGCTGTTTTGTTGTGATTTAAACATTAGTGAATAGTCAGCGCACGGATTTTTAGGCTGCTGTCACTTTAAGACCTAATGCAAGGGTCCAGTATAATGATACACATTTGATTTCTTTCTCAGCTGTTTACATTAATTTAAAACATAAACGACTGCGTTTATAAGAATGATCGTCGAGACGGGTACTACTGACATAATTCTGTGTATGTGTCTGTTCAAACATGAGGAGATGCGAAAGACGAATCAACTCGGTCTGAAACGCGTCTCTCTCTCTCTCTCTCTTCTCTGTGTGCGCTGCTTGCACGTGTGCAGCAGAACTGAAGATGCGCTGTGCGAAATGCGGCTTGTGCGCGCTTCAGGTATGAGTCAGACAGCAAGACGAGACGGCAAAATGTTGTTTTCTGCAATTTATTGCACTTAACTCTTTTTAACGTCAAGCAAATCTGTGATATATGCGTCGAACTAAAACTTTGACCCTTTGCAACGTTTTGATTTAAGTAGCCTATTATTAAAATAATTCAGATATCGCACCCCCTGCAATATGATATTGCGATATTATATAGCTATGGGAATATAACAAGACCCATTTCAAAGGCCAGTGAAGGCATACTGCCAGTTAGTGATATGCAGGATAGGTTTGGGCATGAGGTTGCGGGTTCACACACTCATTTCGAAATTATATAAAAATTCCCAGTCCCTGATAAATACAATTTGAAACTGAAAGTGCTCTTTTGGAAAGCAATCTTACACGAATATTTTCTGTTGGAGTGTGAGGCCAAGTCAGGGTTCTCAAAGTCCTACATTGCACGGTCAAATCTGAATTTCATCAGTGTCAAAGGTCCGGCCCGGAACATCCGGTATTACAAACTTGTTAAAAAACATACACAATGCATAAACAATTAACACACTAATTTGTTGTAAAAAATAAAGTGCCCTTGCATTTCAAAATACTATCAATACTAGTGTAAAAGCTGTGCAAACTATTAAATTTAATGTCAGCATAGAGGTGAAGATAAGGGTTTTCTATAGCTGATGTCAAGGTATGGGGAAACCCACTGGACACTGCTATAAGTTCAAATGGCCATAATCTAGTGATAAATATATACAGTGGGTATGGAAAGTTTTCAGACCCCCTTAAATTTTTCACTCATTTTTTTTTATATTGCAGCCATTTGCTAAAATATTTAAGTTAATTTTTTTTCTCATTAATGTACAAACAGCACCCCATATTGACAGAAAAAAGAATTGTGACATTTTTGCAGATTTATTAAAAAATAAAAACTGATATCACATGGTCCTAAGTATTGTCAGACCCTTTGCTCAGTATTTAGTAGAAGAACCCTTTTGATCTAATACAGCAATGAGTCTTTTTGGGAAAGATGCAACAAGTTTTTCACACCTGGAGTTGGGGATCCTCTGCCATTCCTCCTTACAGATCCTCTCCAGTTCTGTCAGGTTGGATGGTAAACATTGGTGGACAGCTATTTTTAGGTCTCTCCAGAGATGCTCAATTGGGTTTAAGTCAGGGCTCGGCTGGGCCATTCAAGAACAGTCACAGAGTTGTTGTGAAGCCAACTCCTTCGTTATTTTAGCTGTGTGCTAGGGTCATTGTCTTGTTGGAAGGTAAAACCTTCGGCCCAGTCTGAGGTCTGAGCACTCTGGAGAGGTTTTTTTTTTTTTTTTTTTTTTTTTTTTTCTCCAGGATATCCCTGTACTTGGACGCATTCATCTTTCCCTCGATTGCAATCAGTCGTCCTGTCCCTGCAGCTGAAACACCCCCACAGCATGATGCTGCCACCACCACCATGCTTCACTGTTGGGACTGTATGAGACAGGTGATGAGCAGTGCCTGGTTCTCCACACATACCGCTTAGAATTAAGGCCAAAAAGTTCTATCTTGGTCTATTCAGACCAGAGAATCTTATTTCTCACAATCTTGGAGTCCATTAGGTGTTTTTTAGCAAACTCCATGCAAACTTTCATGTGTCTTGCACTGAGGAGGGCTTCCGTCGGCCACTCTGACATTAATAGCCCCGATGGTGGAGGGCTGCAGGGTGATGGTTGATTTTACAACTTATCTCCCATCTCCCGACGATCTCTGGAGCTCAGCCACAGTGATCTTGGGTTCTTCTTTACCTCTCTCACCAAAACCCGATAGCTCAGTTTGGCCGGATGGACAGCTCTAGGAAGGGTTCTGGTCGTCACAAACGTCTTCCATTTAAGGATTATGGAGGCCACTGTGCTCTTAGGAACCTTAAGTGCAGCAGAATTTTTTTTGTAACCTTGGCTAGATCTGTGCCTTGTCACAATTCTGTCTCTTGAGCTCTTCAGGTAGTTCCTTTGACCTCATGATTCTCATTTGCTCTGACATACACTGTGAGCTGTAAGGTCTTATATAGACAGGTGTGTGGCTTTCCTAATCAAGTCCAATCAGTATAATCAAACACAGCTGGACTCAAATGAAGGTGTAGAACCATCTCAAGGATGATCAGAAGAAATGGACAGCACCTGAGTTAAATATGAGTGTCACAGCAAAGGGTCTGAATACTTAGGACCATGTGATATTTCAGTTTTTCTTTTTTAATAAATCTGCAAAAAAGTCAACAATTCTGTGTTTTTCTGTAAATATAGGGTGCTGTGTGTACATTAATGAGGAAAAAAAAAAAATTTACTTAAATGATTTTAGCAAATGGCTGCAATATAACAAAGAGTGAAAAATTTAAGGGGGTCTGAATTCTTTCCGTACCCACTGTATATAAAAAAAATACTCATATTAGCGGTGAAATGTTGCCCGATTATGTTAAACGTCATATGCTCACTCACTGGATATCATGACAATAAATGTCATCAAGGAAAAGTTTGAATATCTCGCCTGTGCTTTCAATTCGGACCATCTCCAAAAAATACATTAAAAAACTAAACTAATGATTTACAAGTTTAACATGCGTTTATCAAAGTAGGAAACAATTATTGCTCTTGAAATATGAAATGGAGGCGGTCCGGATTGAATTCCCTCCAGGTCGCATTCAGATGGAGTTATGCTTTGAGAATGCACTGCCTTAGTCTGGTCTTTCTTTCTTTCTTTCTTTTGTTAGATGATATTAAATTATTAAGCGGTGTCTCTGTAGGTTTTTTCCCTTGCATTTTATGTGGTGACCACTGGGAGGTGCTCTGGGAATATAATTTTCTTTTTCGCTTTTCTTTCCTGACATGATGTATGTTGCAAAGCAAAAGTAAAATTTCATGCAAGTTCTTTGCGTTATAACAGGAAAAAGTTCTGTGTTTTTATTTAAAATCAATATAAAGAACACTACTTTCTCACATAACGCTGTGAAGAGGCCCGTGCATAGAATGAATAATCGATTCTCGAGCCATCGATATCAACCAATTCAGCACCACCGCCACGGACAGCACCTGGTAACGTCGCACATAAGAAGGTATATCTTAAGCAACCGCCTAAGGTATAGTTCGGGGGAACACGCCTAGAAATGGTACAGCTTTAGTTAAGGTATACCTTTAGAGTCTTCGTAGCGTGCTAAGAGACAACATTATCGGGAAATGCAGCCCTGTCCAGTTTTAGTTATTGAACTAGCATTTTTTTTTATCCACAAGCATGCATCATTTAATTAATCACATGCCATGAATCGAGATCATTGTGTCGAATGATGATATTTTTTTTACAAGTGTAGTGAGCAGCAAAGCAACCTTTTTATGCTAGACAGACATATACAGGCTCCATTATAGTGTATTCCACATTTTGTATAATTAGGTAACCATGTTGAGGGTGAGAAGACTATATATATGTATGCATGTGTTTGTTTACAACCTAGATTTTTTTTTTACTGTGGTGTAAACTTGAGAGAGTCAGCTGTCTAATTGATCACACTGCAGCAGTGTGCAATGGCAAACTGTTAGCACACACACCACGGCTCCCTAACTGTGTCTTAACGAGAGAGACACTGCCACTATCTTTTTCAGTAGGGGAAAAAAGAGAAGGGGAATTCAAGGGGTTTTCTTCTACGGCAGCCATTTTCTTGACTTCATGTTATCTGGTAAATTAAGCTGCAGTTATATGCGCTATTTTTAAATGAACTTGGTAATGATTAGATGTGCATCAAATTCTGACATTTCTAGTTCCACACATGCTAATATGAAGACCCCCAGGGTCTAACTGTTTGACAAGGTTTACTTGTGTGTATGTGAGCGAGAAGGGTCTACAATCTCACCCTCATAGTTTTCTGCTTCAGCGTATCTCTTTTCCGGCATCAACTCATCCATTTTAATCAAGCTGATAATTAAGCAACTTCATTTATCCTCAGAAGATAGGAGGAAATTAATGTTTGGATGCATGAAATGATGGTGTGTCACGCTGATAAATTTTCACTGCCTCCTCAAGTTTATGCTGTTATATACTGCCATCTTATTGACCTGCAATGCTTAGATGCTTATCTTTGACCATCAAGGCTGAAGTAAGTGTTTATTCTATATGTTAATCTTTAGTGTTCCTACAGGTCTTCTTGCATACTGCCACTTCTCACATGTTGCCGGTACTTTGCCACTCAGGGTCAAAGTGTTGGTGCCTGGGTGATTTGCATATGCCACACGGTGCACAAGAAAGTACTGGCATTTTTTTGCACTTTAAGCACTGTTTTCCTTCATTGAAAATTCCTTACACAAAATTGTTGATGCTTTTAAAGTTCATAGAGATCATAACAATAATGCAATTAATAGAGTGGTTTAAGTTTTTTTGAAGAGACACAATCACTTTATATGAAGAACAGATATCATTTTTTAGGCTTTTATTCTTACAGTGCTTCACACTAATATTGGCATCCTGAAAAATCTTATGAGTAAAATATATCTGTAGTATAATTTCAAATAGAATAGGAAAAAATTGAATTTTTTTTTTTTTTTTTTTAAGCACACCAGGGTGACTAGGACCATGAGTTTGTCCATCCATGACTTCATGTTCCACAGGATTATAAATATGAGGAACACAAAGGCCAAGTTCCCTTAATCATCCATCACAAGAAATAAAACCAAAGAATATAGTTCTGATGTGCAGAACAAGATTGTTGAGCTTCACAAAATAGAAAGTTTCTGTAAGAAAAGAGCTAAAGCGTTGGCAATCCTCATTTCCACCATCAGGGCAATAATTAAGAAATTCCAATCAACTAAAGATGTTACAAATCTGCTTGGAAGAAGACGTGTGTCTATATCGTCCTAATGCACGGTGTGGAGGAGAGTTTGAGTGGCCAAAGACTATCCAAGGATCACAGCTGGAGATTTGCTTGAGATTAGTTGAGTCTTGGGGTCAGAACGCCTAAAAAAAACAAAAAAAAGATCAAACGGTCTCTACATCACCATGTTGTTCAGGACGGTTTCGAGAAAAATCCTTCTCGTTCATCCAAAAACAAACTCCAGCATATATATTTGCTAGAATGACGACTGGAACTTTAAACGGGACTGGATTCAATGGTCAGATGAAACTAAAAAAAAAGGCTTTTTGCCGCAAACCCACAGATGGGTTGGTGCAAACGGGGAAAAAAGTCCCCATGTCACGGTACTATAAATATACGGCTGATCTTTAATGTGGGGGCTCTATTTTTCTGCGGAGGTCTGGACATCTTGTTCAGATTACATGGCTTTAGGATTCTACAAAGACACAGATAAAAAACTGTTGGTATTTGCCTGCCTCTGACTGTCTCTGTTAGAAATCTTATAATGGGCCGTGGTTGGATCTTCCATCAGGACAATAATCCAAAACAAACACAAAATCAATGATCAAAATCAACACAAACATGTGTCACTGAGCACAAAAATGAAGGCTTTGCCGTATGGTAGTCCAGTTGTTTCACCTGCACCCCTCATAAAGTGTGGTGAACTGAAGAGGATAAGCACCATCATGGAGCTGGGAATCTAAAGGGTCTGTAGTGATTCTGGATGAAGGAATGGTCTCTGGTGTTCTCCAAACTCATCAGGCATTACAGGAGAAAACTCAGAGCTGTTATCTTGGGAAAAGGACGTTGCAATAATTGTAGACAACGTGAACTAGAGAAAAACATTTATTTCATAATGTGATTTTCCCACCACTTTCCATTGTTTTACTTCAATGATAGGTTAGAATTTTGTGAATTTATTGAATGAAAGATCAAAAGGATAAACGATGCAGATTTATTTTCACAGCTGCCTTTGCTCATATTTACCAAGGGTGACAAAGCTTAATGGTTTAGGTCAGTATAGCATCATTTCCATAGTCGTTTTTGTTGTTGTTCGATTGACAGGTGTGCTGTTTGTCAGCTGAACTTTGAATTGGCAAGTCGTTTTCATGGAATCTAATCTGTCCATCGATGCATCATAAAGTCAGCATGAAATCTGAATTGACTTAATTTATTTTCCTAATACATGTTCCTGATAATTTGAGATTCATTTATACAACTTATTTCAAAGGAGAAAAAACTATCTTTTTTTTCATCACATCAAAATGTGATGAAAACCTGGATGCAGAAGTAAAGCTGACAGGAATGGGATGGGGGCAGCTGGTGATGGTAGCACAGAACAGACAATGCTGGAGGACAGTCGTCGATGACCTATGCTCCAGGAAGGAGCAATGTGCCTAAGAAGAAGAAACTTGTTTTGAATGTCCTTGTCGAATGTCCTGTTTGATTTGGAAATGTCATGTGGAAGTAAAGTGGGTTGCAATTAACATTTCATGTTGAGTTTAAATGTGTTTTTTAGATGTCAACCTAACATTGACCCTGAATGTATTTTAGCATTGCATAGGGGTTTGAATAAGGTCAAGTAAAAAAAAAAAAGAAGAAAGTCTGATACTCTCTTCCAACATCTCTCTTTCATTCTGTGTCTGTGGAGAGAGAAAAAAGAGCCTGGATAAAATTAAAGCAGAAAGAAAAATGTCTTCGAGAAATTTTACCCATCTTCCCGAAGTTCTATCCTCTCTGTGGACTCCTCCCCAAACCCATGCTAAACTCCTCCTCTTTCTATATTAAGCCACTCCCCTTCTGACAGTGTGTAGTTGACTTGTTCTATGTGGGAGGAGCTTAAATAAGTGAAAGGTCATGTGATGGTTCTCATTTCCTCACAAGAAGCTCAATCCAGTAGGGAGAGTCTGCTGGGTGGGGCTGTACTTAATGTTTCTCTTTCAAGCCACAACTAAAAGAGAATTTCAGCACAGAAACGCTGTGTTTTCTCTCTCCCTCGCTCTATCTCCCTTCCCCTCATTAATTCATTAATTATTTTGGCTGGGTAACATTTGCAGTAATGAATTCCTCGAGGGCTGAATCCCCTTGCCTGGCACCCATCTCGTCCCACTCGCCTCGTATGTGCCAGCCGATCAGATCTCAGATGCTGTCTGACACTGCTGTAAACTAATCATGATTTAGCCAAGTCAGTTGTATAAGAGTGTTGTAACACTTGTTTCTATTGCTTGGTCAGACTCGAATTTGATCAGATATTGAACCCCACATTCGCTGTATTATTGAACTTGTAATCCCGTTAGATTTAGCACCACAGTTGTGCACACACAGAATGTCCCGTTGTCTGCTGTGAATGCTATGAATCTGCTATGAATCGCAGGATGCAAAGCATGTGAGCTGCCCTCCGAAGGCTGTTTATTCAGAGGAAGCAGCAATGAAAAATACATTATTTTGTAATTTGTGTGTCTGGGAGCGTGCAAAGATGCAAATTATATATGTTGTTGATAGGGTATCTAATCTTTGTATGCAGACTCGGGTGTGAATTCCAATGGAAAAAAATGCGTTCACACCAACCAAACAAGCTGTACTCTGACTTCAAATGGATTTTGATTATCATAGTTATGTTTATGAATTGTTACACATCAGTCAGGGCTCGACAGTGTGAGAATTTCGCTTGCATTTGGGACTAAAAATAAATGTGTAAAATGCATTTAGGAGTATGTGTGTGAATAAAAAAGTAGGCCCCTGTGGATCCTTATTGTGTTAAATTCAATGTATTTCAAATATAAGGTTATAAAAAAAGCTTTAAACATCTTAAATGGTACAACATAAGGCTTAATTAATTTGAATAGGTCTTAAATGTATGTCTGGAAAACGGGAATCAAGAATCATGATTAAACTTATTTTAAATTTGTAATTATTTTTGAAAGATTATTAAACGGAATAAAATGTGCTGTTGCATGTTCCACATGCTTGCTGTTTTAGAGCTGTTTGCAATTAGTGTATTTATGCCCAGTGATTGCTTATGATGTACTGGTGATGAATTATGACAATGTTTATATTGTAGCATGTTCTAGATTGTAAGAGTGCACATTTTGTCTCACTGATAGTAGTAAAGTAGTAAAGGCATTTTAAAATAAGAGCATATGGGGCTTGTTTACTATTGGTATTTCCGTTACATAAACTATCTAGCGTTTAAATAGAAAAAATATGAATAAATCCATAATTGTTAAATGCATATAGTTTGAAGCAGAAATATTTAAAAACCTAGTATACTTTTGTGTGTTCAAATATATTAAATAATTTTGCTTGTTTGTCATATTCCTTTAGTAAGGAAAAACAAATGATCTGATCAATTTTCATTGTACCTAAGTTCTTTGTGCACTCCTAAATTTTTTGAAGTAGGAGCACTAGTGCCTCTTGGGAAAAAATGTAAGCATCAAGCCCTGTTAGTGTATTGACCAAATATGGATTCTTAGCTATGAAATTAAGGTTTAAACATCATTGTCTCTTAAATCCCTAGATGATGTGTGCATGGTCCAGTTATAAAGTCACATATTGAGTAGTTTGCAAACTAATGAACAGGATCACATGTAAAACATGCTGTTTCTTTGATCTGGTGTGTGTCTGCAAGTTCAGATTCCCCCTCTCATACTTCTCTGACAGCTGAAGTGTATGTGTGTGCACCCTGTTCATGTGTGGGTTATCGCCTGTATAGGCACAGACAGAATTACAAGATTTTCTGTGGAATGCATTTAAGTGTGTTAAATACACCTGAACATGCTGCACTTTTATTGGTTTAACAAATTACCTAAACTTTATGGATGCAAACTAGAACTTTGCAGATAATTATAGATTTCTGGAAATATGTGAGATTTCCTGTAGAGTTGTGTGTACGCTGAATCTGTGAGGGCCTACCTGTTAAATTTGCAGTTGTGTAGAGTGTAACCTGTTGTTTGTTTGTGTGTGTGTTTTCAGTGCTGAAAGGTTGTTTCGTGAGTGATTTTGCATTGACAGTGGCAATAGATGAGCATACAAAGACCACTGGAAATGAAGTTCAGAAAATAGATAACTGGAGACACGTGATGATAGGAGACACGCGCGTGGAAATTAATTGGCAGGAAGTCAGTGGTAATTTGAATTGCAAATGGACACCAACTTGTTCCCCGACTTGAATGATTAATATTTTATTGTTTTACTGAGTGAAATGCCACAAGTGTTTTTCATCAGAAACAAATAGCACAAAGGAAGGAGGGAAAAAAAGAGAGATTGGCTTAACTGATAATAATGAGTTACAAGGTAATGGATATTGCCTCTGAACATTAATTTTGGTGTGTGTAATAGGGCTGGGCAATACATCCAATATTCTTTATTTTCATGGTGATTTTTCTATATAAAATTGAGCAACATTGTGAGTATCCCAATTATTTTTAAAGTTCTTTTTATTTAAGTTTCCTAAAGGATTCACAACCTGCAAGTATAAAAGCAATTAGACAAATTTCACACTGTCTATTGTCTTTATATTGTCTCTTTTAACTTGTGTAGCAAATGTGGTGAATTGGTAAGTTTGTGTTCTGTAAATAAAATTGTTAATAGGAATCACATTTCAGCAACTGAAAATATTTGAAAACTGAAAAAAAGAAAAGAAAACAGTGATGTGTTCTTGACTGCCAGAGTCTATTTTGTGCACACAGTGAGGATAAGTCATAACAGGTTATGTCAGCAGTGTAGATGTGCTTTGTGACCAAAATGATTATAATTATAAAATAGTTATTACATATTCTTCCTTGTCTTCAAGGAAGTCCTTTACTTCAACATTTTGAATCTACTTGGATAAAATGACAATTCAGTCAAAATGATTCTTCCTCTAATTGGAAAATCATTCTTTTAAGCCGTTTCAGAGCAAATATATACATATCGAGATCTATTTTCTGTATTGTTAAATAGCTGAAAAATATTGGGTTATAATTTAACTGTCACTCGGCCATAGTGTGTAGTTAGGAAATGGATGAGTTGCTCTGTACTTCTGAAAAGTTTTGAATTGACCTTTTCATTCTCCTAATATTTTCTTTTCTTTTCTCCTCCCCACAATACACTGTTCATTTTTTTTTATCCACCAAATAGTCTTCCTCTCTCATTCTCTTTTTCAAATCGTCGCACAATTTACAGAAGGTTCCGCCGGGCCGTGGTCTATCCTTTCAGTCAGATGCTAATTAGGGGAAAGAAACGTCTCCGTCTCTCTCGCTCGCAGACGAAGGGATGTGCAGGTTGAGTGAGAAAGGGGAGAGAGGAGCGCAAGACAGTAAAAAATGGAGAGAGGAATGAGAGATGAAAGGGTGATGAGGTCGCTTCATATTGAGAAAAGAGAGGATAATACTTGTATTTTTTTCTTTAAAGTTGAGCTAAAATCAAAGGTCCCCCAGTCAGCGTGTCTGGTAAATGTCCGACTCTTCATAACTTTCTGATCTGACCACAGAAAATATTGCTGTTCTGTGAAGTAAATTAAAAAGTTACCTATAAGTGACATTTTAATAAAGATGTTTCTACCTAGCTCATGACCGTGAGGCCCTTTGACCATGTGTTCTTTAAACATTTATAAATGTCATTCATGGAGCGAGAAATTTCTTTTCTGCTTTAATTGGTTATCAGTCACGAGCTTACCTTGGACTGTTTTTATATCCATTAATTAGCCTTATTAATGACTTACTGTACTGTTAGATAAGTGGCTAGTTTGGTGTTTCTGGTCAGTTCATTAAAGGCTAGGGTGGATCCAGCTAACGATTAAAGTGCCTTAATTAGCAGCAGCAAGAGGAAAAATAAGGATTAGTCCCGAGGTTCTGTTTTATTTATTTATATTTTGGTCTGAAGAAAAAAGATTGAAAAGGTTGAAGGTTCAGAGGTTTGAGGATACACACAAAAAAAAATATCACTCAACAATCATCATAACAGCCAATAAACAGATGATGAATGTGCTTTTCTCCTGGAAAAGAGAGGGAGGGCTTTTTCACACAAGGGGAAAATAAGAAATAGTTTTTTCTTCCAGCATTATATAAACGTAGCTTTGACGGATTTAAACTCGCTGTAGTTGCTGATGGTGCTTCTGAATCTGGCTTTTACTCTGACACCAGTGGCAAATGTAGACGTGTCAACCAAATGGAGATCAAACAGTACACAAGATGTGGTGGTTTGTTTGATTCTGCATATTTTAGTGGTTCGTACATACCTTTTTTGCCATTGTACAAAATCGGCACAACAAGTGTTTTTTTTAAATAATTTTTTTTAGTCTATTTAAAACAGTATGGAATTGTTTTTTCACTTACTATGGCTTTAAAACACATCAATGTAAATATACAATATTTATTAAAATAATATTGTTTAAAATTTTGTTATATATTATTTATTTATATCCGTGAACTACTACTGACAATTTAATACTACTACTACATGTAATATGTGTTTTAATTAATTGTATTTAATTTTAACAAATAATTTCAATTTGTTAATGGTGAATCAGTTATCTGGTCTTTTCACTCATCGTGTACTTTTATTAATACAATAATTAACTTATTTTTATATGGAATTATTAATTTTTATACATGAACTACTAAAGAAAATTGAATGTTATTATGGTCCGTGTACTTATGTGTCCATTCATTTTTCGTTTTTTAACCCAGAAACGAAATACGGAAAATGCATTTTTTCTTTAATGGTTCCAACACTGATGAATAGTATAAGCAGACACAAACTAATTTTCATTATTCAAAATACGTATTTCATTAAAATTCGTAAAAATCATATAAAGCTTGTTTTTTTGAATGTAACCTATATAAATGCTAAATTTAATTTCTAGCTTTTTTAATGTCTCTATACAGACACTATAAGCGCCCTCTCGCGTTACTGACGTGGCTTTGGCCTCGAGGTTTTTATGATCTGGATAATTTTTCATGCCTGAAAACACGTATGAAATACTCATTACATATTTCTTTGCATTTAATTGTATCCACGACTGGTTTTATAGGAGTGCTAGAGGGAACAAAACGAAAGCAAGAGCACCTCAGTTGAAGCTGTAGAAATAGGATACTGGCGAACATATTTTCCAAACGCTCCAGTGTGTATTTGTGTTTGAACTCTGGAGAGCTTCAAAGGTTTCTATTTTCAATGTGTTTTTGTAGCGTTGATCAGTGTAGCCAATGACCAACAATTTTTGTTGATTTCTTGAACGCAATGGCCAAACGTTTAAGTTAGAATCCACTCACTGCTGAAAAGAGTTTTGTTCAGTGCTGCACACTCGGGAGTCTCTCATTATAACAAACAAAGTGTAACAGGATGTAAATAAGAGATTCATTGTGCAGTGTACAGCTTCATTGATTATAACGGAACTTTGAGAGATCGCGTTAAACTGAAATGAGTGACGTTTTTTTTGTGATTATAAGCAGAGTGCTCTTTTTTTTTTTTTTGTTTGGGGGGGGGGGGGGGGGGGTCATGGTTGAAAAGTTTATGAGTCACAGACATATACTACTAATAATAAATTGGTTTTAATTAATTTATTTAAATATTTTGAAGATCAAAGTTTCAATATTTTGAAAGGAAATTCTCAATCTGTTTTTGCTCTCTGTTTTCTCTGCTACAGATTGTAAAACTAATGAACTGGACGGCATACTGAAAAACACCTCAAGGTTCTGCCTGCATTCCCTTTATGTTCTCTGGGTTACGCTGAACACGAGTGTGTGCCCGGATCCTGGCGGCGGCTGTGAAAAACACATGCGTGCATGAGCGTTATTTGCTTTTGAGTGAGTAATCACGTGTGTGTGCTTTATCGGGGACGTCCTGCGGTGGCTGGCGTAGTGACCCTCCCCCTACCCCACCCCCAACGCTCAAAACTGGCGATGTCCAGGGTGCCGAGTCCTCCGCCTCCTGCAGAAATGACCAGCGGCCCTGTGGCCGAAAGCTGGTGTTACACACAGGTGAGTGTGTGTGTGTGTGTGTGTGTGGTTCTGTGTCAATCGGTGAATCTGTATACTCTGCGACAGGGCTGCTCAATTCTGGTGGTCTATCTTCAATGTTAGTTCCCCGTCTAATCCAACACACCTGAACCAGCCAATCAAACTTCATGGGCTTATTTGAAAATTATTGGCAGGTGTGTTCGAGCAAGACTGGAACTAAATTGTGCAGGAAGCTAGATCTTCCAGGTGTAGATCTGAGCACCCCTGGTGTCCCAGACACATATTAAGTCTCGTCCGATGCTAAAAATGTCTGATCAACAGGCCCATGTGGGATCTGCATCCTTTTTTTTTTTCCTCTGCTGAATGGAATTAGAAGTAGTTTTGAAATATCATTTTAAAGGTAAAAATGACCTTTGTTAATTAACTCATGTGTTGTTTCAAATCCCTGAGACTTCATTCTGTGAAACACAAAAGGAGTAGTTTATCAGAATGTTAATGTTGCTCTTTTTCATTCTGGGAAAAAATAAATACATTTTTGCAGTATTATGCTCACTAAGGCTGCATTTATTTAATCAAAAATAAAGTAAAAAAAACTGAATAACTGTTTTCTATTTGAATGTTTTATAATTGGATATTTTTGAAATGTAATTTATTTCTGTGATGTCAACGCTTTCAGCATCATTACTCCAGTCTTCAGTGTCACGTGATCCTTCAGAAATCATTATGATATGCTGATTTGGTGCTAAAGAAACATTTGCTTATAATATTTTTGTGGAAACCATGAAACATTTTTTTTTATTTATAAGTTAATTCAAAAGAGCAGCGTTCATTTGAAACACAATTTATTTGTAAGAATATAAAAATCTTTACTGTCACTTTTGAGCAATTTATTGCATCCTTGCAGAATAAAAGTATTAAAAAAATTACCAATATTTTATAAAAATATAATATAAGCATATTACATAATACTAAACCTAATATGTGTTTGAGAAAACATCTCTGTATGTATCTGAGTGATCTGTGTATATATCTGTCTAAAAAGATATATGGCCATTATCTTCTCTGTGTTTTGAGTGTGTGTGACTTCACAGGACCCTCCAGAGTGTTCAGAATCCCCACGACTTGTGAAACATGTTCCATTAATGCTTTCATTTATCTTGCCATCATTCTCCCCCACTGTTTTTGTTTGAGGTCTTTTTATCCCTTGTTCTACCCATCCTGTTTGTTGTCAGAACATATTAAGATAAAAGGCGGTTTTGATGTGACACTTTTTGATGTCTTGGCCAACACTTGCGGATCTAATGTAGGAAAGGGAAAAAAGTAGATGGATAAATGGAAGAATGAAGTGTCTTGTCTGTTATCTTCTTGTGTGTTTGTCCAGATCAAAGTGGTTAAGTTCTCCTATATGTGGACCATCAACAACTTCAGCTTCTGCCGGGAGGAGATGGGCGAGGTCATCAAAAGCTCCACCTTCTCCTCGGGGGCCAATGACAAGCTTAAATGGTAAGATGGGGAGGAGCGCAGAAGGATTTGCATCTTATTTTAAGTTTTTTTTTTCTTGTCAGATAAACTTTATTTAGTATAAAACAAAGTCTAGCTGTTGATGTAAAATTCTTTGTTTTTGAGCAGGTGTTTGAGAGTGAATCCAAAAGGTCTGGATGAAGAGAGTAAAGATTATCTGTCACTCTATCTGCTCCTGGTCAGCTGTCCTAAGAGCGAGGTTCGGGCGAAATTCAAGTTCTCCATCCTTAATGCCAAGGGCGAGGAAACCAAAGCTATGGGTGAGACGTCGATCAAACTCTTAAGAATAATTATTATTTTTTTATTTGGTGAAGAAAGCAGTATGATACCGTATATACCATGCTATTAGCTTCCTTATATAAGTTGTCTTTTGTTTTGTGTCCATCCAGTTTCAACTAAAAAGAATTAGCAATTTAAAGGTAGCTAATTTCATTTTCAGGTTTTATTATTTCTTATATATAAACCATTTTTTAAATAGATTTTCCAGCCAAAATAACTATAATTTCAGTGATATAAAATTGCTCATACAGTGATTTTTGTCATGCCGTCCACCTCTAATCTAGTGTATAATTTGATCTCCTTAAAAACACTGTGCATAAGCAGAAGTAAATTTCATTGCCGCATACTCATCACAATCAGTGTTTTATGAAACATTTATTTATTCAGAGCGTTTTTGCAGACTGGCTCAGTATGGCTTGATTCCTTTAGGGACCTGTAGATCCTACAGACACGGATACCTGCGAAACAAAGTTCATCTCAGAGTGGCATGCCTTTGAAAGTGTGATTGCTCTTGTATTTTCTGTGAAAGTAATAACATTCAACGTGAACTTTTCCCCTCGTAATATTAAATTTGAGGCAGGCGGCAGTGTTTTAATTGAGATTTTATTGGGGCGATGGCCTCGAGGCTGTCCTGTTTGATGGGTGTAAGTGGGTTACAGGGGGTTTGGCCTTCAGTGGCACAGATGGAACAACTTTATGCCTGATTTCACTTTTCTGCCAGTTTTTAAACCAAGTATTATTCATAGTTGGGGGTGTGTGTTTCTGTAAGGTGGTTTTGTTATTCTCATAGGAAAAATATTTCTGACATCCTGGCGTGGATGTTAAAACCTGGTGAATGTGCATTTATAAAAGCAAAAATAACACATTGAAAAGATCAATATGCATATTATACGAGTATGTGTATGTGTGCGTTAGGTCAGTAAACTCTGTAGCTTGCAGGGAGTTTATTGGTATAGAGAAGAAATGGTGCGTGTTTGGTTAGGTGCTTTAGTATACAACTAAACATTCTACTTTTTCCAAACAGTTAAAGAGTTTTTGCGCTGTCCAGAAGTTCAAAATTCTGCCATCATTTACTCACCCAATGTCAAACCCAATTAGTTTTTTTCTTCCATGGAACATGTAATGTCAAATGTAAATGTCAAATGAATGAGGACTGTAGTTTTCAAATTTGTGAATGTGAATGATAAATTGACTCCATATGTTGTGCATTACAGTATATTATGGGTGTTTTGAAGCCAGATGATAGATTTACAGTGGGTACGGAAAGTATTCAGACCCCCTTAAATTTTTCACTCTTTGTTAAATTGCAGCCATTTGCTAAAATCATTTAAGTTAATTTTTTTTCCTCATTAATTTACACACAGCACCCCATATTGACCGACAAAAACACAGGATTGTTGACATTTTTGCAGATTTATTAAAAAAGAAAAACTGAAATATCACATGGTCCTAAGTATTCAGACCCTTTGCTGTGACACTCATATATTTAACTCAGGTGCTGCCCATTTCTTCTGATCATCCTTGAGATGGTTCTACACCTTCACTTGAGTCCAGCTGTGTTTGATTATACTGATTGGACTTGATTAGGAAAGCCACACACCTGTCTATATAAGACCTTACAGCTCACAGTGCATGTCAGAGCAAATGAGACTCATGAGGTCAAAGGAACTGCCTGAAGAGCTCAGAGACATAACTGTGGCAAGGCACAGATCTGGTCAAGGTTACAAAAAAAAATTATGCTGCACTTAAGGTTCCTAAGAGCAAATTGGCCTCCATAATCCTTAAAGGAAGAACTTTTGGGACAGCCAGAACCCTTCTAGAGCTGGCCGTCCGCCAACTGAGCTATCTGGGGAGAAGGCCTTGTTAAGAGGAAAGAAGAACCAAGATCACTGTGGCTGAGCTCCAGAGATGCAGTCGGAGATGGGAGAAAGTTGTAGAAAGTCAACCATCACTGCAGCCCTCCACAGTCGGGGCTTTATGGCAGAGTGGCCCGGCGGAAGCCTCTCCTCAGTGCACGACACATGAAAGCCCGCATGGAGTACTCCAAGATGGTGAGAAATAAGATTCTCTGTTCGGATGAGGCCAAGATAGAACTTTTGGCCTTAATTCTAAGCGGTATGTGTGGAGAAAACCATGCATTGCTCATCACCTGTCCAATACAGTCCAGACAGTGAAGCATGGTGGTGGCAGCAGCATCATGCTGTGGGGGTGTTTTCAGCTGCAGGGACAGAACGACTGGGGGTTTTGGGGGGGGGGGTTGGGGGGCGAATGGGGTGGGGTTGGTTGCAATCGAGGGAAAGGTGAATGCGGCCAAGTACAGGGATATCCTGGACGAAAACCTTCTCCAGAGTGCTCAGGACCTCAGACTGGGCCGAAGGTTTACCTTCCAACAAGACAATGACCCTAAGCACACAGCTAAAATAAAGAAGGAGTGGCTTCACAACAACTCTGTGACTGTTCTTGAATTGCCCAGCCAGAGCCCTGACTTAAACCAATTGAGCATTTCTGGAGAGACCTAAAAATGGCTGTCCCCCAACGTTTACCATCCAACCTGACAGAACTGAGAGGATCTGCAAGGAGGATCCTCAAATCCAGGTGTGGAAAACTTGTTGCATCTTTCCCAAAAAGACTCATGGCTGTATTAGATCAAAAGGGTGCTTCTACTAAATACTGAGCAAAGGGTCTGAATACTTAGGACCATGTGATATTTCAGTTTTTCTTTTTTAATAAATCTGCAAAAATGTCAACAATTCTGTGTTTTTCTGTCAATATGGGGTGCTGTGTGTACATTAATGAGGAAAAAAAATTAACTTAAATGATTTTAGCAAATGGCTGCAATTTAACAAAGAGTGAAAAATGTAAGGGGGTCTGAATACTTTCCGTACCCACTGTATGTGACGAACAGACTGAAATTTTGGTGGTTCACCAATAATCTTAAATAATCAAGTTAAAAAAATAATCAAATAAAGAATTAAAGTTAGGTAATCTTTAACTGCTGCAACTGATCGTGAGTTAAACTCGTGAACCGGATTAGTCTGATTCATGATCATGATTAATTTTTTTATTACCTTTTTTTGTGTACTGAATCAATTGCCAAGTGCAGCTGGAGCAAATGTCAAGGTTTTAATGAAATTTTAGTGTGTTCCTTACACAAAGCTATTGTATGGCTTCAGAGGACATGGAATATAGCACACAACATTTAAACCACAGGGTTTCTGCGGGTTCTTAAAAAGTCTTACATTTAGTTGTATCAAATTTAACCCTTTAGGCGCCAGGTTTTTTTTGGAAAAATGCTGGATTTTGACATCAAGATTTCAAAAGCTTGTGGTTTGAAAGAGCTTAAAGATAGAGATTTGCTGTAAATTAGAAAAATGTTGGGCATGACCGAAAGTTTATGTGGGGTGTAAATATACTCATCTAATTAGCATATTATGGCGTCATCAGGGGGCGGCCCTCTTGAATGTCATAATAATCATGAAATAATAGATATTGAATTGATGTTTGAACTTATTTGCATGTTTTTTGTTTTTTTGTTTGTTTTTTATCCTCATTACAAATGATCAGAAAAGAGGAAACCAACAATAAAACAGGAGAAAGTACTAAATTATTACTACCGGTATATTACTATACTATATAGTAGTAAAACGCATGTGAACAGTAGCCTACTTTTTGATCAGTTCATCAGTAATATTCAGGAAATAATAGATATTGCCCTGCCACCCCCATCCCCGTTGGGCAAAGGCTCGAAATGATCACTTGTTTGTGCTTCGTGAACACTCTCGCTTTGCATGGCGGCACCATTGCGCTGCAAAGATGTAGCGGGAGAAGCGCGATCATTAGACGACCGATCTGAAAGGTAAATATTCCCCTTCAGAGTCAGAATCTGCGAATAACATTTGCAACACATCCTCACGGTACAACTTTTTATTAGCCATTTGGCGACTTTTCTCTCACAGCTTACCCGCACGCTATGAACTGAACTGCTTCCGCATCAATGAACACGATAGCTCACTTGCTCTGCTCTTTCCTCAAACACTTTGAATAGGAAAGTGATGCAATTTTGGTCCACAATCGAAGTACTACATGTCCGTCATTTAGTGGTAGGGAATACAAATGAGATAATACACCATATCAGGAACTACAGTCTATTTTATTAAGTAATTCATCTTGTCGCAATTTTGCGACTTTGGCACTAAGAGGGTTAAGGCCATAAAAAGTCTTAAATTGAACAAAGTCTTAATTATGATTTCAAGAGGCCTTAAATTTGGGGACAAGCTGCTGCGCTGCTTTGTGTTCTGCTGTTACCGGGGAAACCTCAGTATTTCTGCCGCTTCAAAAGCGCCTCCTGCTGGTAGAGCTGCTGTTTTTGATCGGACCAATGTGAAAATCAACCCTTGTGGCTTTACGCTGCAAACAAGCAGAGATTTAAATGTGAACTGGTGGATAGATAAGAAGATAATTCATTATAAAAATTTAAACGATTAAGACAGTAAAATATATTTAATTAATAGTTGATTGATAATAGTTGTTTACATTAATAATTTATAGCTTTTCCTTACGAAAATTAACCATGCTTTTACTATAGTAAAAGTGTAGTAACCATGTTTTTTTTTTTAGCATATTGACTACCATTTGTATAACCATAGTTTTACAAAAAAAAATACTTTGGTTAAACTATGGTTGTGTCAGTGGTGGAAATGACCAAAATTCACTGGGGGAACTCTAAGTTGGGGTAACTTTTAGACGACCTTTTAGATTTAATTAATTATAAAAACATTTATAATCTATAACATTAAACTTATTTCATGTCTCCTCTAAACCATATGTTTTTTAGGTATCAAGATCAAAGGCACCCCATGTAATTATACTTATAAACTTTTTTTGTTAATTATAACAATATATTCACTTAGTATAATAAGACACAGTCAGGAAACATAAGTTACCAATCAAATTCAATCAATATCAAAAAATTAATCTTTGCACTACAGAGGTGGCACAGAAGAACACAAAAATGCATTGTAGGTACATTTTCAGACGTTTAACGAGGCTCAGAGGTGGCATGAATTCATTTAAATTCTTAATAGCAATGTTATGTGATGATTGGTTTAAATAAGTTCGAATATAGGAAATATTTAAATTATTTAAATAGGTTGCCGGCAAGTCACTGAATCATTCAGTCATTTGATTGTTTCGAACAGCTGATTCATTCAGGAACGAAGCAAGTGACTGTTCAAAAAGATTCATTTAAAAATGATTATTATTATATATTGTGCTACGTTTATGTGCATAGGCTATTGAATTAAAAAATCGAACCAGTTGGAGCTGGAGCGTCATACCCTCTCGAAATTCACTCCCTGGACTCCACCCCCCGCGTTCCCCCCATTTCCAGCCCTGGTTAGTGTAGCGAAACCATGTTTAATTTGTGGTTACCATGGTTTAACTGCGTATGATTTATCCCCCTAGTTTTTTTTTTGGTCCTTTCCACGTTAAAATGGTTTAAAGGCTGAAATGTGAAATTTATCATTTTATAAAACTTGTATCTGAACTATAAATCATGCTTTTTACAATCATTTTACCGTTTAATGTTACCATAGATACTGCCCTTCCCTGCTTATATGGTATTAATTTTATTTGTGCAGGTCTTAAAAAGTCTTAAATTTGAGCTTTAAAATCGTGCAGAAACCCTGAACCACATTTTGATGCTTAATTGCGTTTTTTTTTTTGGTCTTTCTAGAGCTTGACGGCTCTTAGTCTTCATCCCCTTCTGTTATATTGAAAGAATTTCAAGGAATTACCTTTTGTGCTGGACAAAAAAAAAAAAAAGATTTGGAAATAAAGTAAATGTTGGCAGAACTTTAATTTCTGGGTCCTTTAAAGCTCTCCTCACCAAATCTCTGCCCGTGTGTATAAGGGACATACAGTAAATGCTTTCTCTTATCTTTGTTTACAGTGAACTGTAATTCACTAAAACAATGTTTTATAGTGCTGTACAAACAATAAATGCATATTAGCATTGAAAACAAATGTTCTTCAGCATTTGTTTTATACAAGCCTGTATTAGATGTTATACAAAAGGTAGCAAGCTCCGTGTGGCCTGGAGAGATGAAACTGAGGTGCGAACAGCAGTCACACTCTCATCTTTTTGAAGAATCTCGCATATGGGCAGAGAAACGGGAGCGAAAGAAAGAGAAAAGGGTGCCAGGTTGTGGCAGCGAGATGAGATGAGATGAGAGGTTAAACAACCCCGTCTCTCATTTTCCAATTTTCTCATTTTCTGCACCTTAATGGGCGAGAAGGCACTCCTTGTGTTTTGCCCCACCCTCCCCCCTCTCCTCCATCTCTTTCCTCCACTCAACGTTCTCTCCATTTACCGCCCCTCCGGAATTGGGGAGGGGGGTGACATGCTTGGGGCGTCCCCGGAGACGTGGGAGTGCCGACAGCCACCGTACATTGATGGGGAGAGTTTTTAAAGCGGGACGGAGCATGAAAATATGGCAGCAGAAATTGCTCTATCGGTTCTGGATCATTTAGAATCCAATTTAATCCTGCCCTCCTCCTGGGGGAGAGCAAGATGAACGAGAGAAGAGGGGGGGAAAGCAGAGGTGGAGAGAGAGAAATAAAAACGAAGTAAAGTGCTTTAATTAAGAGGGCTGTGAGAAGGCACTGGGACTTTGCAGCATGACTTGTGTTTACAGAGTCAGACATGGGCATGCCGATGAACAAATAGAGGTGCCGAGGAACCTGTTACTCTCTGATGATCAGTGATCAGGTTTGCTGGACATATGAAAGGAATATTTAAAATTATGCCACATTATATATGCCTTCAGTTTGTCACAGCAATAAACATCTCTTGCCTATGTGCTTTTGCTAATCAGAAGTACATTACTGTTTAATAATTAAAAGTTAATTTAATATTAGTTAATTCATTACAGATTATGAAATAATGAACTTTTTATACATATACTATCGATTGTTGTTAATTCAACTGTCACATTTTACGTTTAACTTGAAATATTAAAAGTCAACTGTATGCAGAAATTAAGATAAACCTATATTATTAAATGCTGTAAAAGTATTGTTATTTTATAGGGTCCTTTATAGGTATTTTTTATAATAAAAAAAAAAGAATAAAAAGTAGAAACCGAACAGAGAGTGCTGGTGTTAGGTGGTCAAGCTTTTGTATAATAAAAGAAAACAAGTAGATAGAAAAAAAAATATATATATTTTAGACTTGCTGAGAATTAGTTCATATAGATGAATTATTCTGTTTTCAGATCTCTCTCTCTTTTTTTGTGAAGAGGCTTTTAGAAATCGAGATGCTGAAGGTCAGAGGCATTGGGCTAATAAAGAAACGAAAGATTCACACAGCTGTAGATTGGATGGATGTTGGGTAGTATATAAACTACTCAGTTGATGATACTTTCGCTGCGTGCTGTGTGTAGTTATTCAGTTGAGACTGCATGCTGACAGACATTGATTCTGAATGTGCGCTATTGACTGTTTGATGAATATTTACACAACAGAGCTTTACTGCTGTTGCTCTCAGCCCCGTGTGGCCCGTAGCTGTTAATACTCCCATAGATCAACGTTTATAACACTGACGGTTTCACTGTAAAGTCACAGAAGGATGAGGATTTCATTTCTATTTTTTTCAGCAACATGTGCAGAAGCTAAAGGTGAGATGTGTAGGTCCAACATGCATATTGATAGCTTTTCTTTTGTCTGTTTTATGTAATATTCAAGTTTGTGTCGTTGCTTCTAAGCAACAGAATTTCCTGTCAAAAGTCAATTCAAGATGTCGTACAAGTCACCCGCCACATATGTGCTAAAACTATTGCCATTCAGCTGGTGGCAGGTGTTAATTTCATAACCTGCTATTAAACTGTCTCTGTTTTTGTTGCTGTCATATATAGTTTTTAGTTTAACAATACGTAGCCGGACGTTTGAGTAAAATAATGTGGTTCACGTTGCAGCTTACTCCAGCCGAGGGCCACCCTGAGACCAGACATTTTTACAGACCCAATCGAGACAGTTGGTTTATCATATCAGGCAGTTAAAGGTGTTTTGCTCTCTGTCTGTTTGTATAGGAGTGTTAAGGTAAGAGGAATTATTGGATAGTGTTTACACTAGAGGATTGTGTTGATGCTGTTGTGAGTATGTCAGTTTACTCACATTATTGTTCTGACATTGTGCTACTGAACTCTCTATTAATGGCAGAGTGTAAGTCGAAGATGTTTTTGTTGTTGTTGTTGAGATCTCGCTATATTTTCCTTTTAGTGTCATGTAACCAGACTTTTGACTATTCTTGTAAAATCTGTCCACTTTACAGCTTTTTCTGTACTATAACCACCCATATAGACAGGAAGCGACCATCTAACTAAAAGACCAGCTGCTAAAAGATATAATTTGCTTGCTACTAAGTGGCTTGAGTATTATTCTTGGAATTCTTTCAAAGACTGGATGCCATGGTCCTTGCAAATGTTGGCAAATCCAATGAGGAAATCTTCTTCAGCAGAAAAACCTGTGTATCCTGACACCTGAAAATGCATATGTGCAAGCCAGCTGGATTAGAACTGGCTATTTCAGCCAACTTTAGCTTTTTGTTTGTGTGTGTGTTGTTGGTGGTGTGTGTGTGTGTGGTGGTGTGTGTGCGGCGCAGTACGCATCAGGTCATCTGTGGGCGGTCAATGGGTGTTTTGTCCGAGGCTGAGACTACTTCACACCCTCAATGTCTTTCTCAAGGAGTTTGAAATTGCAGTGTTGCAAGATTAAAATGGTTTGCTGTTGAACTCTGGCCAATTGATGCATGCCCACAGGAATTCATCTACACTGTAAAAAAAAATCTGTGACATTTACGGTAAAATACCGGCAGCTGTAGTTGCCAGAATTTTACCGTAAAAAAAATGGTAGCAACATTTTAGGTTTTACAGATTAACTTAAATTCACAATAAAAAAACGTTTTTCATTAACTGATGTAATGTTAATAAACCAACATATTGAAGTACTAATATCTGTTTTGAACCATTGTAATGCACTGATAACCACCAAAAACAAGTGGTGATGAGAGAGTCACATGATGAACCAAAGCTCATCACAAACAGCTTTTCTACGAGATGAGGAGGGCAATACTTATAGAAGGTGCACAGTGTCATTCACACAAACACTAAACCCCATCATGGTGACACACATGATACTGAAATAATGCAAATAAACATTCATTTAACAACATTAGATGTAACATACAACCCTAATGAACATAACTGATAAGAAAAAACTAAGAAGAAACATGTTATTTCAACAACAAAAAAACATCAAATATGAAGTGTCATGCAGGGAATTCTGGGAGTGTCAATTTACGTTTTTTCACTGTAAATTATACAATGACTCTTTTTCACTTCCAAAAACCGTATTTTTAAGAGTATTTTACTGTAAAATTACATTAAATGTAGTTACATTTATTCACCGAATATAGTATGGAAACTGTTAACCAGTTAACATGTTTTTACTGTAGCATTTTTACAGTCTTTTACTGTTAAAATCACAGTCATTTTTTACAGTGTAGTTTTGCTCACTTACAGATGTGGTTTAAAGTATGGGCAAATAGAACTTGGCCTTGTGACCTTCCTGGCTTTCTGTGTGTGTATGCTTAGTGCATTTGCGATCTGAGCAACCTTCTCTCTTTCTCTCTGAGTGCCAGAACATTAGACACTGTGCCCCAAAGTGCAGCGCTGGGGCCTGAATATGTATTACCACTGACTACTCTTTCTATTTCAATGCTTTAACTCTCTCTTCTCCCTCTATATATGCATAATCCATCTGTCAGTCCTTTTTATTGGAGCTGTATTCGGTCAGATGTCCTAAAACACTCCTTGTGTATTCGTGTCCACAGAGGCCTGACCTTGGTTGGATGCCAACAGGAACTTGCCCTGCCCTACTGCAATTGGTTAGTTGCTAGACGTCCCCAATGAAAGCACAAATTTAGCCACTGCCCTGATCTGACCCCAGACCTCCTCGAGAGACCAATCAGCGTCTCTCTTCTTTCCACCTCTCTCTCTCTCTCTCTCTCTCTCTCACTCAGTCTCTTCCATTATGTGCATCTGTGGTCAAGGGTTATGGTTAAACATCTGAAATGGTATTGTTTTTGGCCTTTTTTGTCATCAAATGACCAGCAAAGTTGCTTTCACCTGTAGTGTGTTCATGCCCGTGTGGTGTGGGGTTTGAAAATGTATGTTTTGAAATTCTGCTTCTCCTGTTTAATAGGTGAGTAACTTGATTTACTGAGGAGTTCTTGATTCTGGGAGGGTTAATTACCCACCGGTCCATCAGCATCTTCTCCAAAGCAGCTGAATCAAACCGTGCCATCTGTGAACACTCCTGTCTGTCCAATTCGAGACATCACAGCCCATGAGCAATACGGGCAGTCCTGGAAGCAATACTTCAGCAGAGGCATAACTTAGACCGATAAATTGGCTGATACTTGACCATTTTGAGATGTATCATTTATGTATGTCTCATTAAATTGCACTATAACCTCTTGTTCTGTCGCTATATAAATCTCTAAGATGTGTCAGTTTTCCACTAAACTAAAAGACAACATTTATCATTTGTTTTAATTTAACAAAAATAAAGTGATGCTTGGCCACAAAGTTAGTTAGTTAGTTAATTTATTTATTTATTTACATGACAATTTTGCACATTTCCCAACTGCCTTTATCCCCCAATTCTCATTGTAAAACATGTGAATGTAAAATTTGACAAAAAAGTGTTAATACATCTAAAATATGTAGTGTTACATCTATGTAAAAAGAATCTGTAGTGGACATGTGCTTAATTATCACATTTCAAAAATGTATGTTCCTAAAATGGGCTTTTTTCCCCTATATGTCAAATATAGTAATCATAATAATTAGCATTATATGGGCCTTTCTGCTATTGGATACCAGCAGCAGCTATTGCAAAGTTACTGTGACTCAAGTTCTGATGTGAAGGGTCTTCCTGAGGCATGTCTTTGGTTGCCCTTTCAGTGCTTCCACATTGCATAGATCTGTATGTCTGTCACAGTTGAACACAAAGCCATTTCATACCATGTTAAAAACACCTGCACACACACAAACAAGCAGCCGCAGATTAACCGGCAATGACTTGAGCCCCAGCTGCGCTCGACCGACAGAGAAAAGAGGAAAGATGCTTCAGTAGAACAAGTGTAACGTTTAGGAAGAGAGGATGCCACACTTGATATAGTGTGCTTGTCACACATACGCTCTATGCAACAAAAGCACAAAGGAATCTATTCATCTCTCCTTTTTTCGCTCTTCGCCACTTCCTGTGTCATGCATTTCTCTTCTCTCCCCTTCTGTGTATGAAAGCAGTGACTAAGGAGAAATCCCCCAGTAGGATTTTTGTCGGCACCTCTTGATTCTGCATCACTTTCATGTATTCTTGTTCTTCATTCTTCTCTTCTTGTTTCTTCTTTTCTTCTCTTTCTTGTTCCTTTTTCTTCTTTTTGTTTTTGTTTCTTCACTTTCTTGTCTTGTTCTTTGTCCTTCTCTTGTAGATTCTTCCCTTCTTATTCTTGTTCCTTTTCATCTTCCTCTTCATCTTCATTGTCTTCCTTTCTCTTCCACTTATTTTCCTTCCCCTTGTTCTCCTTCTCATCTCTTTTCTCTTATCTTTTTTTTAAAATTCAAAATACCTTCCCGCATTGGATATGTGAACCCGATCCTGCTGGTCAGCTGAGACATCTGCTGTCAAGATGGAGTGAAGGTTTGGACGTAGTAGCTATAAAAATACAAATGCATTCATGGAGGTTTAAGTTGCTTTCAGAGAAACCGCAGGAGAGTGAAGAATCACAGAATAATCAGACTGGTTATAATGCAGAAATTAATGGAGAGCAAGATTATAGACCTTGCCAGATAGGCAGAAAAGCCTCTTAAAGAGTATTTGAATTCAGATTAGTCTGAGATATGTGTGAGATGTCTTGCCTCACTCTAATACTTGACTGAATTAGTGCATGTTTTATATTGTGGTAAAAGTTCCTTCGATGGGATTTTGTTAACAGGTCATATAATTACAGAGACCTGAAGTAAGGCCGGTGTTCTGTGTCTACCTAATCAATTTTGTGCCAATATACTGTATTTTTTTCATTTTTGTGCAGAGAGCCAGCGGGCGTATCGCTTCGTACAAGGAAAAGACTGGGGGTTCAAGAAGTTCATAAGGCGAGACTTCCTCCTCGATGAGGCCAACGGGCTGCTGCCTGATGACAAATTGACACTCTTCTGTGAGGTAAGTGATGCACGACCAATCATATGCTGCACTTCCTTTCGTAGGTTTTATGATATACTACTTTTCAAAAGTTTGGAGTCTGTAAGGTTTTGATTTTTCTAAAGTTCTAAAGTTTCCTTTTTTTTTCTTATTACCAGGCCAGATGCATTGCAATTAAAAACAGTGTATGTGAAGTGTTATTAAAAATTCAAATAACTGTTTTCTGTTTTCATCTATTTTATATAATTTATTCCTGTGATGAAAATGCTTAATTTTTTTGCAGCCATTACCCTAGTCTTTAGTGGCATCTGATCTTTCAGAAATTATTCAAATATGCTGATTTGATGCTCAAGAAACATTACTTATTGTTATCAGTGTTGAAAACATTTGTGCTTCTAAATATTTTTGTGAAAATAAGGATAGATTTTTTGATAAACAAAAAGTTAAAAAAGAAGGTAGCTCAAAAGGGACAGTAATCCGTCCATGCTAAATAAAAGTTTTGATTATCTCAAACTTTTGAATGGTAGTACAAGTAGGGAAGTTTTTTTTTTTTTTTTTTTAAGTTAATAACATGGTGATCACGGGAGTCTTGTGTTTAATACGGGGGCAAAAAAGTATTTGTCAGCCACAAATGTTGCAAGTTCTCCCACTTAAAAAGAGGAGAGAGGCCTGTAATTTTCATCATAGGTATACCTCAACTATGAGAGACAAATGAGAAAAAAAATCCAGAAAAACACATTGTAGGATTTTTAAAGAATTAATTGGTAAATTCCTCTGTAAAATAAGTATTTGGTCACCTACAAACAAGCAAGATTTCTGGCTCTCACAGACCTGTAACTTCTTCTTTAAGAGGCTCCTCTGTCCTCCACTCATTACCTGTATTAATGGCATCTGTTTGAACTCGTTATCAGTATAAAAGACACCTGTCCACAACCTCAAACAGTCACACTCCAAACTCCACAATGGCCAAGACCAAAGAGCTGTCAAAGGACACCAGAAACAAAATTGTAGACCTGCACCAGGCTGGGAAGACTGAATCTGCAATAGGTAAGCAGCTTGGTGTGAAGAAATCAACTGTGGGAGCAATTATTAGAAAATGGAAGACATACAAGACCACTGATAATCTCCCTCGATCTGGGGCTCCACGCAAAATCTCACCCCATGGGGTCAAAATGATCAAAAGAACTGTAAGCAAAAATCCCAGAACAACACGGGGGGACCTAGTGAATGACCTACAGAGAGCTAGGAGCAAAGTAACAAAGGCTACCATCAGTAAAACACTGCGCCGCCAGGTACTCAAATCCTGCAGTGACAGACGTGTCCCCCTGCTTAAGCCAGAACATGTCCAGACCCGTCTGAAATTTGCTAGAGAGCATTTGGATGATCCAGAAGAGGATTGGGAGAATGTCATATGGTCAGATGAAACAAAAATATAACTTTTTGGTAAAAACTCAACTTGTCGTGTTTGGAGGAGAAAGAATGCTGAGTTGCATCCAAAGAACACCATACCTACTGTGAAGCATGGGGGTGGAAACATCATGCTTTGGGGCTGTTTTTCTGCAAAGGGACCAGGACGACTGATCCGTGTAAACGAAAGAATGAATGGGGCCATGTATCGTGAGATTTTGAGTGAAAACCTCCTTCCATCAGCAAGGGCATTGAAGATGAAACGTGGCTGGGTCTTTCAGCATGACAATGATCCCAAAAACACCGCCCGGGCAACGAAGGAGTGGCTTCGTAAGAAGCATTTCAAGGTCCTGGAGTGGCCTAGCCAGTCTCCAGATCTCAACCCCATAGAAAATCTTTGGAGGGAGTTGAAAATCCGTCTTGCCCAGCGACAAGCCCCAAAACATTACTGCTCTAGAGGAGATCTGAATGGAGGAATGGAATGGGCCAAAATACCCAGCACACACTGTTGAAAACCTTGTGAAGACTTACAGAAAAAACATTTGACCTCTGTCATTGCCAAAAAAGGGTATATAACAAAGTATTGAGATGAAATTGGTGTGACCAAATATTATTAGTTGGTTTCACCATAATTTGCAAATAAATTCTTTAAAAATCCGACAATGTGATTTTCTGGATTTTTTTTAAATTCTGTCTCTCACAGTTGAGGTGTACCTATGATGAAAATTACAGGCCTCTCTCATCTTTTTAAGTGGAGAACTTGCACAATTGGTGGCTGACTAAATACTTTTTTCCCCCACTGTACATGTGTTTTCAGCTAAAACAGTCGATAGATATGAGACCCCAGAATTGCATTGTTTTGAAAGAGCTGCTTAAAAGCTGTTTTTAAAATCATCCCCTTTAGCATTGCACTATAGTCATAGACATTCAGACGGATGCTTTTAGTTGTTGCGTCATGCCTCACACTGTTTTTTAGATGTTTAGATGATGTGTTAAAAACAATAATAAAAAAAGTTTCAGGGTCCCGGTTTTATTCCACTGCGCTCTGTCTAGCTGTTTTTGAACAGAAGAAATTGCTTTATGTAAACACTCCAAAAGAGACACGTCTTATAGGGGTCAGGTGAACCTGAAATCAACTTAATTATACAGGGTTTCCTTAAGACTAATTAGTCTGCTTGTCTTGAAAATGTGTAGTTTTACACATCCTAATCAAGATGGACAAACTCTTTCTTCTCCCATCTCCTCCTCCTCCTCTTCCTCCTCTCCGCTCTCTTCCTGTCTCATTATTATTTCCCAGCATTGCCGCCTCCTTTCTTCCTCCTTGCACCATTCTTAACTCAGTTTTCCTCCCACAATTCCGTTCTCTTTTTTCTCTCTATTTCTCTGCCCTCTGTTATGCGGTTTCTTTTTTAGGTGTTAGCTCCTTAAATAAGGGCCTGAGCATACCTTTCCCTCTCTCTCTATTTCTCTCTTGTTTTTAATGAGGAGAAGGGTCCCATTAGAGGTGGTATACTTGGTGTCATTGTGGCCAGTGAGATGGAGGGATTTAGGAAGAAAAAGAGGATCCTAATTCTAATTCTGGCTTATTTTCTCAAGATTTTAAAGATGAATGAAAAATCAGACTAATGACGCGTTAGTTTTAGCTAATGATTCGTTGACTTTGGTAGCTATTTTCTCTTGTCCGACCCACGTTTTTCTTTTCTCATTCCATTTCTCTTTCTATAATTTTGTTCTCTATATTCTCTCTCTCAGGTCTTCTCTCTCCTTCACCTGTACTTGCTTTCTCTTTCTTCTTTTTCTTTCTCACCGCTCCATCACTCCACCTCCATCCTCCAGCAGGTAGATTGCTCATAGTAAATAAATGAGCTCTACACTTCTCTCTCTCCATCTGACAGCAGCCATCTTTCACTCAGTGCAGCCATATGCCACACTGATATCTCTGAGATCCACTACGGCTGCAACATCTGCTGCTGATATGTATATATGTACACACACACACACACACACACACACACACACACAGATTTAGAAATGGTAGCAAGTTGAGGGAATAGTTTACTTAAAAATTAAAATTGTTATTATTTACTCACCCTCATACTTTTATGGTGCTCTAGCATCTTTTTTGAAGCTTAAAGCCTTAGTCTCCATTCGTTGGAGTTGCATCAAATTGAGCGATTACAGTACAGTTTTTCAAAATTTCACCTTTCAAAATGTTGGAGTCAAAGATTTTTTTAGTGACTTTGAAATAAATCTCTTACGCTCACCAGGGCTGCATTTGTTTGATCAAAATAAATGTGAAATATTATTACAATTTTAAATAAATGTTATCATTTTAATTAATAAGCATGTATATATTTTTTACATATATTTTAAAATGTAATTTATTTTTGTGATGGTAAAGCTGAATTTTCAGCATCATTACTCCAGTCTTCTGTCACATGATCCTTTCTGAAACCATTATGATATGCTGATTTGGTTTTCAAGAAACGTTTCTTGTTATCAGTGTTGGAAACAGTTGTACTGCTTCATATTTTTGTGAAAACCGTGATAATTTTTACAGGATTGTTTGTTTAAAAGACATTTTTTTTAATATAAATATTTTGTAACATTCACATTTAAAACAGTAGATTTACATATATTTAATGCATACTTTCTGAATATTAATTAAAAAAATGTAATTTATTTACTTATTTATTTCAGAAAAGGACAGTGTGCTTTAATCAACATTCATGAATGTAAATGTACCCAAGTTAGCCCGAAGGCTAATTTTCATTGGTAGTCCCTTTGCCAGATGTTATTAGGCATAAAGCTAAAAGGAAAAAAAAATAACAACAATAATGTGACAAAATTATAAACGACAATATAAAATACAGTGGAATAGCAAATATAATACCATATCAATACAATAAGTATTGATATGGGTTAAGAAAAAAATATATAAAGTTGATGATATAGAAGAATCAACATCAGTGTTGATATTGTTGATTTTGAGTTGCCTCAGACTTTTAAATAGTACTGTGTGTTCCAAAGAGGTTTGAGCGTGGCATGAATGTAAGGAAATGGTGATAATTTTCTTTTTTGAGTGAACTGTCACTTTAAGAGGAAGATTCTGTACCTTCAGCATCTGCTTTGTTCCTCTTCACCCTCAAAACAAAGAGGGCTCAGCGGCGATGAGGATGTGATGGAGGGAAGCAGAGGGAGAGGTAGAAGTGCTAAACCATGTTACCCTAATCAAAGTGAAAGAGGATTTGAATGTGTTAATATTTAACATTTGAAAGTTTCCCTGTGAACATTCACACGACATTTGTGACGAACTGATGTTGCGACCTTCTGAAAACACCTCAAAATCACCTTTCATCTTTACCTCAGTGTTGTGCTTGCATCTCTACAAAGGGTGTTTTCAAAGTCAGGAATCCCTTTTCACGGATGTATGAGGTCGGTAGTGTCTCTGCAGACGAGTCAGCTCACACGCATGCATAATCGCAGACAGCTCAGTGAGATGAGAGGCAGATGCTGGTGTCAGAAGGAGGGAAAGAGAGGAATAAGATCAGGTGAAGGAGAAAAAGGGAGGTTTGCGGTCAGGGCCAGACTTGAGCAGCTTGAGTGGAAATGATGCATTGAAAAGCGTACAGTATGTGTAGTCTGAAACAGAATGATTGTATAAACACCAACTCACTGACACAAACGCACAGCTGCTTACAAATAAAGCTTGCCTCTCTGTTTGTCTATTTTTTTTTTTAGGATGCAATGAATAAAATTGGACACATAGTTTTGACATCAGATATGCACCGTTTCTGATAGGTATGGACGTCATAACCGAAATCACTGTACAAGTAATTTTGTATTAAAGAAACGGTACAGTATTTGTCATGATGTAGTTATGTTTGCTTTAAATTTAACCTGATTTCTATGATCTCTATATTACACAAGGTAGCAACATATTTTTGAATGCATATCAGTTGAATTATTCCAGCAACCGTAATGGGGGACTGGGACTGGTGTGACATGTCAGAACGCACATGTATTTTCCATTACAATCAATGAAACGGTTTCGAGGTTAGAGTGCAGGATATTGTTTTCTGCTTGGTATCAATTAAAAAAAAAAAAAACTGCACTCTGGATAAACGACAGTATGAATCTCTACTGGCTGACATATTTCTACCTCCTGTCCAGCCGTATTTTGTTTTCAAGAGAAGGGGAAAGGAAGGAATCGTGGTTTTTAACATCTGCTCCACTATAATAGCTGCTGTGTACACCTGCATCAGCGTGTGCTAATTTTGTTACAACTCTAAATGAGATGGCATAGAAAATTCAGCAATGCTGCATTAATGAGCTAATTAGCTTATTTGATGTGATTTTTTTTTTTACACTATTTGATACTAGGCCACTGTCAAAACAAACAGAAGCTTTCTGTCATAATAGCTTTGATAGATTGAGACATATCTGTCTGTCTGTCTGCCTATGTACAGACTGACTCAAATCTGTGTTATATCTGTCTGTGTTTTTTATTTGGGAAATACTTTTAAGGTGTCCGGTAGTGGGAAATGCTGTGCTTAATTGTCTCTTGCATTGGTGTGCAGTGGAGGTGTGTTTTTTTTATTAAGAGTTGAAGTGAGAAGATACAGTGTGGTAATTTTCTAATTAAAGTGTGTAAATTACGCACTGCTTGGTTTGATTAATCAATTAATTCATTATGACCTGGATAAGCTCATTAGCATGAGCCTGATGCGGCGCTAGTAGTCAGGAATGCCGCTGTGTATTTATAGATGCAGGAAGTCACCTGGAATTATTGTTCCTCTCTTTTTTTCATCTCGTCTCTCCTCTTTCTGTGTTGCGTGCCTCTAATTAGTGAGTGATGAATGTCCACACATGGGTTTCACTCAGCGAGTTTGAGTGTCACAGGTTCATTAATCAACTTCAGTGGAAGAGTAGCATACACACACTAGTTTACACCCTCCTCCCTCATTAGTTTCTGTGTTTAGATTTACACACAGTAAACAGTTCAGTCATACTTGAGTCCAGACAGCACAGAGCTGCTCATTAAAGTGATGAGCTTGACTTTAAAGTAGTGATCCTATTTCTGAGGCTGAAGATGAAGACTTGTGATTGTAGACAGACAGATGGACAGACAGAATTCCAGTGACTTATTCACCAGCCTAGGAAATATATTTCCCATTCATTTTCTCCATAAAAATCTTCAATAATCTCTAACTCTTTAATCTTCAATAATAACACTTGGGCCATATGATTTATGAATCATGATATTACAACATTATCATGAGGCCTTTTTGATCATGTTTTGTATTAATTTGAAATTAATAAGTACAATTTGTATAATATATATTTTTTTAAATAATGAAATGACAGAAATTACATTTACGACAGCCACCTGTCAATCTCATCAGGCAGAACAACCATCTGTATCGAGCAGTTCTGTAAATTGGTAAAAGTAAAAAAATAAAAAAAGGTTGGCTCATCTGTCTGTCTCTCTTTCGTTCTTTATTTAAATTTTATTCTAGCTTGAAGCTCTGTGAATACTGCTTAATAGATATTTTTATTTCTCTTTATTCAGTTGTTTTAATAGTGGTTTATGTTGTTGTGATGTTAGTGCAGCTGTTTTGCTGGTATTGCAGTGTTTTAGTGAAGAATTTATGTGTTGTGATGCCCATAACAGCTTGTTAGTTTTAGCTTTATGCACAGCAGAAATGGTGAACAGGAAATAGTTATATGTTTTCTACTCCCCAACCTGTCTTCATCTTGCTCGTTCTCTCGTCCTCTTTCCTTGTTTGTCCCTCTCCTTCACGTCTGCTGTCTTTTCTGTTTTCCTTCAGGGGAAAGTCTGCTCCTCCATTAAGAACATACAAGGGTCCTTGACATTTAATTTCCTGTTTGTGGTGCTCTTTTGCCCTCTTCCTGTGTGTCATACTCGCTCTCCTCCATCTCTATCCTTCTCCATCTCATTCTCACTCCCTTTCACTTTTCTTTTGTGTCATTTCACTCTTGTCGGCTCATAATCCCTGATTTTTTTTTTTACGTCAGACTCTTCACCTTTGAGCATTTTGAGATAATTTTGCAGAGAAATTTCCAGTTTTATTGCATTACATTAGCAGACTTTTCAAATTTGAAATGAACCTTTGGTACTTGTCTTATGATGCTGTACAGGTAGACAGCTCACAAGTTCTTGAAACAACTTTAGTCTTGAGTTTTGTCTGTGAGGAGTTTTGCTCATTAAAGAAATGTGCCTTATATGGCAATTAACTTGGTGTGAGAACCTGTGGCATTTCAGCATGTGTGTGTGACTCCTGGAGTGAGATAAATGAACCTACTTATGTCTGCGGGAACAGGTGGCTAAGTCAGCATGGTGGCCTGCTACACACGCTCACACACAGAGACCAGTAACAAATTGAGGCAATTTGTGTAAATTAAGAGATAACTAGATGGCTGCCCTTGTTGAGCAGTCATTGTAGTGTCCCCCCGAGCCACTGTGATGAGGGTCTCCCATATTGGCTCACATATGGATGTCCTTAAATGTGTCTTTAAAATAAACATAAAAATTAACCCAGTACACGTGAATCTGGTGTCTTTAAAGTTTGGTTGACTTATGTATGTGTGTGTGTGTGTGTGTGTGTTTTATGGCCATTACCGTAAGCAGGGTGTCTAATGGTTGATTTAATCCATAATTTATGTAATTATAACAATGCAAATGTGCGCTGGTTATCTTTTATTTTATTATTATTATTATTTTACACAATATTTACTCAACACTTACTTTAAACAAATTGGATTTGCTTTTTGCTTTTGTGTGTTTAGGTGAGTGTGGTGCAGGACTCTGTGAACATCTCTGGTCAGAACACCATGAACATGGTGAAGGTTCCTGACTGCCGGCTGGCAGATGAACTGGGTGGACTGTGGGAACATTCCAGATTCACGGACTGCTCGCTGTGTGTCGCAGGGCAGGAGTTCCAGGCACACAAAGCCATACTGGCAGGTAACGTGGGAGAAACACACATTTGCATGCATTTTTTTTTCTGAGATTCACATATGCTGAGATTCGATCTTATGACAGTTTAAATAAAATTATTGCAGAAGATTGTTACACGTGAGTAATTTAAATATTTTCTTGATGTTAATTTTAGTTTAAGTTTTAGATTTTTTTTTTCATTTCTTTTTAATATTTCTATTTAGCTTTAATTTATTTTATTTCTGTTTTTCTAATTTTAGTACTTAAAGGGGTCATATGATGTTGCTAAAAAGAGCATTATTTTATTTAATGAAATGTGTTTATGCTGTTTAAGTTTCAAAAAACACATTATTTTCCACATACTGTACATTATTGTTGCTCCTCTCTGCCTGCCTTTCTGAAATGTGTCGATTTTTATAAAGCTCATCGGTTTGAAAAGCGAGGTTTGCTCTGATTGGTCAGCTATCTAGTGCGTTGTGATTGGCCGAATACCTCAAGCGTGTGACGGAAATGTTACTCCTCTTACCATACTGTGATGACGTGTGTCGGAGCGACGAGACAAAAACATTAAAACCCATTATAAACGAGGCAATTGTTGCATCCAGTGGGACATAATTACGGATTATAATGAGTTATACTGTCTTTTTACACGTTGCATCGCACCGTGTAAACATAAAACTATGCCTGCGTTTGTGATCGGAGAAATGGCAAACAAGCGCTACTCTACACTGCTTAAAACTCTCGTTTGAATCGTCAGTGGAAAATCCTTGAAATGAAAACGTACTTACAGTCTGTGAGTCAGAACAGCCGGCATTGTAGTCGACTCTTCCAGGATCAGGAAACAGTCCACCATAAAATCCGCTGCACACATCTGAATATTTAGGTCGAACTGTTCTGGAACAGTGTTGTAAAAAAAACTTAACCACTGATTTCTAGTCGTACCCTCTTTTGGAAGACCAAACAAAGTACACATGACGGGCTAGAGTGAGTGTAGGGCCTGTGGGCCTGAGTGAGCGGTGGCGTGCTAGAGTGAGCGGAGGCCGGCGGGCAGGCTTGCGGCAACCACATATGGCGACCCCGGGCTGGACTCCGCTTAGTCCACAGTGAAAGCCGATCCGGCGATTCCAGCGCGAAGTTGATGTTTTTCCTCAGCGACCAGCACGGATCAGCCAGGTATGACTAAGCCGATATCGTCCTCTTTTGGAAGGCCAAAGTAGTTTCGCTTTCACAACGACCCAGCCGCCCACAAACACCCACTCATCTCACGACATCGGACGCAACACTACTACAGTGCGCATTAAGTACGCCTTCTTTTCGTTAGCGTGAACATTTGGCGGGCGTTATGCAAGGCCCCCCCCCCCTTCCCACATTTTGACGTAGACATGTGGGGGCGTGTTTAGAACGAGCCGTTTTAGGTAGGCATGGTTGACTCTTAACTTTTATAAAGAATATCTCTTTGGATTTGAGACTTTAGTCTTTGCAATTTTACAGATCTTCTTTATGCACTAAGAGTTTGTAACACTCCAAAGAGAAATTAAAAAATTGAAATTGCATCATATGACCCCTTTAAAAATGTTTGCCTGTGTAAATTTTGTTCATTGCATGTTTTTATAATTTCTATTCGTCTTATTTAATTAATGAAACGATTTCTTATTTTTTTTATGGCCAGGACACATCAAGCCGACGGTCGGCCGTTGGCCAACGTCAGGCCAACGGTGAGCGATGGTCGGGCTAGTTTTGTTTGGTGTGTTCCACTTGTCGGCTCTCGTCGGCGGCAGTCTGCCCGATTCAACATGTTGCATCGGGGGTTGTCGGGACCGTCTCCGAGAGTGAGAGCTCTGATTGAATGTTCAGTTAAGCAAACGAGTCAGTGCCCGAGAATTAAAGCGAAAGTGATGAAAACAAGCACGTAAACGAAGGTGGTACAGACAGTAGGCTGTTTAAATGTTACGTGATATTTCCCAATCATTCTAATACGTGAGTGTTTTCATAACAACATGAGCCGCTTAAAATGATTAAAGTTATCAACGTTACTGATATTCAAAATGGTAAGCAAGCGCTGCTTTGTTTACGTTTCGTATATCTGCTTTTATCTCGTATATCTTTGTTTTTCGGTTTCTCCTTTTGAATGATGAATTTATACTATTGATAGCTGCTGATATAGACAGTTAATTCCTCTCGCGCATGCGCAGAACTCACGTGTAGTTTGCCGTCGGCTGTAGTCTGTGTGACGTGTTTTTGGCCCGGCGCTGCCGATGAGGGGCGACAACACCGTCGGCTTTCGTCTCCGCTAGTTCTTTGAAGTCGGCTTGGTGTGTCCCATCCTTTAGTTTGCTTTCGTTATCAACAGCACGGATGCAGATATCTACAGACCAGTGTGGCTGTTGACCTTTATACATTAGTACATTTTAGTGACGGCAAAGAAAATTTTAAATAAAAAAATTCACAACAAATTCACATTAAAAAAACTCCATTGAAAAGTTTATTTATACATTTTTAAAGTTGTTGAAGTCGTGTCAGTAAATAAATCTCCCTCCGTCTTCTTTCTCTGTGTCTGTGTTCAAAACCAAAGACAGCTGTCTCATTGCTCAGTCAATCAGTCACTTAGCAGACAGCTTTTTAGTATAAATGCACCTTTTAAGGAATCTGGTTTTACATTTCAAGAGCAAATACATGTGAGCTTTAGAGATAACCAAGTGAATATTTAATGACTACAGTGCCAATATCTTGTCAAAAATGAATCATAAGTTGAAAATGGAAATGTATAAACTATTTCACTGTTTTCAACAGTGAGAAGTGAACTCAACAGTGAGCTCTGTCAGACATATAACTACTGCCCCACACGTGCAGGATTGTGGGATATCATAGGCAGCGAAAGAAGCATCTGTGCTTCCTTCAAAAATTGACCAGACAGAGGTATCTTAGACATGATGTTAGTTAACATTTGAATAACTTCCTACCGATGTATACTGCCTGAGAGGGCAGAATGTTTCAGGTTTCAGAAGCAGCTTCTCTCTCTCTCCCGCTGTCGCTCATGGTGAGGCGGGATTCTTCGTTATCTGGCTGTACCTGGTAGTCCTCATTAATCGCCGTGGAGACAGAGCTGATCGGCTGGTGTTTGAGCTGTGATTAGACTCTGTGTGTGTGAGGGAGAGAATGTGCCAGACTTCACACACTCCTTTAAACAAGTTGCCCTAGAGAGATCTGACTCCATATTCTGACTTAACAGAGAGTGTAAGGTCTGAGCCGCCATCATCCCCTGAGTTAATCAGCCAAAAGGATCGCCAATTGCACCAAGGCACAAATTGTCTGCGGAACCACTGTTAGATGTTTCGTTTTTGATGTTGATCACTGAAACATTTCCTCAGAATCTTTGTTCACCATCCCTCTTGTGATTTAACAAAATAGCACTTTACAAATAAATTGAATTGATTACGTCATTTGCCAAGTTTCATGAAAGCAGTACTTTTTCTTATATAAAAGAGTAGACCGTATTGTAGCTTTCCTTTTCAGGTTTTTATAGTTGGTTTTTTGTTTTTGTTTTTTGCTTCATATCAAAGTTTGTAATGTTGTGATTCATCTTAGAGCTTGTTGAGTTTGTTCATGGCATGAACTCTTTATCGAAGAACATTTTGAAATTGCCTTTGGAGAACATGAATGGGAAAAATACTTGGGGAACCAAGGCTGCTGAAAAAGTGTCCTGTCGCTGTTTCACTCTTATTATAATTACCAGATTTTTTTTTTTTCATAAGTTTTTTGTGTATTAAAAACTCTTTCTCTTTCACTTTCACAGCACGCTCCCCAGTATTCAGCGCTATGTTTGAACACGAGATGGAGGAGAGTAAAAAGGTGAGGTTTATTTATTTTTATTTTTATTCCCTTCTATCGCACATTTTGTCTCATTATACTTCAAAAGCAGTGATACAACTCCCATCCGTTTAGGCCGTCACAATCACAGAGGCCCTCACACCATTAATGTTCATGCACGACTTGCTGTTTTTCATGCAAGTGTTTTCCTGATGTCTCATTTCTGCAGTGTTTATTAGTTTCTAAGTATATTAGCTATCTCCCAGTAGGACTTAAATCCATCCTACCTATCAGCAGCCTAATTTTCATTCCAGCTGTGTGTGGGGTCTAATACCTCGTTCATATCTACAAATTGCTACACGTCCCATCTTCTGCCTTGTTTTCAATAGCCGCTCATAAATCACTATTTGCCATTTTTCATGCATGGCTTTTTAATATGACAGTTTGTTTGTTATATACCTGATATAGTTCTAGCTTCCTCTCCTATAGCAGTGGAGTTTGTTCATAGAGGCGTTAAAGATTGTGTGTGGATGAAACTTCCTTCGAGAGGGCTCCCATGTCTATGATAAGAGAGACTGATGACAGTATGTATTTTTAGACTCTAAAGCGAACACTTGCACATTATGAATAGGCCCTTCATGCCATTCTTATTTATAATTTGACATTCAGTTTTGTAACATAATCCAGTAATGACTAATTCTTGCATCTTAAAAGGACAACTGAAATGCATACTACCAAAAAAATTAAATGGAATTATGGAATATATTTTATCTATTTGCAGTCAGTGTTTGTTATTTAAAGTAATGTTACATTGATAGTAGTAGTTTTTGTTAATTACAATAAAGTTTGAAATACCTATAAAATACAAATAGGATGAACAAAAGTAATCAACAAATTGTTGCTTGACAGTAACCAAAAATAAGTTATGAAATACTAACATTTACTCAAAAAACTACCCAAAAAACTATAGACTGAACTTTAATAACTTTAGATCCAAAAGTAAATATTAAAAATTGGCACAAGCCATTGAAAATTGAACAAATGAAAGCACTTCAAAATCTGTAAGACTCCAATATTTATCACACTACGAAAATGACACGTATTTGACTGATTTCCTCTTCACTTCCCCTACACACTTCTGTCTCTTTTCCTCTTATCATTCAGCAATGTTTCGACCCCTGCGTCACAACATCTCTGATCCATTATTCCTCTGTCTCTCTCCATCCTGTCGTATCCCCCGTTCCCAGAGTTTCTCAGCAACCGTTTTTTGGGACCAGGATGTGCTTGCTTTGTGGAGCGTGAGATTTTCCTGTTGTTCCTTTTTAAACTTGTGCCGCTTATTATATTTGTTAAGATCCATCAAATGTGTGGAGTCTGATTTAGTGTTGAGAGAGAGAGAGTGTGTGCTTAATAGATAAATGCGCGATGGGGATTGGGGCCTCTCTTTGTGCATAGCGCAACGTTACATTGAGTGTGGCCCGCATGTACGGGTCAGTGCGTGTGTGTGTGTCAGCTTTTGATGATGGCTGGGGCCAGTGTTTGAGCTAGACGGTGCTCCTGCTATAATATTGCTAGCTGCGATTCTGACGCACAATAACTTTCCGTCTCCAATAAGCAATCTCAAGAGAATTGAGAGGAATAGCCCTATCAGGAAGTAACGATGAAGTTGCTGTTATACACACACACACACACACACACACACACACACATATATATATACTATATAGTAATATATATATATATATTATATATCTATATATATGGTAGATATAATCTGCTCATGAACTTGTTTGCAACACTTCAGTGACTTTTCACACTGGCGCTTCTGGGTGAGGAACCTGAGTGCTTTTTTGATCCACATTTTTTTTTTTTTTTATGTGTGAGTTGGCTTTAGAGTACCGAGAAAACTCGCGTGGAAAGCCTGCATTCTTCTCTCTTGCGTGCATCCATAGGACTGTTTTGTCTTACATTTAAATCACTGATGACCGAATAACAATAATATTGAAACCTTTGACGTTCATTATCTGGACCAAGAAAAACACTCTTCTTTTGTGTTCCAGAAAGTCCAATACACCACTGTTTTAAAGTTAGAGGTCAGGTAATTTTGTATTATGTTGTTTTTTTTTTGTTTGGTTGGTTTTTGAAAGACCGTCTCTTCATGCCACCAAGGCTGCAAATTCTTTGATGTAAATATACCGTTTAAAAGAATATTGTAAAAGTATAATAATTGAAGTGGTTTTCTTTTACATTGATGCCATGGATATTTATTTCCTTGATGCAAAGCTGATTTTCAGCAGTCCATTATTTCCATCTTCAGTGATCCGACATGATCCAGCATGATCGCTGTGACATTGTAATGTGTCCTTGCTGAATAAAATTATTAATTTCTTAAAATCTTACTGACTTACTTGAATGGTAATGTTTGGAATTATATGATGAGTGAATTTCCGGTAATACTTTAAATTATTGAACACGCATTCACTATTAACTAAGAGTTTTCCCTCAATAAACTCCTAATTTGCTGCTTATTGATAGTAGTTATATAGTTGTTGTAGTAGTTGTTTATTATGGATAAGGGCTGGGGTCTAGAACATGGTCATGCAGAATAAGGCATTAATATGTGTTAAGTACTAATAACATCCACATCTTGTAAATGCATGCTATACGCACTTTTAATATGAACTATTTGGATAGTGTTCCTCAATCTAAAGAGTTGTCAAATTTTCATGTTTGGCAGCCTGTACTTTTGTAGTTTTGGTCATAGATTTGAATAAACAAAAGCATCACCACAAACTTTCCTTTTCTTAGTGACTGAGCCTCTTCAGTTTTACCTAGGTAAATTTGTTACTAGTTTTTGGTGATGTACTCATATTGACACAAAAGTGCCACAGTTCATTCATAGCAAAAACTGCAGTCTGCAGGGGGAGGGAGGTAAAACAGAAAGCCTGTGACTTTAGGCTACACAGACTTTTATTTTCTGTAATAGCCTTTAGTAAATAGTTCTGTTTGCTTTTGAGTGAACTTTTTCATTTGACCTTGCTGTGTTTCTGTGTCTGCGGGTGGGGTGGAGTTCCTAACAGTTGCTGGATTAATTGGTTTAGCTGTGATGGACGGCCCGGGACGGAAAAGCCTTTGTTACCAGCACGACAATCAACAAAGCGCTAGTGCTCCGGCAGCCTTGGACAGAAGAGAGAAACTCTCACAGCACTCATTCTGGAACATTAATCAGGGCAGGAACAGAAAGGGAATGAGGCTTTCTGAGCTATACATTAATTTGCTTTTTTGAGTGACTCTGTCCTTTTGTGCGCACATATGCTCTCATACGGTGGAGGTCAGTGGTCGTGTGAGTTTGGTGTAGGGTGCTCAAGGGACACGGCAGGAGCTCATAAGAGGAAAGGCCAGACTCTGACACAATTACACGTTATGCTTTTACAGCAGTTTCAACAACCTGAACTGCATCAGTTCCAATTACATCACATTTTAAACCTCCAAAAGCGCAGTCAGTTGACTATGTCTCAATGACATAGAGTTGAATAAATTCTAGATTGTTTTAAGGCCTGCGTAAGCTTCACTTTCCACGTTCCATTCTGTTCCGTCTCACGCACAGCTCTCAGAGTATAGTCAACTGCGGATGAGTTGTTATAATCTGTTGATCACTCATTTCAACTTTATATTTTATGTTTTATTATTATTGATGCTATTTCTTATTATTGTTATTGATACTTTATTACTCATATAATACATAATTACATTAACAAATTATATATTTTTAATAACGACAACAAAATAAAAATATTAATTATCATCATCATTATGGATACTACTATTGTTATTGAAGAATTACAACAATGACCCATTATTATATTATTTTAATAATAATACCAAAAACAACAGCAACACAGTAATAATAATAATAATACTTCACTTTGGGTATATCCATCAAGTTCCAAACATTGTTTGCCTCTGTTTTAGATAAAGCACTGCTGATTAGCACACGTGTAAAGAGAGTCTGTGGAAGTTGAGGAGTCTTGGGGGTTTTCTGACCTGACTTTCTGAGACTGTGTGATTGACAGAGTTCTGATGTGATTTGTTGTCTAGAACCGAGTTGAGATAAACGACGTGGAGGCTGAGGTCTTTAAAGAGATGATGTTCTTCATCTACACTGGCAAAGCACCCAACCTGGACAAGATGGCTGATGACCTGCTCGCTGCTGCTGACAAGGTGAGTAATGCTCGCACACAAGCAGTGGCGGTCTGACCATCTGGAGCACCGGGAGTTTTTCGGCCCATTTGAGACAAACATTCTAATTAATTTAGCCTGTTCTGGCTCAGTCACTGCAGCCAAATGTTTTAACCATCAATGGACGAAGGGCTTGTGATTTACTGTTCACAGAAGCTGAGCTGAGCTGCGCTGCGCGGCATTTGAATGCGAGCTGAGGTAAGATGTAAACAGCTAACTATGAGCCATTCGCAATATTTGCAACAGATTTTACAAAAATTGTTTAACGACAGACAATAATTTTCAGGCATGCAAACTATGTGGCCTACTGGCCTTTTCGAATTTCTCAGATTTTAATGCCATTTACATTGTTTGCCACAGTGTATATAGAAACATTAATGTAGCTGTTTTCATCATACGTATTGTATATCATTATAGTTCTTCCCGATTTCATGTCTGTCTAAGAAAATGTTTTCAAAAACAGTAAAAATATAATTCTCCAACTTACTTGAACTTTAACATCTGAAGACTTGTCGCTTTTCAAGTGCCGTTTTATGAAAGTTTTTATTGTTCTATTAAAATATTTTAATGTAAATGTTTTAAACGGTTTCATGTAAACTAGCAGTCCTGTAACTTTTGTTTTTGTTCAAAATAGATCCAAAATCAATTGAGCAGTACTACCGACAGTGTTCACACTTCTCTTTCTTAGCGCATTCACAAACGTTTAGCGTATAATTTTTTCTAATTTGAGTGGTACGGTTAGGTTTTTGTGGGAAATTCGAGCATGGCACTGCGTTATTATGTCACTTCTGTAAACATAAAGATTGAGTCCCGGCTAGTAGGCTATGGCATGTGAGGATCCTGCTGGAGCAGATCGTTAGCCTTTTCTCACAGCAGATAGAATAATTAAATGTATCATTTTGATGGCGAATTGTAATCCATAAAGAATTATGTGTTTATGAAATTAAATTAATTCCCGTTTTAATGTCTTACTGATTACAGATAGCTGGGAATTACAAAAGATTATGTAGTTTAGACAACCAGAGTTCGAAGGTAGCATAGTTGCTTTATTACGTTAAAGAGTTCGTAATATTGAAATTCACATGGTATTACAATTAATAGCTTAGACTGTCCAGAATTGAAATCTACACGCTTAAACACCTATATTCATCATACGTCACGTATGCTGGCTGTTGGTTTAACATTACAATTTTGAGATAAAGTATAACAATAATTAATAATTAGCACGATTTGAGTGATATCACCCTAACCGCATCTTAGGTATAATCACCAGTGGGACGAGGTTTCTGGTATGCTTTTTTCCTCAGCTGGTCGAACCCCTGTTGGCAGCCAGTACTTACTTGTTCAGATGACAATATCCGGTGAAAATCCTTATTTGGGTCATATATTCCAAGACGTAGGCAAAAATCTGTGATTCCTAAGTAACAGTATCCTAGCCACAACAACCGTTGCGGTGACTGACTGCGCACCTACTCCCAACATTCGCTTTCATCCGCGCTGGAGCTGTGCCGCCACACATCCCTCGCAAGGAAGATAGTCCCCTGCACGCTGGAATTGCAGGTTTTAAACAGAATGGCGATCAACAGAGTCAAAACTTATGACATTGCAAGCTTTCAAATGGGTATTTTTTTCGGTGTCAAAGCTGAATTTCCGCGCCATTACTAACTCCATGCTTCAGCTGTCCAAATGGCCTTTCAGAAACCATTCTGATATGCTGATTTGCTGCTTAATTATTTTCAATTATTATTTGTGCTCAGTCATTAATAAGGGTTTTTATTATTATCAATACTGAAAACCGTTTTTGTTTCTTAATATTTTTGTGGAAACTGTGACACTAACTTTTTCAGGATTATTTGTTGAATACAAAGTTAAAGAACAACATTTTTATATATAAATAATTTGTAATAAGTATATTTTTACTGTCACTTAAATCAATTTAATACAGCATTGTTGAAGAAAAATATTAATTTATATATTTTTTTAATCTTACTTTAGACAAGGGATTGATATCACTTTCCACAAAATATAAGCGCCCAACTGTTTTTAACAGTGATCAACATCCAGAATTATTTTCGAGCCCATCGCATATTAGGATGATTCGAGATCATTAACACTGAGAACCAGAGTACTATGGCCTGACAATTCAGCTTTGATCACAGAAATAAATCTTGTTGCCTAAGATTGCATAGAACAGCTTATGTTCATGGTAACTCTATATATTTCACAATAGTACAAGTTTACGTAATTTCATCTCCATTTCTTCATTAAAAAAGAAATTGAAAGGTACCTAACAACAGTCCCATTCTGCACTACTTCCAAGTCTTCTAGAGCAGACATGTTATAGGGCTGATATATTGAGGCTTTTACTTTAGTGATATTAAACTGTCCTCTAAGACAGTGTTTTTCTCACCCCTGGTCCTGAGCACCCCGCAACCTGACAGTTTTGTATGTTCCAATTACGGACCCCTTTCGTCCTGTAGTTGTCATTTTAATGCGCCTACTGAGTTGATCAGGTGTTTGATTAGGGAGACTAACACAAATGTGCATGCTTGGGGGGGCCAAGGGCAGGTTGAGAAACACTGCTCACCAGATGTGTAAAAAGTATTATTCCACATCTTCCATATACTCGAGGAAGGCAATTCACCAATATAAAGAGGTATGATGGTCATTCATTAATTTCAGTAATAAAAAAAAAAAGATAGCATTTTTATTTCTGTATTGTGTTATATTTGTATGTCAGTAAGTGGTGTTAAAAATATCTCTAATGAGCTGGTGGGTTTATGGTGGGCTGCTCTATGCCAAAAAGTCCAGGGCCACTTTTTAGCTCCAGTCTGCCCCTGCACACAAGCACCACATTTAGCTGAATACATGCCAAACAGCATTTTTTCTTCTAATCTAAGAACAAAAATGAATTTTTTTTTATTAAATGTCAATGTCTTTGCCATTTAATGACAACGTATTTCTTTGTTGTTTCTTCACACTATTGCATTCACATCACATTTATTTTCTTGGCAGACATGCGGCACAATTGCAACGCACTGAAGTGTGGCAATTGTTAAATGGCGGGGGTTATGCGTCCGACAGAATAAGGACACAGGAGAAGATGCTTGCGCGTTTGCTATGGCAGATCACATTTACACCGAATTTTTATTTTCCTTGGTTTTTTTAAAACAGAGCCAATATCTGCCAATAGCAATGCAACATCTGCTTTGTTTTGTCAACACAAGCTCACAGACACACATTTTTATTGAAGTGCAATCTCTCTGTCTTTAGTATGCTCTAGAGCGGCTGAAGGTGATGTGTGAAGATGCTTTGTGCACCAGTCTGTCTGTGGAAAACGCAGCAGAGATTCTGATCTTGGCCGATCTGCACAGCGCTGACCAGCTGAAGACACAGGCTGTCGACTTCATCAACTAGTGAGTGCTACTCCTGTCAGGCTAGTAGTTCAGATTTTAGATAGATAGATAGATTAGATAGATAGATAGATCTTTCCACACTTATCTTTCATGCTCTGTTTTTTAGATTTTATTTTATTTTACTAGCTTGTTCAGTCTCTTTGCAGCAGCTTTATTGGACGGTGTAATTTTGAGTTGATTTCGTGGATGGCAGTAACTTGGCTGGCGTGAAACTGGACTGTGGCCATCTCATTTCAGCTCTCTCTTTCCCCATCTCTATACAAAACACCCACCGCCACAACAACAGCAGAGACAGAGGGAGATCAATAACAAGGGCAACACAGAAAATAAACATGCACACCAACACCCCCTCCCAAACTGATTCGTCCTCTCTGCCCTTCTTTTCTTGCACTCATTTTTGCTGTTTATGTTATTGGTTTATGTGCTCGTCTTTCTCTTCTCAAATGGTTTTATTGCCGCACATAGGAGTCTAGTATCAGAGTGCAGCAGTTTTCCCACAGCACCAGACTCTTTCCAGCCATCACAGGACAGTGACTGCTAGTGGGAGTATCCCCACTGCTCAGAAAAAAGAGAGAAATTTTTAAAATTAATAAAGTCAAAAAATACAATGAAAATAAAGAAGTTTTCTATTGAGTTGCCCTTGCCTTTTGAACATGGTAGCAAACATGCAGCATGGCCATTGTAGTCCAGAACGAATGACTCTTATGATCTAGTTGTTTTTCAGTTCCACATACAAATGAATCGCAAACTTTTAAATTGAAACAAAAGCCTGTCCAACATACATACATTTTGGTTCCATAAAAGAAATTTCATACAGTGCTTAATCTTGTTTGTTTAAAAAAGAAAAAAAAAGTACTGTGCACCAAATCACACATAATAATTGCTGTGCATCTTCACAAAAACCGAGAGACGCAAAACCAAAAAAGAAAATGCCTGAAGACTTCTAGAAAATATTTTTGGGAAATTTCAGAGATGTTTCTAATTTATTGCTTTTGATACTGAATGTTTAATAGTGTGTGCTTGTTTCCTTTTTTAAATTTACGTTACCTTTGCTGTCATCTACCTCACTTACCTCAGTTTATTGAGGCACAAGTCGTAGTTAACAGCTTGTTAATAGCGAGAATTAGACCTTAAAATAAAGTGTGACTGTGTTTTTTATAATGTTATGATGTCCAAATTCACTAGATTCAGCATTTAAAATGATTTATTTTAGTTTTCAGTGGTATTTTTAATTTATTTAGACAAAAAATAGTGTTAGTTATGACAGGTTATCAGCCAGGACATTTAAATAATTGTCGGCTTATAGGTATCAACTAGAATTGTAATATTGGTGGTGCTTTACAGAGACTGTACTCTTGCAAGAGAAGTGGGTTTGAGTCTCTTTTCCACTGACTCATTTACAAACACAAGCTTTTTCATACACATTCCCAACCCCCCCTCTTGTTTACTTCCAAGTTATTTTGGAAAGCTTGTGTTTGTAACCTGTTCTTTGTGGATGGCTGACCGTGCGGTGACCTTTTAGCGTTGGGGAAAGTGGAAGCAAGGCCCGCTGTCAACACTGCGAGCAAGTGCTGCAATTAATGCCAAGTGTTTGGGGGCAACAGTATAGTGGGGTTAGGGGGAGGTCAGCGTCTCGCACACAAACACACTCCGGGTAAATGTCTTTAAAGGCCATTTTTTGGTGTGCGAGTGCCCTCGGGGTGCTGAGCTCAGCGAAGAGGATTGTGCTCTCAATGTTTCTCTCTTTCTTTCTCTCCCTCCTAGCCATGCGTCCGATGTGATGGAGACCTCAGGGTGGAAGTCAATGGTGGCGTCCCATCCTCACCTGGTTGCTGAGGCGTATCGTTCCCTGGCCTCCGCCCAGTGCCCTTTCCTGGGCCCTCCTCGCAAACGCCTCAAACAATCTTAGTGCTGTCCCTTACCGTTACCTAACCCGCACACTACACACACTCACACAACTGCCTACAAAAGGGCGGGGGAAGCGCTATTTTAGATTTACATCCCCCCCCCCCCAAGCTCTGTCCCTTTAGATGCCTAAACCAGCTCTTGACCTGCCCCTCCTTTCACGTTATCCAGACAGACCCCTCCAGCACAGAGGACCCTCTTTGTTGCTGCCCTACCATCGGGTTTCTCAGTGTTGGGGAGAGCGGAGACCCCTGCCCAAAAACGTGGCCAATCTCTGCACTAGTCCGGCCATCTTTCCCAGAGTTTCTGTGATTCTGTTGGACCAAGGATTCTTGAGCGTGGGCGGATGGATCAAGGTTGAGCTTTTGGTTGGTTGGATTAAGGCTGGACTGTTTACATTACTCTTTCCACTGGCACTACTGTGTGCTCTCCTTCACTGTGTGAACCAGTTCTCCATCTCTGCTTCATCCCTCCTTTAAAACTGTGATCGGCCGATAGACATTCCCCTTTACAGTCATGGATGGAGGGATTTTTCTCTGAAAACGAATAGAGGACAAACTCTGTTATTGTTGAACTCATCAATAGGTAGCACGTGTCTTCGTAATGACGATATCAGCGTTCAGTAGATTCCTGTGTGATTTTATGAATCCTGTGTGACAACAAACAGCTTTGTCCAGAACTGTCCACTGTTTCGTGAGAAATTTAAACCGAGAACTTGCCACGAACTTTGACTTACGACCCACAAGCTAACCTGGCTTCCAAATGGATCAGATGGTCTTGGTTTGGTCTCATTTTACTGTGCGAATAAATTGACGAATCCGTTGAGTGTAAAAATGGGGAAATGCTTATGGAACTTTTTTTTTTGTTTGTTTTTTTTCCCCTTGTGATGTTTATTTGGGATTTTTCCTCGTTGTAGCACTTGTGTATTTGAATCCAGGCTTTCTGTATGGGGGGAAAAAAAGCAGAAAAAACGAACCTGTCTGCATTTGTGTTTTTCTTTTTGTTTTGTAACAGGCACAACGTGTTTGTGTTACAGGCATATCTTAGCGGTTATCCTGCTCTCTGCTGATACCATTCTCTCTTTATATTTGCTCACAGTCGTGGATTAGACAAATCTGGAGCTCTTGCTGAAACAGAGAATGAGAATTATCTTTTTTTTCCTTCTTTTTTTATAATAAAAAAAAGCCTGTCCACGCACGCCTACAATGTTCTTTGGTTCCATAACTTTTTTTTCATATGTGGCTTACTCTTGTTGTAAAAAAAAAAAGAAAAAAAAAAGCGCCAAATCTTCCATCATTTCTGTTAATGCTCACAAAAATTGGGAGTCAAGTAACCAAATTTCTGTTACCGATAGAAAATGATTTGGCGTAGTGGATGGTTCTTAGTGCTAAAAAGGCTTTCTGAATTACATTTATTAAAAATATTATATATAAAAAATATTAATAATATAAATACTATTAAATTTTACTACTAATATTACGTACAACTTAAAGGGATCTTTTGCCCAAAATATAGGCATAATTTGCTCTCCCTCAAGTTGCACAGTTGACGTAGCCGCCGACTTCCATGGTATGAAAGAAAATACTATTGAATACGATGGCTGCCGTCAATGGTTTGGTTACCGCATTCTTCAAAATATCTTCTTTTGTTTTCAGCAGAAGAAAGCAATTTTACTGATGAGTCGTCCAGGCACTACAATGCAGGGCTCAGTCTCTTTGCAGAAAGTCATACTTCTTTACTACTTTTTCAGTATGTGTACTTTGTTATATTCATATGTTCTTTATTTATGAAATACTCCAATGATTTACTATTCTGCCACACTAGCATACAGCAGGACAACACTGAGTGGAAACGTATCCTGCACGAATCGCTCAGACTTTACCTTCCATTTCCATGTGTGGCTAGTGGGCCGTAAGTAATATCAGCCACTTGTTATTAACATTTTCCTCTTTGCGTAAATTGGCTCTTTTATCAGACTTCCAAACAGACCCGTTTTTTAACGCCAAAAATTGAATAAAAAAAAAAGCTAAATAGCATTTATTTCATAGGTTCACAGATGTCATTTGCTGGAATATATTTGTTAGTCCAAATTAGGTAATGTTAATTTATTTAGACACACAACACACACACAGTATATGTGTGTGTCTGTGGGGGTGTGTATATATATAGATATATATATATATATATATATACACATTATAAATATATATATGTGTGGTTTTACACATAACATCTGTCACGATTCACCTCTAGTACTATAACTATATACTATTCTACTTTGCAAATCAGAATTCAGTAAGTGGCATCCTTATGCTTAAAGATATAAGGCTTGTTTACACCAAAAACGATAACTTTAACCAATAATAACTGTAACAATAACTACAATATTGTCCACACCAATGGATTCTTATAAGCATGTACTGCAGTTATGTTGTCTAGTGCTTTTCAAAACAGCTCTTAGAGTTGTTCGTTCTGTTGGCTGCTGTTTTTTTAATCATTTCATCAGGCAGGAAAACATTCTGAAAGGGGTTCCAACAATATTGTTTCTCATTTGCATTATCGTTATAACCTTTTATTACTTCTTTATTGTCATAGAATAATTATTACAAATTTAGAGTTATTGTTATCTTCCTTGGTGTGAACAGGCCTGTAGTTCTTGACATAATTGACGTTGAATTGACCAATCAGATGCCAGTACTGTAACTACCCATTTTGTAATATACATGTACAGTTGGGCCAAAAGACCACTAGTTTCTTTACAACTGAAAAATGACATGCCATTGACATTTCGATTAGTGACCTAGATCCAATACTGAAGCATAAGTCTTTCTTCGTTTTTGTACTTCATAATATTTCTTTGTTTTAACTAGTTCAACATCCTAAAACTTTAAATAAGATTTGTTTTAGTCACAGACTTTCAGTGTGGACTTTTGGACCCCACTGTATATTAAACCAAAAACATGAACGAATCTCATGCTTAACCATTTTTAAGAGTCCCATTATTCTTCCTGCTAATGGGACTCGGGTCACCGGCTCCTCCAGTTGGAAACTCATCTCAATAAGCTTGGCTGAAGTGTTTTCTAGAACGTACCTGCAGGCTGTTTCATATAGCAGGACTGATGAGCAAACCAGTGGATTAGATGTGAAAAGGTGATACTGGCTGTTTTTTTGTTTTGTTTTGTTTTTCTCCTCCCAAGTACATCCTGAGATGCTTCTAATTGAGTTTTTTTCTTCTCAAAGCCTCTTAAAATTCTAATACTCTCTCTGCTCTGTTTAACAAGCTCTTACGTATATTAGATACACGTGGCCCGTATAATCCCCTGTGGGTGGAATGTGTGTTTTGTGTTTGTTTGTTTTTGTATAGCTTCATGTTTGTGTGGCATGAAGGGTGTGCTTATAAAGATGTGTGCCGTCGTTTGTGCAGGTAAGCTCATAAAACGGTGTGTGTGTGCGTCGTCCTTGGGTGTGTGGAATGAAGCATTTGTTTGTGTGTTGATGGTTCAGTTCTGGCATTATGAGAACCTTGCTCAAGGTTTCTGAACCCATTCAGTTATGATCCACTTTGCTGAGACGTCCAGCACAGTTACTTAATGACACAATTCCTTTTTTTGCTTGCAAAAGTCTGTACTTATTTATTTGAACCTCAATCTATGCATCCAATTTGCAATCAAGTGTGCAATTTGTGGCTATACTGTGAGATCAATACGACATCTGTTGATCGATAGATACGAGAGCACAAATGGCCAATCACCAGTCCTCCGTCTCCCTCTCTCCATCACTCTTGTCTCTTTTATTGAATAGAGGGTTGCAGCGGGTCAACTCTACAAACAGGATGAACAGCTCTGCGCTCTGTCGCTCTCACAGAGAAAGCCGGAGTGAGAGGGGAGATGGATGGATGGTCTTGTGCACTGGCTGTCGAGACCAAAAAGATGGAGAGAGGGAGGACGAGTGGGTTATTGTGCTGTGAAAACAGAGGAACACAATTACGTTTGATTCTGCTAAAAGGGCAATAAACAGGTACACATAGTGTCTTGCTGCATTTCCTGTCAGATACATACTATATCTTTGACCAAAGTCCATTGTAAGGCAAATTGTGCCACTTATCAGCCATATTGGCTGTTAGAGTTCATTATTAGAATACTTTTTGTAAGATAGTGTGACACTGAAGCCTGGAATAATAGCTGTTAAAAATTCAGCTTTGCCATCACAGGAGTAAATGACATTTTATATATGTTCAAATAGAAAACAGGTATTTCATAAATAAATGCAACCTTGGGAAGAGACTTCTTTCAAAAAAATAAAATAAAAAATGGCTCGCTATACTCTCTTTTCCATCACAGCTCAGGATAGTAGGTACTGAAGGTCAGGACTAAAATATTTCATCTTTAAAACCATAATTTACACATTAATAATGCAGGATATTTTTACTAATAATTATCTATTTACACACATACAACCTACATACACACTGTCTATATATATAGTATGCTATCTATATATATAGATGTGTATATGTGTTGTAATATGTATTACAGTATAATATATGTGTGTGTGTGTATATATTATATATTATATATATATATAATATTCTATATTTATAATGAGAAGAGATTTCCTAAATTTGTTATGATAAATAAAATGTTCCCACAGCCGCCATATGGAGTTTTATGATTTCTCACATCCATCTCCTCCCCCTTATTATGTCTCTGCTTTGGCTCAATATATGAACATTTGATTTGTCACTCGTCTCAACGCGCACAGCAGATAGATGTCCTCAGACAGCGCTGTTTCTATGATGAATGGAGGATACTGTGGCCTTGTGATAGAACAAGAGATGGATGGATATTTAAGGGAAAGGGAAAGAGATAAACTGATAGAAAGTGACGCAAAGCGAGAGAGAGAAGGTGGCGGATTAGACAGTTCTGGAAAGGGGAAGGGACAGAGATGTATGGAGAGGGATGTGGAGAGAGCAGCGGTTGTTTATCTCTTCGCTGCGCATGTTAGTTAAGTAGACGTATAGACTACAGCAGGGCAGTCAATGGCGCAGAATAAATGCGACCGTAGATCATTATCTGTTGATGGCGCTAGTCTTGTGGCTTCTGGCCAGTGGTGCTGTCCATCAGCAATGAAAGACTATTGTCAAAGTCTAGATGTGAGAGAAGATTTTGACCTCTTCACAGCTTTTGTGTTCGCTGAGATAGCTGATAGAATGAGGATAATGGATCCGCAAAGATCTTTTCATCTTATACACAAAGCTGACGTTATGAGAATCTTACGAGGCCTCCGAAATAACCAAAAAATAGCTGTATTTATGTTAGCATTCTGTGTTAGCAGAATTAGTATTCTATTAGTAGGACACATTAGTATTCTAGAATTAGTTAGTATTCTGTGATATGCATGACAAACAGAATTTCCAATGTTCAAATACTGTTTTCCCTTCAAATCTAGGGTTGTGATGTGACTCATTTTGAATCTGGTTGGTTAGTTCATTTTTTTTTTTATATATTGAAACTTCTTTTTAATGCCTCTGGAGAAAATGAATGGGAAAAACTTCCGGAACCAAGGCCGCTGTGAAACAGTAGGCGACTATTTTAACTAGTATTTAGCACACTGTTTAATATTTTAATGAATATTTATAGTGTTGATATTTGAGAGGTCATTTATGTATTTGTTTGAGTAGTTTATCTGAGGTTCGGTAAAAAAAAAAATTGTTTCAGATTTTCTTCCCACACAATTCTCAGTGGGAGATGGAGAGCAAACAGACTTTTATCCTTCAGCAAACCCCTCCGTTCACCAGAGACGTACCATAAGAATACAATTAAACTAAAAGCCTCTGAAAAGTAATGAAAGCAGACGCATTTACGCTCTCAGGGGCCTCATGTCTGTTTCGTGCGCACTCCCTCTCACACACAGTTTACACATTGGTATTTATTTTCATACCTTTTATTACCCAAACATTTCATTTGATCTCTTCAACATTTACCTCCTTACTTCATCCCACACACATATAAACAAATATACTGTTCACCTGCATGAATGCTCCAGTCTGATTTCTGTTCTTCACTCACTCTAGCTTGTGTTTTTGGGTTTAATGGCTGTGTGAAATAGTGATATAATATAATATAATATTTATATAGAGATACAGTGGGTACGGAAAGTATTCAGGCCCCCTTAAATTTTTCACTCTTTGTTATATTTGCAGCCATTTGCTAAAATCATTTAAGGTAATTTTTTTCCCTCAATATACACACAGCACCCCATATTGACAAAAAAACACAGAATTGTTGACATTTTTGCAGATTTATTTAAAAAGAAAAACTGAAATATCTTATGGTCCTAAGTATTCAGACCCTTTGTTCAGTATTTAGTATAAGCACCCTTTTGATCTAATACAGCCAGAGTCTTTTTGGGAAAGATGCAACAAGTTTTTCACACCTGGATTTGGGGATCCTCTGCATTCCTCCTTGCAGATCCTCTCCAGTTCTGTCTGGTTGGATGGTAAACGTTGGTGGACATCCATTTTTAGGTCTCTCCAGAGATGCTCAATTGGGTTTAAGTCAGGGCTCTTGCTGGGCCATTCAAGAACAGTCACAGTGTTGTTGTGAAGCCACTCCTTTGTTAATTTAGCTGTGTGCTTATGGTCATTGTCTTGTTGGAAGGTAAACCTTCGGCCCAGTCTGAGGTCCTGAACACAAGGTTTTCGTCCAGGATATCCCTGCACTTGGCCTCATTCATCTTTCCCTCGATTGCAACCAGTCGTACCGTCCCTGCAGCTTAAACACCCCCACAGCATGATGTTGCCACCACCATGCTTCACTGTTGGGATTGTATTGGACAGGTGATGAGCAATGCCTGTTTTTCTCCACACATACTGCTTAGAATTACGGCCAAAAAGTTCTATCTTGGTCTCATCATACCAGAGAATCTTATTTCTCACCATCTTGAGTCCTTCAGGTGTTTTTTCATGTGCCTTGCACTAAGGAGAGGCTTCCGTCGAGCCACTCTGCCATAAAACCCCGACTGGTGGAGGGCTGCAGTGATGGTTGACTTTTCTACAACTTTCTCCCATCTCCCGACTGCATCTCTGGAGCACAGCCGCAGTGATCTTTGTGTTCTTCTTTACCTCTCTCACCAAGGTTTTTCTCCCCCGATAGCTCAGTTTGGCCTGATGGCCAGCTCTAGGAAGGGTTCTGTTCGTCCCAAACGTCTTCCATTTAAGGATTATTTAGGCCACTGTGCTCTTAGGAACCTTAGGTGCAGCAGAATTTTTTTTTGTAACCTTGTCCAGATCTGTGCCTTGCCACAATTCTGTCTCTGGGCTCTTCAGGCAGTTCCTTTGACCTCATGATTCTCATTTGCTCTGACATGCACTGTGAGCTGTAAGGTTTTACATAGACAGGTGTGTGGCTTTCCCATTCAAGTCCAATCAGTATAATCAAACACAGCTGGACTCAAATGAAGGTGTTGAACCATCTCAAGGATGATCAGAAGATATGGACAGCACCTGAGTTAAATATATTGAGTGTCACAGCAAAGGGTCTGAATACTTAGTGATGTGATGTTTCAGTTTTTCTTTTTTTAATAAATTTGCAAAAATGTCAACAATTCTGTTTTTTCTGTCAATATGGGGTGCTGTCAGTGTACATTAATGAGGAAAAAAAGTTAACAAATGATTTTAGCAAATGGCTACAATATAACAAATAGTGAAAAATTTAAAGGGGTCTGAATAATTTCCGTACCCACTGTATATACATATAATATATAAGATATATATATAATAATATAATAACTATATATCTATATATATCTAATATATATAATAATATATATATATATATATTATATGTGGGTATATTATGTATATGTATGTATATGTTTTAGTTATTTATGTATATTTCAACTCTCATTGTGCCCCTCTGTCGGAAATGATAATTAAAGGGCCGGGTCCTTTAAGGCTTGTCAGTAAGCAGTTGCTTTTATGATTGGCTAATCTCATTGCATAGGAAACCATATCAACGGTATCACTGTTGTGTGTGAGTAAATATTATGAAAACCTTATTCATATAAAGCCATCATTTACAGACAAAGCATTATGAAATTGGTTACTTATTGCAGCTGCTGTCAAATCCAATACATTTGGCTGTTTCCTCCTTTAACAAAAGTCTCTTTTACAATCTATACATTACACTGTGCCTCATTTACAAACAATTTGAAGTCAAATGCCTCGAACAAACATGTAATCCACCGACGATATTGTTCATTGTTCCAGAAACTAGATCCTTCTGAAGTCTGTACAAAGATGCAAACGAGCTGTTTAAACTGGTAGCATCAATGAGAGTGTTCTTTTACTCTTCCCTTTGTCCTGTTGTCAGCAGACGCAAGCACACACATGAAGACATCATAAACCCATCTTTCTGCAACAAATATAGAAAGCATCTGATTATAACAGGTTCTGTTGCTTTTGACACAATACTCGCATCAAATGTCAACCGTTACGTGACTTGAGTGCCAGTAGCTGTGCCTAGGTTGGGATGGTTTGGTCTAGTTATTTGTTCAATTCCCTCAGAGGCAGATACAAATTCTTTACCCCTGTGACTCACATATCCCACAGTATTCAAACAAGCCTTTTGGAGCTTGATTAAATAAATGCTTTGTTTATAATGAGGAGGACGTTTTAAAGCTGTGAACTTGAGATTTACATGGTAAAAAGACCTTTTATATGTCAAGACCAAGGGAAGTGATTTCCACACATGACCCCTATTAATTCACTAATATAATACTAAATAATAAATTAATACTAATAATTGATAGGTGAAATGAGAAGGGAAAGAGTGACAGATGGAGCCAGAGAGTAGCAGACATGGTGATGAGAAGGGGGGGGAAATGAAGGGTACAGAGAGTGATAAATCGTATGTGTTATCATTGTAGTATGTGTAGAGGGGCTTTTTAGTATGATTGTGATACAATCTCGCCGGAATCTGTAGCGTCTCGATCAATCTGACACACTAATTTTTATTTGATTTAAAAAATCAATTATTCATTAGATTAACAAATCGTCACGGTCCCCTCCTCATAGACTTTGCAGGCGTTCGCTTGAACACACCATCCCCCACCTTATCCCATGACACCTATCATGAATATCACTGGTTTGATGGCTAAAAGGATGCAGGGAGAAACTCCCTCATTTTACTCATGAGAAAGACACACAATGCCCAGTGAAATGGACTGTTCTCTAATTAATTCTTAGGAAAACCTTTCTTTGATTGAATACGCATATCCTTCAGGTCATTGTGTACACATTACTGTTTTTGTATATTGTCTGTTGTATTGTATGCTGTTTTATTCATGTTATCATCGACCACTAGTTAATATAACCTCACCTATTTCATGTCTATTATCTATGAATTCGCCTTCTTATGATCGAAACAAGTGTGTATATTTTATGCTGATACCTATGCAACATATTGAGGTTCTAAGAATCTGTACTAATTCGTGCCTCAACACTCCAGCGATTTACATATGCAAAATACCATGCTTACATACAAAGAGTCATAAAAACGCGGAACTCCCACTTGAGATTCCGGACTTCCCCATTGGTCAAGCCCATCTTGAGAGGCGTGAATCCCTGCAGGCTTTAAAAGGCCACACTCCATGTGACCCGTCTGTCGGTGGTTCGGTCAGAAGCAAAGATGAAGATGTGAGAAAAACGCTTCAGGATACCAATGCATCTGTGCCAGGCCTTTTCTTCGGTCTAGTCCTTTCCATTCATCAAGTGACCCTGACTCAAACTGGTTCTTCTCATCGACCCGAATTCAGCAAAGGTCTACGGGAAGCTTTAAGATTTGCATCATGAATCTCTTTCAGACCGCCGAGACTCGCTAAGTATCAAACTTTGTCTTATTAATTGATACATTAAGTATCGTTTGCACCTTTTTACAAAGGTGTGTTTTAACTCAGAATCTGACGTATCCCTGAATGCTTTGATCTGTTGAATATACATGCAAAGTGTTCCATAAAATTCATTCTTTATGCCTCTTTCTGTCCTGAGTTAAACTTTAACCCTTTCCTATACCAACGGTAATGTTTTTGTGTGTGTGGGTGTGTGTGTTATGTGTATGTTAGACCAGTTTAAGAGTTTATGAAGTATGTTAGACTAGTTTAAGTGTTTAAATAGTTAATAAAGTCTTACTTGTATCAAACTTGACGTTGTTCATTGTTTGCTCAAAACTGGAGTCACTTAATAATGCAGATTTTACGTTACAAGGCTTCTGAATTGTGCATTATGAGAGGTTATTTCCTTTAACCAGAAATTCACGTCTTAAATTGACAGACGTTGACCCTGAGTGGTCAGCTACATCTCTACAGTGGATCTAATAGGAATAGTTAAGTATAACTAGTTACTGGTTAATTTTCATATTTTCCATGACTGATTCCGCTGACAACATGGTACAGGCTGTCTCGCTACTTTGATTGCAGTTGTGCGTATGTGTGAGACTCGTTAATACTAATGATGCACAGGCTTAGTGATTAAAATCCCCCCTCCAGACTTATAGTGTCCCACAATCCCACAGCAAATGGACTGTAAGTTTAAACTTTGACCGCCTTGCACCTCACTGGGTTTTGAGACAACCACATGTTTTTCATGCTCAAATTCATCTGCAATTCCAAAAAACGCAGTTTGGGTAGGCAGCTCACTTGGTTTCAGGACAGCCATCGTGAATTAGTTAGATTTTTGAATATTTAAATGCACATAAACGCTCATTTAAACAACCTTTACATTTTGGGGTTCATACGATTTTTTTCTTAGACAAAAAATATTATTTTAATCAACAAGGACACATTAAATTGATTAAAAGTGACAGTAAAGAGTTTTACAAACATATTATTAAGCAGCACTAACAACATTGATGCTAATAAGAAAATATTTCTTGAGCAGCAAATCATATTGGCATGATTTCAGAAGGATCATGTGACAATGAAGACTGGAGTAATGATGCTGAATATTCAGCTTTGCCATCACAGAAATAAATCATTTTAAAATATATTAAAATAGTAAACGGTTATTTTGAATTGTAATGAACAATTACTGTTTTTACTGTATTTTAATCAAATAAATGCAGCCTTGATGAACATTAAAAACAAATCTTACCACCCCAAACTTTTGAACACTCGTATGATGGCCAAAAAGGCATTCTAGGTGGGCATGAGGTTTTGAGACGCAAGCGTAAATTTTCAAGAAATAAAAAAGACAGCCATGAAGGCAAGGTTATGAAATGTGGCCATGAATTTTCAATGTTCAAATGTAGCTGATGTCCAAAAACCATCTAGATAGGTAGATTGCTTTTTAACTTAAAAAAAAGCTTAACACGCTTTTACACTACTATTAAAGGCACAATATGTAAGATTTTCTTAATAAAATAACCAAAAACCACTTGCACAGTGTTATAGGTTTCATGCAGTTGTGTACTTATGTTATCCCAAAAGTTCCCAAGGATTTGTAAATCCAGAGAAATTCCATTTTGAAATAATGGGTGAATTCCAAACGGCTTTTTTGCGCCCTTGAAGGGCACTTCAGGAAGAGGATGCCATTTTTAGGGATGTTCCAAATGAAAGAAGTGATTTCCGTTTGTGATCATGTGATCTTCGGTTAGTACATCTTGCAATGCTTTTTAAAGCAACAAAGTTGGGGTTGATTTCGACTTCACATACAAAAGTAAGTAGAATAGGCTAATTCAATTTGTCTTTTTTTTATTTAAGAAAATTTTTCGTCAGTGATAGAAATATAATTTAAGACAGTAGTGTAAGCAAGTTTTGTTTGAAAACGTTTAATAGTAAATAAAACAATTAGAAAATATTTGAATAAAATAATAAGAAATGTTTATTTGCAACAACTGATGGAGTGCTGAATGCTGCACGCACGTGCGGTGTTGTCAAGGTAACATTTGGCCATTCATTTCCTTTGTCAAGGGAGTTCCAAATGCTTATAGGAGACAGTGATGCCCTACACCATTCAAAGAACACACTTCAAGGGCTCTGCCCTTCGAAGGGAGTAGGGCATAGGGATGCTCACTTCCGTTTGGAATTCGCCCCATGTCTCATCCCGGGTTGATTGTCTCCTATCAATGACGTAATATCCGTGCTATTGGTTTCCGCTTGTAGAAACTATGGCAACACACGTGGACAAAAATGCTGCTGTACAGTTAAATTAAACCCATTACGGCTGTCGCGAATAAAATGAAAATGAAATTAAGTGTTGACTGCACATTACATTTAGATCTGCTCAATGTTGCACCATGATCCTGGATAATCGAAAATGGGCAAAGGCGGCCTGGGTGAGCTGGTTCTGAATTCACGCCCCCCTAGCTCGACGGTGGTGACAGCATCGGCAATCCACCTGTCACTCAAGTGGCCTCGCCCTTAATTATGCAGAACTTTAAGTCTTAATATTATTTAAACGGATGAGTTATAAAAAAACTCACTCCCCTCACAGATGACCGTTTGTCATGAAGGGCAAAATTAGCTATATAGACCGAAATAGTTTTTTGTACCAGGCTGTAAATATATTTTTTTCTGCTATAAAGTTGGGCATTTTAACATGGAGGGGGGGGAGTCTATGGGATTGACTCCCTTTTGGAGCCAGTCTCTAGCGGCCAGTCGATGAATTGCAGTTTAAGTCACTTCCGTGTTGGTTTCAAGAGAAAGACCGGACGGTTACAACCAATCACACACGAGTCTGTTGAGCTTATGAACGCAGCGGCCAATCAGAAGTGTTCAGCTGATTCATCGCTGAAACACCAGAGTTTTGTTGTTCATCAGAGACAACTGTGCAAGTGCAGATGTACATATGATTTAAGTAGGAGATTCATTCATTAAAGAGTGTATAGACAGCTTTACTGATTATAGGGGAGTTTTTTTAGAGTGCTTAAACTTGCACTAGGCTGAAGTCTGTCATGTACTGTTCTTTGACAATGTAAATGTTCTTTGCTAGCTTTCTCTGTATAATTTATTCCCTGTTTGAATAACTTTGGAAGGTACAGGTAATAAAAAAAAATTAATTCCATCCGGGAAGAAACCGTGAAAACGACATCTCCCATCGTTTCACTCTCCTTCATAGCGTCATCAAGCTTCGCCTTTGCTATTGTTTTGAAAATGCGCACTCTAGCGGCGAAAACGTACATATTGTGCCTTTAAGTAGTATTTTTGGGAGTGCATACTGTTCGATGTCCAAAAATGTTTCTAAAGTAGGCAGCTCACTTGATTTCGAGAAACTACCAAGAATTCAGAATGTTCAACCATTATGATACGAGGTCAGAGAAATATGCACCTCGTGACAGAAGTATACGTACGCTCTCTTAAGTTAAACCCTCGACTAATGCTGGCTTTATCCTTCACACATACTTTCCCCCCATAATGAGCCTGTATCTGAACCACAGCTTGAAGGATGGTGGAGGTGCACTTTTTTAAATCTCTCACTCCTCATCTCCCTCCATTTTTAACACGTTGGGAGCATTTGGAGCATCAGACTCATTGATTGCTCTAAAAAAAGACTTTGTGCACTGACAGCATAAAAAAGAGCAGTTTCTTTGCTGGCTTTTACATTCCTTAGAGTGTTTTGACTTTGTTCGAGTGTGTGTGTATGTGTGTTTTCTTTCTTTCTTTTTTTTTTTACTTTGCAGTAGCTACAGTATGACACAAACCACTAAAGCTAAATCTCTCTCTCTTTCTGTCCAAGCAGTCTCTAAGTTTATCCTTTCGACATATGTTTCAGCTCTTTCAGCTTTTCAGTTTCCTTGGTGAAAATGTGCCTTGGCCTCAACCTCACCATTTCTCCCTTGCCCTCCTTTCTTCCTCTCTTCTGATTTCTTTCGTACATGTCTCAGTCCGTTTCTTTGCTTTTCATTGCACCCCCCCCCCCCCCCCCCTCCTGTAGGTCTAGGAGTGATTGCTGTTGCTGCTGTTGGGTTTTGTATTGAGAAGGGCTTTAAATCTTTATTTTCACCGTCAAATGGCAAAGTGGAAGGCTGGAGCGCATCAGTGATTTCACTCGCTTCCTGTTGTGTGTGTTGGTCGTGTGTCTGGGTGTTCTGTGTGTGTGTGTGTTGGTGTGGTGTTGTTGTGTGTGTGGTTGTGTGTTTGTGTGTGTGTGTTTGTCTCACATTCTGCTCTACACTGCCAAGGGTACTGAGTGTATTTTAATACATTCCCTAAACACCTCCAGGTGTTTGTGTGGCGCACATTCCACCTCACTCGTATGGGTGGGTTTGTGTGTGTTTGTGTGTGCAGTGGTTGGGGAGCGTTTGTAAGCATCAAGCTGACTCACATTTTTAACTACAGGTCAAGCTTTATTCCTTTTATACACAAAGTATTTGCCACCTACAAAAGTAGCTAATACATGGAAGTTATTTATTTGACAATAATATTCTAAATCATTTGGTGATAACTATCAATTAGTCAAGTTGCCGTATACCGCAATTTGAATGGATGGACCGAGGCAGAATGAATTTGTGTGAAAATGTATATATTTTGGGTATGTAACATGTATTTTTTCTTTTTATTTTTTTGATTCTTGCTGCTCATTTATTTGTCAAAAACACAGTAATACGTATATTTATAAATGTATTAAAATGTACGGCATTTGATCAGTTAAGTACCTTGCTCTCATCTCTGCTCTGTGTGTGTGTGTGGTGTGTTTGTGGTGTGTGTATACATCTAGGACAAAAGCTGTTTTAAACGCAAAGGGTCACACTAAATGTTTATTCAATTTAGTTAGAAGTTAATTGATAAATTAAATCCATTTTATGACATTATTTTTGACAGCATCCTCATTTTATAGCATTTTTTACACAAGTGCCTAAAACTTTTCACCGTACTTTAGCTTTGTAGGAAGGTTTCTTAAAGCACCTTGGAGACGTTGCCACAGTTCTTCTGGTCTCAGTTTGTTTTGTTTCTTCATGTCATTCCAGACAGACTGGTGATGATCAGATCAGATCTCTGTGTGCAGCACTGGCTGTTGTCAGACTCCTAAACATACAAAAATCTCACTGGATTATTACAATTAATGGCAAAAAGAATGTTTGGTAATGTAAACTGATATTTCCTACCGACACACTACAACAAAAGATAGAAATAACTAACTTAAAACAATTTTTAGCTGGTGAAAATACTAGTGGCCCAAGACTTGTGCACTGTATGTACATATATTAATGTGTGTGTATAACAGGGGTTTTTCCTCCCAGGCAGTGCCTCCTCAAAATATTGGATGAGAAAAAATTTGTAGTACAAAAATAAAACGACGCTAATATTACAAAATATAACATTAAAAGTGTAATAATCACTAGTTTTTCTAAAGAAACATTGTCCAACAGTGACACCAGCAGGTAAAGTAACATTGGGAGTCTATGCCTCCCCTGAGCCCACTGAGTTTTAACAGACAGTGTGTTGGTGCAATCTGTGAGAGAGATAATGCCTCCATCGCGATATGACTGGTTATGTTCGGCTGAGATTAATTCATGCGATAAATCCCGCCTCTTGTGTTCATGCGCATTCCGCATTCGCGAATCAGTCTGAATGAACAATATGGCATTAATGGGAAGACTAATTAAAAAAGTAAATAAACAACTCGCACACTTAGATATAACCACTTTGTTACATCAAAATAATACTTAAAATGTCTTGAAAACATGATATGTGGGAGTTTTTAGTGAGTAATCAGCTTGGTCAAATTTAAAGTAATTCTCTGTGTCTGTGACCAATATATCTGGTAGTGTATGTAATGTTTATTTAACCAAGAAAATGTGACTGGGACAGGAATTTACATTTGATTAAAAAAAAAAGAAGAAAAAAAGGACTTGGAAAAAGATTTGGACTTTATGAAATTACACTTTATTAATTTCTATATGAATCCAAAATTGACTAAAACATTAATTCATTCATTTTTATATTTTTTTGGTTGATGACATGAATTTCTGTCCTCTAACAGTCTACATCAGTCTGGTAATGGCATATTTTTTTAACTGTCAGTTCCTTATAGAAAAAAATCAAGTCAAAAAATCACCTTTTTTTTTTCCTCTCATTGAAAATTCTGGTTTACTCTAAAATATAGAGAAGTAAAATATAAACAGCGTTTCACTTTATTATGCTGGAAAAAGGAGCTCTTTATTTAAAAAGTTAGATTTTATAATAAACTGCAGAGATAGTAGTCATGCTACTGATGAATTTAGTTACATTACATCAATACTTTTAGTAAGTTCCCTCAAAATTAATTTGTGTGTTTGTAATATCCCACATGAGCTGCATGATCGTTCTTGAAATCTGCAGTGTTGTCATGGGTCATTTTTACAGGATCAATTTCTCACATGTCTGTCTGCAGTTGTTCATTAAGTTGTCTGTGCATGTGCATATCTCTTCACACTAGACAGAAATACAAATGCCTTTCTGTGTTTGCTTGCTAAGTTTTTGAAGATGGTCTGTTTAATATATCCCGGCTCGACTGTTTTTTTTTGTGTGTGTGTGTGTGTGTGTGTGTGTGGTGTTGGTGTTTCTCTTTGTAGTAAGTCACTGATTGACAGATGAATACCACACAAGCTCAGTGCCAAAGGAATCTCCAGACAGAAAGCGGAATGGCCCCTTCAGTCCGCCACTGCGCCTCTTAGATGGTCGGGGAAGGAGAGAGTAAGTGTGGAAAAGGACTGCAAAAAGGAGGAGAAGGAGATGAAAGGGGAAGAATAGAGAAATGGGGGAGATGAACAGAAGCATGGAAGAAAGGAAGTGCAAAACCCATTCACTGTTTTTCAGACCAAGGCAGATACATGAAGTCCAGCGTTCTTCAGAGAGAGAGTTAGACACACACACACACACACACCACACACACACACACACACATCTAAAAGCTATTATCACTGTATTACATCCCCTTTTGTACTCATCCAGTAAGTTCCAGCTTCCTCTTTTATCCTCTTGTCATCATTTCATTCTTTTCTCTTTCTTTTCTGCTCATTTTATTAATCTGGACGTGGGAAGAACTCGTCGTGCCATTGAGGCAGGACTTTCTCATCATCAGAAATTAAGCAGCCTCCCTGTGAAGGATGACAGCAAACAGATGAAATCATTTAAACAAAGCTGGACCACCAAACACTAATGAGTGACAGGAGAAACCACACAGTATAGCCAATCAGTTCTTTAGAGTTATGAACAGACATTTTCACAAGAATTCTGACCACACACTGAAGCTAAAAAGCACTTTCCTTGAATATGGTGCAAAATAGCTTCTAAAACACTTTTTCCCCCCACCCTTCTTTTTTTAAACAGATGGTCAGTGGAAACCCTCACTTAACCTCGAGAATGTTGATGGTCGACCTCAGGAGGTCAAACTAAATATTATAAGAGTTTTCTGCTTTTTCTGCTCCACAAACACAGGTTTAGTATTTCCTTCAAATGTGGTTATTAATATAGTTATGTATTTGTTCACTGCTGATTGATAAAATGCTCAAAATATTTTCTCTCTCCAAATGCCCAAGTCTTTCTGTTATGAATTATTTGTTTAAAATTAATCCTAATTTGTTATGTGATTCTTCGAAGCTCGTCATCATTTCCAGTATTTTGTGGATGGGTCTCCCTGCAGTTTTTCTGCCACACTAACATTTGCAAGTGAAGAAATTAAGACATATTTGTATATTGTAATATTTAATATATTTCTTTCTTAAGAGATATTATTATTGTTATTATGCCAACCCTTCAATATCAGTTTACATTTAACTACATTATAGGTAAATTAGGAACTAAAAATAAAGTTCTAATGCATTTGTTATTCTTAGTTAAGGTTCATTTTAATATTTACCAATACATTTAATAAAATGAAAAGTTGCATCTGTTAATATTATTTAATGGATCTGAGCTGACATAAACTAACAATGACCAGATGTATTTGGTCGTTGTTAATGCATTATTGACAGATTGATGCATTTAACTTTAAAATGTACAGATTTGCCCACCCAGCATATTATATATGTATTTTTATGTATATTAGTATTATAGCTATTCTATGTGAAATTACGCATGGGTTACATTTTGTGTGTGTGTCTATGTACAGTATGTTTGCGAGAACTATACACTTTATGAGTAAATACTAATCACAATGCAGGAGCTCATGAACGCCATGTGGATCATTTTATGTTTTAATTTCTTTTTAGAGCCCAGTCTAGTGTATCAGAGGACATTTGGCTTTAATTTAGCTTTGATTTAGTGCGTTCTGGTTCAAGCACGAGTCTGATATCAGGGGAGTCTACGGGGGGTTCTGATGTTTCTGCATCTGTTTGCGGAACTGCAGGAAATGGAAAGGGCTAGCCGTCCCTGCAGTGCAGTTGAGTTGATTGGGTTTGATTTTGAGCTGTGTTCTGCAGAGCCAGCGTTGTTTAACACACTGCAGAGACGTAGCCATCTTTAATCTCTCCTGATGCTGCACAAAAATAAAGCACAGATTTACTGATTTAATGAAATATGTTGGGTTTGGCATAATGGTCTATATACTGTATAGCGTAAGCACTTTGTGCAGATGTGTGTGCAGAAATGAACTTACTAAGGGCCAATATTTGCCTCTCTATGTTTGATTTTCAGGGTCTCTTTTTACCTTGGACCAGAAAATATGCTCTACATTTATATAGCACTAAAATATTGTTTATTTTATAGTTGTAATTAGTATTCTAATGTGCTTCCACTATCTATAAACCAACTCTTTTCATTCACATTTTGTTTTGTGACAGTAAATCGATGAATTGTATCCTATACAGTGGCTCAGGCCTCCATGCTATTCTGGGAGCATATTGATGAGTGAATCATGTAGTTGTGTGTAAGGAAAGGGACATTTTGTTCATTCAGTTGGACATTAAGTTTAGGATGCTGAACACCGCTCATGCCTGGAAAAGTTGTGAGTTCTGTAAAATGTCCTTCATTTACTGTTCTTTTCTACTTTTCCCAAAGGTACTGAACTGGTAATAAGACATGGGTATGTGTGTTTGTGTTAATATTAGTGTATGTGTGCTTTCTACTGTGTTATTCACTCTGCCCCTTTTCCAGGGGCGCCATAACGGGGTAGAAAGTTAGGTTGATTTCATGAAGCTGACATGTGCCTTTATGTGACACACGCTTTCATTTTGAGGTGTAAGTCACAATATGCACAAGTCACAATATTGTCTCAGCTTTTAAATGGTTAGTTTTATAACGAAATGTCATTAATGTGATGCCAGATTGATTTTTACATTTCAAGCGGCAGCACGGAGCATGAGTGAACCAATCACCTCTTCCTCTTTACTACTAGTTAAGACTTAAAAAAAAAAATTTCAGATACAGTACAACTTACTAAAGGCTTTTAACTGTGGAAAGACACATAAAACAACTTATGGATGTCATCCGATGTTATATTTACCTTACCTTTACCTTTTCGGTGTCCATAGATGGTTAGTTCACAAGAGAAAAGGACTTTAGAGAAGATCACATCGCAAATATATGCAGTATTATCAATTCATTTTATTTTAACTTAACCTGTCATTGATTTCTTAATAAATTAATGTACTTTATGAACAAATCTCTTAATTCTGTGACAAAATTCTTTTTTAATATGACAACCGCATTTAAATAATTATAGGCCTACAGTACTGTTCAAAAGTTTGAAATAAGATATTTTTGGAAAGAAATTATTACTGTTATTCAGCTAGAGTGCATTCAAGTGATCAAAAGTGACAGCAAAGATATTTATAATGTTACAAAACACTCTTTCAAGTAAATGCTGTTCTTTTTGAATGCTCTATTCATCAAAGAAATCGAGAAAAAAATGATCCCTGTTTCCACAAAAATATTAAGCAGCACAACTGTTTTCAACATTGAAATGTTTGTTGAGCACCAAATGAGCATATTTAAATGATTTCTGAAGGATCATGTGACACTGAAGTAATGATGCTGAAAATTTTGCTTTGCCATCACGGGAATAAATTACATTTTAAAATATATTAAACTAGAAAACAGTTATTTTAAATTGTAACAGTATTCCTGTGAATAAGAGACTTATAACAATCATATATCTAACAAATGTTTAGAGCATAAAACTATAGAAATGATATCTTCTTGCATTCAATGCATAGAACTTAAAGTGCGTTTCCAGATCAAAATGACTTAAAATAATGGAGCCGGTCTTATGAGCTCACTTTTTTAAAGCAGGCAGTGCTCTTCAACTTCCAAAGATGAGAAAAACAACATTAATCCTCATAACTGAGTGCTTCAGGCTGAAAGGTCTTCAGCCCATGACATACAGTAGAGCTTTTCAGTGCTGAGATTTGGCTTCTTTGTAATAAGATTGCTCTTTCCCAGTCCAAGCAGCCAGCCAATGGGTTTTGGCTGAAAGAGTTCTCGATGTGAAAGGAAACAAACTTGTAATGGTCCAGGGTCTAATGCTGCTGAGAGGACTCATATCGCTTGCTCAGCAGAGTTCCAGGTGTGCCGTGAACTTTTTACACATTATTTATGGTTTTGCTGGTCTCCTCTGGTTTGGTTTGGCTTGGGTGTTTATTGTGATTTACAGTGTTACAGGTTGCAAATATGTAGGAGGTAAAAGATGATAAAAAAATTTACATATACACTCAAATTAAGCCAGCTGGGTCTTGTTTACGGTAAAGTGAGCAATGAGTGGGCTTGTTTGCTCCTGTTCCGCCCTGCCTAGGTTGAATCTCATTTTTAGTAACAAGACATTAAGACACAAGAAGAACAAAAAATGCTGAAAATGCACATTTCTTTTGCATTATGTTTAAGATGCTTGTCTGTATTAATGTTTCGCTAACTATAGTAATATGACAATGGTTGACATGGTGATGCAATTTAACTGTGTTTCTGAGGCTGAAGGTGTTTTCACATGGCCATTAGCTTTATGTCTGCATCCGTTTTTATAAGTATGTATCCACAATTGCAACTCCCCCCATGGCTAGACATCTGCCGGGGGTCTCATTTTCCCAGAGTGCCTTGCTACTCTCGTTGGCCTGTGTTAATATTGATGTGTAAAAATAGGCATGGCAGTAGGCTGATAATATTTGCCCACCTAGCATGTCATAATAAGAGGCTGTGTTTGCTCTGCACTACCGACTGCAGGACATGGTTGGGAGGAGAAAAAAGTTGGGGGGAAAAAGGATATTACAGGGAGAAGCATTTTGTGAAACGCCTCCACCCTGTTCACCCTACAATGTAAATACTGAGGGAAAGAGAGTGATGATTAGATGAGAAAATGAGAGGGGGGAGATAGACAGACGAAGGTCTGGGCAAAGGGAGTCAGACTGGAGACCCGAGGATAGAGAGAATTGGATTGTGATCTGGTGGAGGAGAAAATAAGCGAAGAAAAAGAAGGATATGAATCCTCAAGGACAGATGTGGAACTTTATGAGAATGGATAGGCGTATCACAGCACAAGAGAAAGAAAAGGATCAAGATAAGTGGTGGGAAAAGGCAGGAAAACGGTTTGCGTTAATTTTAGTAAATGTGTGTTTTTACAGGGCTTCCTTGACTAATTACACTGAAAAAAATGTTGCGTCGAAACAATTTTCACACAGAAATTGCTAGTAAATTTCACAATTAATGACAAAGAAAGAGAAAGTAACTCACTGAATAAAACATGAAATTCTGAAAAGGAAATCGTATTTCCTTGTAAAATGTATTCTGGTAAAGTATAAAAATAGGTTTTTACTATTTAGTCATTCAGGGAACCCACTGACTGGTTGATTTGGAAAATATGCAGTTCTGCAGACCCAGATGTTCAGTGTGTATTGTGGGCTGAGACTATTTTCGATTGTGTATATCAATTATTGAGGTAGGAAAGTGGTTTATTCTTTAGCTAGAGACGTTCATTCTTCATGTGGCATAGTGCGACGAGAAAGGAGGAAAAGAGGAAGGGAGGAGGTGAAGGTGAAAAGCAAACGGAAAGTGATGGAGTCCTTCAGGGCGGTGGGGTTATACTGAGACACTGGCATAAGCAGTTGTTGTTCTGTAAATCTGAGAAAGTGAGACTGCCTTTCAGATACTCAAGGACATGATTTGAATCCTGTAACAACTTGCCAGCCTTCAGCAGTAATATGTTACATGTTTAATTATAGTTGAGAATTATGCAATGAAGCCATTGTCTGTATATGTAGCAATGATATCTTCAGATACAAGATGTCAGATGTGGGCAGGTAGCTATGTCCGTTAAAAATATTGATTTATTTTCATGCTTGCTGGATAAATATTCTTATATACTTTTTTGGTTATTCACTTGCACATGCATAATAGTTACTACGTCTTTGATACAATATTACATTTCCTAATGTTTAATCAATTTTTCAGTGCACAATTCCTGTGCATTATGTACAGTGACGTCCAAAAGTCCACTTTCTATAAATTATTATTAATGCAATTTTTCATTACAATTATATTATTAGCATCACAATTTGTGAGTATTTGGTACATATTGCTTTTGGTTTAATGACAGCATACACTCAAGCTGGAAGAAGCTCCACAATGTTTATAAGTGTTTGTACTAAACTCATAAACAGTTGTTAAAATGGTGTGGTTTTAGCATAATGCGTCAACATTTAAATTATAGTTGAATCAAAGCATTTACCCCTAAAGACCTTAGTCAGGGTAGATATCATCTTCAATTTAATGCATGATCGAAACAAGGCTGTGCAGGGATAGACTTAGTCTTTGTGGCATGCGATTAATATTTAAAGGTCCTAGATCACATGTAATTTGCCAAACTCACAACTTTCAAAACAGTTTTATTGAATTTTTGTCTACTTAAAGTGTTTGGGAAAGATGTCTTGTCAGCTGAACAATTGGCATGATGTTAGCTTGTTCAGCTCTGGGTTAAGCTGAGCCATTTGCTGTGGATGTTGTTAGCTTTCATTTAAATGACTGCTTGGCAAATGAAGTTGAAGCTTTAGTCTCAGCTATTCCATGGAGAGAGCACAACTGCATTTCTCTAGGCTCAAATGTATTTAATTGTATCACTCTCTAATACTGCAGTCTTCCTTTCTACATCAGGTTTTAAGTTTACCTCATAGAAAAGTCTTATTGTTTCTTTGTAGCATTTCTGTAAACTGCGCATTTCAAATTCATGTTTTGCATTTGTCCACTGATTCCTTTTTTTCAATTCTTGAATCAAAACATTTTTCACAGCCATGGATAACTTCACATTGAGTTGAGACCTAAACCAGTCTCTGATGCAGTTACCGAGGACCTCCATTACACCCAAAGAATAGTTGTCTTAAGCTTTGTCTGGTTTACCCATAGCTTTAAACTGATGGTTTTCTTTTTCGGAACCCTGTTGGGAATACAGCTGCTCAATGCATTGATCGCACCATACTGTTTGTTGCTTTCAATACACTCAACATGAGATGTCAAAAGAACAGCATTTATTGATAAATTCATTATAGGCTAAATATGTTTAATGATCAATTTAATCTTTAATTCTTAAAAAGAAAACAGCTGTCATACCCCTCAATTTAATTATTGTTGCTATGTTTAATAAGTATTATGTATTTATATTGAATATCTTGTTATTGTAACATCTTCCATCCTAATATTTATTTTACAGCCAAACATATTACAACTTACTCAGGTGTTGAGTAAAACGTGGTATATATTGAGTAATAAGTAGGTCTATTTTGCTCTCTACTTCTTGTGAAGTGAGAAATGTCAATGGACTTTTTGCTGTACCCTTTCTGAAAATACAGTTTACACTCCCTTTGATTTAGAATTTCACTGAACATGGTTGAATTCCACTTTGCAGACACTATCAGGCAATTGGAAGATTGATCTTGGTTACTTCATTTACCGATTCCATTCTGCCATAATCTCCCAATCAGTTCCTTTACACTCTATACTCTTCCTATTGATAAAAGTGGCTAAAGGACCAAGAAATTGACTCTTGAGGTATTAGGGCATTTATTGGTGTGCCGACTCTCACCTCCCTCTTGAAGACTGTGTGTGCTAATGTACCACAGCTGTCTGGGGTTACATCTCTCAGCTTCACAATTTACTCTATTCACGTAAGTGCAAAACTTCACTGTGCATCCAAACTCTGATAAACAACACCTTGTGTATGAATGGTTTTGGACATCGTGCAGGGCTATTAAACTCAGACTTGGCACTATGAAAAGTACAAAGAGAGAGAGATAGAGAGACTGTGTGACGAAAAGAAATAGTGAAAGCGTGTGCTGCTGCAGGATTTCTCAAACTGTGTTGCCCATGGCGACAGTGCTGGCCAGTCGCCGGGGTTCCCTGCGGTTGAAGGTCGATGCTGTAGTGTCCAGGGCTAAAAGCTGCTCGGCCAGTCCCGCACATGCTAATAGAATTAGCGTGCCATCTGTTAGTGAGCAGCGTGCCAGCCTGGACCCCTGCTAATTATGATATAATATCAGGAGCTAGCAGCAGATTACTTTTTAGGGGCTTCGGAGCTGCTAGCCATTAAAAAGAGATATATTGAGAAAGTGAAAAATAAGAAAGTGGGGAACAAAAAGGGGTGGAAAGAAAGTTAAGATGAGCTGAGGACAAATATGTTGCCTTAAACAGAAGCTGGCTGTAATAAAAGACAATAAAAGAGAAATGTTTGAGCTGTAGATTTATGAGGATAAATTAGAAAAAAGGAAGGATTTCATTCTAAAAGGAAAACAAGAATGGATGGGGAAATGTGCCAGTGTTCCTCTAAGCCGATAATGCTCAGTGGCTTTTAAACATATCTTCCTCAAGTCTGGCTTAACCACGTTGCCAGGTGATGATTGCTGAAAATGGCAGTGTGACAGTAGTCCAACAATGACAGTGTTTTAAAAACGCAGGCCTGCAGCCTCATTGCAAGGCACACACACACGCTTGAGGCAACTATCCGTGTTTATCTAATGCTCGAGGCAGGAGAACATTTTACACTGTAGTTCCAGAGGAAAAGACAAGCAGAAAGAACAGATGACAGTAGCAAGTCAGAGGGTTTTGAGCCTTAGTCATCTCGTAACAGACTGAAGCAGTCCAAACAGTGGGCCTATGCAATGAAAGCAAGAGACAGAGACAATTAGCTGTGGATGTTGATGGTTTTTGAACATGCTTCGATCTCTCCGTGAGGGGAAATGAACCCAATTTCTGGCTCTCATTTTCTTTGTAAGACTAAATGTCTGAGCAGCTCTTTTCAATACGACCACAGTGGATGGTGACGTTTACTGTCAGGATTTGGAACAACATGAGGGTGAGCAAATGTTTTTCGATTTCCATATGTCAATGACATTTTCCTTTAAACTGATTTATGGAGGTGTCAAGTGTAACCTTACTAATTGTGTGGACTAGTTGCAGTATTTCTTGAAAAAATGCACTTACACTTTATAGCATTTCAAACACAGGCAAAAATAAGTCGCATTGGGTCAGCACTTCTTGACTTTATCCAAAATTGTAAGTAACACATGGATGTTCCTACCATTTCGTGCTCATAAGGCTGAATGCATTTTTCATTTTGTGGGTAACAGAAAAACTTTGATTGACATATGTATTTTGCCCACAAAAGTAATTTTTTTTTGTATTTTTATTTATTTTTATCACCAGATGCTTTTCTCAACAATTTTTTTGCGAACATTTCTTTTCGCCATTCAACGTGTCACAAAACACAGTACAATAACATCTGCTTTCTCATTCACAAGTACCCCTGTAAAAATAAATAAATAAATGCTTGTTTATTATATATATATAGTTATATATTATATATAATATATATATCTAGACGTGGGCACACAAGTATTGAGTCAGCCACCAATTGTGCAAGTTCTACCACTTAAAAGATGAGAGAGGCCTGTAATTTTCATCATAGGTATAACTCAACTATGAGAGACAAAATGAAAAAAATCCAGAAAATCACATTGTAGGATTTTTTAAGAATTTATTGGTAAATTCCTCGGTGAAATAAGTATTTCGTCACCTACAAACAAGCAAGATTTCTGGCTCTCACAGACCTGTAACTTCTTCTTTAAGATGCTCCTCTGTCCTCCACTGGTTACCTTTATTAATGGCATCTGTTTGAACTTGTTGTCAGTATAAAAGACACCTGTCCCCAACCTCAAACAGTCACACTCCAAACTCTACCATGGCCAAGACCAAAGAGCTGTCAAAGCAAAAATTGTAGACCTGCACCAGGCTGGGAAGACTGAATCTGCAATAGGTAAGCAGCTTGGTGTGAAGAACTCAACTGTGGGAGCAATTATTAGAAATGGAAGACATACAAGACCACTGATAATCTCCCTCGATCTGGGTCTCCATGCAAGATCTCACCCCGTGGGGTTAAAATGATCACAAGAAATGTGAGCAAAAATCCCAGTACCACACGGGGGGACCTAGTGAATGATTTGCAGAGAGCTGGGACCAAAGTAACACAGGCTACCATCAGTAACACACTGCGCCGCCAGGGACTCAATCCTGCAGTGCCAGACGTGTCCCCTGCTTAAGCCAGTACATGTCCAGGCCCCTCTGAAGTTTGCTAGAGAGCATTTGGATGAACCAGAAGAGGATTGGGAGAATGTCATATGGTCAGATGAAACCAAAGTATAACTTTTTGGTAAAAACTCAACTTTTTGGAGAAAGAATGCTGAGTTGCATCCATAGAACACCATACCTACTGTGAAGCATTTCTTTGGGGCTGTTCTTTGGGGCTGTTTTTCTGCAAAGGGCCCAGGACGACTGATCCGTGTAAACGAAGAATGAATGGGGCCATGTATCGTGAGTTTTTGAGTGAAAACCTCCTTCCATCAGCAGGGCATTGAAGATGAAACGTGGCTGGGTCCTTTCAGCATGACAATGATCCCAAACAAACCGCCCGGGCAACGAAGGAGTGGCTTCGTAAGAAGTATTTCAAGGTCCTGGAGTGGCCTAGCAGTCTCCAGATCTCAACCCCATAGAAATCTTTGGAGGGAGTTGAAAATCCATGTTTCCCAGCGACAGCCCCAAAACATTATTGCTCTAGAGGAGATCTGCATGGAGGATTGGGCCAAAATACCAGCAACAGTGTGGGAAGACTTACAGAAAACGTTTGACCTCTGTCTTTGCCAACAAAGGGTATATAACAAAGTAATGAGATGAAATTTTGTTAATTGCCCAAATAACTTATTTTTTTTTTTTTTTTTCCCCACCATTTTCATATTGCTAAATTCTCATTTTGTCTCTCATAGTTGATGTATACCTATGATTAAAATTACAGGCCTCTCTCATCTTTTAAGTGGGAGAACTTCCACAATTGGTGGCTAACTAAATACTTTTTTCCCCACTGTATATATACTGTATATATAATTGTTTTTGAAAGACAAAATATAGGAAAAATATATTTAAAATGTTTTTTTCCCCCCTGTAATAGCAAAGCTGAATTTTCAACATCATTACCCCAGTCTTCAGTGTCACATTATCCTTCAGAAATCAGTCTAATTCTAAGAATTTTGGTGAGTGAGGTTCAATGAACCTTCTCTTCATTAAAGAATCCTGATGTATCACGGTTTACACAAAAATCATAAGCAGTTTTAAACATGGATAATAATAAGAACCTTTTTTAATATTATGCGACACATTCCCATACACTATTAAAAAATAAACGTGCTTGAAAGGTTCTTCAAGCGATGCCATAGAAGAACCATTTTTGGTTCCACAACGAACCATTCAGTCAAAGGTTCTTTAAAGAACCATCTCTTTCTTAACTTTTTATAATCTGAAGAACCTTTTTTCTCCACAAAGAACTTCAGATGTTAAAGGTTCTTTATGAAACCATTTAGACAAAAAGGTTATTTTATGGCATCGTGAAGCACCTTTATTTTTAAGAGTGAAGTGGTGTGTTCCTGCAACCAATTTTTGTTGTGTTGACCGAAAATCCATAAAGACTAATGTTCTCCTTTACCATTGAGAGCTTTTGCTTTCTGGAAGATGTCTGTCACAAAGGTGTTATGCAACATCAACTTGGCTAATTGTGTGTTAGATATATTACATAATAAAATGTCACAGCACACACTATATTCACGTTCTTGGAACTCATTCACACACACACACCATGACTTTAATATAATAAGGTTTAGTGTGAAACTGTGATCTAAAGCATGACCTTTTCTCCACGTCTTTGTCTAGATGTCAGTATGATTCTACTCACCAGAGAACCCAGAGAGACTGAGTTACAATCCCCTCCTACAGATATGCCTGTAATGAAATCTTCCTCTTTAATGCTTACATGTTTGCTCTCTCAGATGCTAATTTTCCTCATTTCCTGTTTTATATATCTGCTGCTGTCTTATCCCAGCGTGCTTTGTATCCAGCGAGGTGACCTTGCAGCAGCCTGGCGGAGAGCTCTGAAGTATTCCTCGTTAGATGAGAGTGCTGTCTGTCTCCTTGTGTTTTCGGTTGAAAATGATGCCATTACGCCTGCTCGCCACCTCTCTCTGTCACCCTAACGAAGCATGGGCCGCTGCGTCGCTCTCCGCTGGCACGACAGGTGTGCGGCTGCTGCTCGCGCCGGCAGTGACGGAAGACTCTTGGCTCGCTGCGGGTCCCATATCTTGCTTCAGACTCAGCATGCGAACTGCTCTTTTTTTTATGGTCCATGTGTCATATTCTCCTCTAAACAAGGTAAGAATGTACTGTAGATAAGTTAAACTAAGATTGTTTTAGTTTACTACATGGATTCAGGCAAGTCAATACTTGGAAATGTCATTAAACTTCATCCGAAGTGTTGTTACTTTGTGTGCGCGGTGCACTTCAGGTAAGCGAAAGTGAGTTTAGAACACTTTGTTAAAGCATGACGAATTTCAAAAGAAAACGAAGACCTTGTTGAAGGACTCTCTCTGTCTGTCCCCTAACTTTCTAATCCAATTGACTGTGACGTTTGTGATTCCAGGTCTCTGTTGTGCTGCAAGTGTATTAAAATGCTGCTGTCTGACTGCAGGTACTTCATGATTAGACTATGGTGAATAAGATTGAAGTTGAAAATAAAACAGAGTCCCGGCGGAACCGATTGTGTAAGTGCCGCCACGCTTTTTTCCAGCTGACCGTTTCAGTTGATTCGACTATTCCCCTTGAGGTAAAAGGCATTTTTGACGGCATCCGAGGCCTTCGCTGTCTGTCAGATGCCTGTCTGCAATTTGTGATTACAGCAGAAGCGAAGGAGGTGGCAGAGATTAATTCAGTCCAACCCACAAATCTGATTGCCTTCATTTGCATATTAATGAGAAAATCTCCAAAATGTTTTTTTTTTTGCCAGTGTCCTCTCTTTAACTTCGGCAGGTGCTGAGGCAGAAGATGACACAGAAGACTGATTTTAAAAATGAGAGGAAAAATCTGATATTTACAGCACTTGCGTCTGGCGATCTGAGGTCAGTGTCTGCTTGCTCATGGATTTGCATAAATCTGCATGTGGAATGAGAGGAGACGCGCTAGCCGATTCCTATTGGATTCCTGTCTTCATTTAGTCCCTTTTAAGAATGAGAGCGAGTGAGAGGGATTGGGAGAGCTCTGGAGGGGGCCGCGTGGAGCCTCTCCTGAGCAGATACACATGTAATTGTAAATGTGTATCTGTAACTACCTAAACTGTAAATGTGTATATGTAACTACCTAAACTGAAAATTGCCTTCTAAGGCAGCAACCTAACTTGAATGTACCTTAAAAGTGAGTGACTTGGAAAGCTCTACATAGGCAGTGATTGTGTGCTCCTTAAGCAGAGATTGCAAGACACTCAGTTCACAATTGATGTCAATATGAGCTACACAATAGGTGATACTCTGGCAAACATAAAAGTTATTATTTATTTTAAGTTCTTTTCTTAAGTATTTTTGTTATCTAATTATCAATAGATTTCAACATTTAAAGGATTTGGTAACACTTTGCAATAAGGTTTTATAGGTTAGCATTAGTATAATATATCTATACACTGTGGTTGTGTGTGTGTGTGTGTGTGTATATATATATATAGATATATATATATATACAGTGGGTACGGAAAATATTCATACCCCCTTAAATTTTTCACTCTTTTTTATATTGCAGCCATTTGCTAAAATAATTTGTTAATTTTTTTCCTCATTAATTTACACCCCATATTGACAGAAAAACACAAATTGTTGACATTTTTGCAGATTTATCCACCCACAGACAACTTGAATATCACATGTTAACCTCAGTATTCGACCAAAAAAAGACCCTTTGCTGTGACACTCATATATTTAACTCGGTGCTGTCCATTTCTTCTGATCATCCTTGAGATGGTTCTACACCTTCATTTTGAGTCCAGCTGTGTTTGATTATACTATTGGACTTGATTAGGAAAGCCACACACCTGTCTACATAAGACCTCACAGCTCACAGTGCATGCAGAGCCAATGAATAATCAGAGTCAAAGGAACTGCCTGAAGAGCTCAAGACAGAATTGTGGCCATGCACAGATCTGGCCAAGGTTACAAAAAATTTTTCTGCTGCACTTAAGGTTCCCAAGATCACAGTGGCCTCCATTCCTTAAATGGAAAACGTTTGGGACGACCAGAACCCTTCCAAACTGTCCGTCCGGCCAACTGAGGCTATCGGGGAGAAGAAGCCTTGTGAGAGAAGGTAGAAGAACCCAAAGATCACTGTGGCTGAGCTCCATAGATGCAGTTGGGAGATGGGAGAAAGTTGTATAAAGTCAACCATCACTGCAGCCCTCCACCAGTTGTGGCTTTATGGCAGAGTGGCCCGACGGTAGCCTCTCTTTAGTGCAAGACACATGAAAGCCCGCATAGATCACCTGAAGGACTCCAAGATGGTGAGTAATAATATTCTCTGGTCTGATGAGACAAGATATAACTTTTGGCCTTAATTCTAAGCGGAATGTGTGGAGAAAACAAGGCACTGCTCATCACCTATCCAATACAATCCCAACAGTGAAGCATGGTGGTGGCAGCAATCATGCTGTGGGCTGTTTTTCAGTGTAGGGACGGTACGACTCGGTTGCAATCGAGGGAATATGAATTCGTCCAAGTACAGGGATATCCTGGACGAAAACCTTCTCCAGAGTGCTCATGACCTCAGACTGGGCCGAAGGTTTACAATGACCCTAAGCACACAGCTAAATAACGAAGGAGTGGCTTCACAACAACTCTGTGACTTGTCTTGAATGGCCCAGCCAGAGCCCTGACTTAAACCCAATTGAGCATCTCTGGAGAGACCTAAAAATGGCTGTCCACCACGTTTACCATCCAACCTGACAGAACTGGAGAGGATCTGTAAGGAGGAATGGCAGAGGATCCCCAATTCCAGGTGTGAAAAACTTGTTGCATCATTCCCAAAAAGACTCATGGCTGTATTAGATCAAAGTTGGTGCTTCTACTAAATACTGAGCAAAGGCTCTGAATACTTAGGACCATGTGATATTTCAGTTTTTCTTTTTTTAATAAATCTGCAAAATCTCAACAATTCTGTGTTTTTCTGTCACTATTGGGTGCTGTGTGTACATTAATGAGGAAAAAAAATTATGATTTTAGCAAATGGCTGCAATTTACAAAGAGTGAAAAATTTAAGGGGGTACTTTCCGTACCCACTGTATATATTCTGTGGCCAAAATATTTATGCTAAATAAATGTTGCAAACATTGAAGCTTAAAGGGGTCATATGATGCTATTTTTAAAGATCATTATTTTGTGTCCTTATTTTGTGTAACAGAATATGGTGACATGCTTTAATGTTCAAAAACCACATTATTTTTCAAATACTGCACATTAATGTAAGTCCTCTATGCCCCGCCTCTCACAAACACGTAGTTTTCAACAAAGCCCCCACTTTTGACAAGCACAGTCTGCTCTGATTAGCCAACTGACCCAGTGCATTGTGATTGACCGAACAACACAAGCACACGTCGGAAATGTAACGACCCCTACCATAATTGCGAGCTTCAGCTTTCAAAATAAATGTAAAGACAGTAAATAATGTCATTACTTTTACCATCAGTTCAAGCCCGAAAAATGGAACAGAGTCACGTGACAGACACAGTGATGAGGCTGGTATGTGTTTGCAGCACACAAGACATGGTTAAGACAGCTGACTCCTCTATGATGTGAACCTGTCTCTCTCTCCCTCTCAAGCACACACCACCACTACGCTATACTCTACATGGTCACGCAAAAAAAAAACACCGCCGCATTTGAAAGTCAATAGCAAACAAAATAAATTAAACTATTAGAAAACTACTTACATAGCTGATTCAAGAATAGCGCCGATGTCATAGCAAAGTCAGATTGTAGTGTCTCGACCAATCTGACACACTAATTTTTATTTGATTTAACAAATCAACTATTCATTAGATTAACAAATCGTCACAGTCCCCTCACTCAATAAACTGGATGCCAGGATTTCTGCAAACACCAGGCCCCCTTGGTCCCCATGACAACTAATCATAATATCACTGGTTTTATGACCCCCCAGGAATGTGAGTAAAATGACCCACTCATTGTCCCTCTTAGGAAGGCATGGTAGAAATGGACTCTTCTCTAATTAATTAATAGGGAAACCTTTCTTTGAATGAACACACAGATTCTTCAGGCCATTGTGTATATTATTGTTGTGTTGTATTTAATCTGTTGTATTATATACTATTTTTATTCGTGCTTACGATAAACCACTCATTCATATAACCTTACATATACCGTGTTTAGTATCTATGAATTCGCCTTCTGATGATCTAAACAAGAGTGTATATTATATGTTGGTACATAGGCAATATATTAGTGACCTGAGAACCTTTAGTATTTTCAATCAAAGATTCAGATACTAAAGTACCATGTTTCCACAAAAAGAGTCATAAACTCCCCAGGATCTAAAAACGCCCACTTGGAATTCCGGCCTCTCTCATTGGTTAAGCCCATCTTGAGAGGCGGGGATCTTCTCTGACCTTAAAGCTGACACACCATGTGACCCGCCCAGTCGGTGGTTCGGTCAGATGCTAAGATGAAGATGTGAGAAAACGCTTCAGGATACCAAAGCATTGTGCCAGGCCTTTCTTCGGCCTATTCCTTTCCATTTCAATCAAGATTCTCTGACTCAAAACTGTTTTTTTTCATCGACCCAAATTCAGCAAAGATCAGCTGGAAACCTTAAGATTGCATCAGGAATCTCTTTCAGACAGCCGAGACTCGCAAGTATCAAACTTAGTCTTATTAATTGATGCATTAAGTATCAGTTACACCTTTTTTTACAAAGGTGTGTTTGAACTAAGAATCTGACGTATCCCTCAGGCTTAGATTTGTTGAATATGCAAATGGTTCCATAACTTTTATTCCTTATGCCTCTTTCTGTACTGAGTTAAACTTTAACCTTTCCTATACCAGCTGTATGTGTGTGTGTATGTGTATGTTAAACCAGCTTAATGTGTTTATGTAGTATATTAGACTAGTTTAAGTGTTTATGTAGTATGTTAGACTAGCTTAAGTGTTTATGTAGTTAATAAAACCTTACTTGTATCACACTTGACGTGTTCATTGTTTGCTCATAACCGGAGTCACTAATCATGCAGATTTACGCTACAAGCTTTGTAGAATTGTACAGTAAGAAAGTTATTTCCCTTAACCAGGAAATTAACGTTCTTAGAATTGACAAGACAGTTGACCCTGAGAGGTCAGCTAAATATCTACAGCGGATCTAAAATATGAATAGTTAATTATACCTAGGTATGGTTAATTATTCATATTTCCCATGAGCTGAGTCGCGACAGAATTGACCTGTTTTTTTTTAGAAATAGCTTTTGTGCCCAGCCAGCCTTGGAGGCTACTCTTCTAGGTTCACAGAACTGTCGTCCATAAAATGCGTTGCAAAAATTCGAACATCTGGGTTGTGCTGTTCTGTTGTAAATAATCTTAACCAATGATTCCTAATTGCATCTACTTGCGGAAGGCCAAATAAAGTGCTTTCGCTTTCGCACTGAAACACACAGCGTCTCCCGTCTGGATCAGCCTTCTCTTTTAGATTAGAATAAATCCTTTTGTGGGAGACTTCGAGCTTTGTAACTCTGCAGATCTTATACATTCACAAATAGCTGCATAACATACTAAAGAAAGGAAAAATTGAAATCTCATCATATGACCCCTTTAATGAAATATATTTTTGAAATAGAAAATATATTTAGTTTCAACCTCCCATACAAAAAAATTATTTCTATGTCTTTAGGGGCAAGAAAATATATTTCAGCAGCCTAAATTTATGCTAAATACAAATGTGGATGGCCTACTAGCGATCAAAAGAAGATTTTATAATGATATTAATAATTGATTAAATCATAATTAAATAATGATTTTTTTATATTGCAGTTGTTGTTTTTTCGAGCATTTTAAATTATGTTCCTTGCTGAGGTTTTTTCAGTTGTGTTTTATTTTCACACGTCTTATAGATAACAAATCAAGTTTTTCTTCAAATGTAACATATGTGAATGCATTTTCTTGGACTGAAATATATAGAGGTCAAAATATATTTTTAAATGCTTTTTACATGGGACAATTTTACAGCATTTATTATTAATCTTGATTAATTTTCATTTCAAAATACACTACTGTTTGAAAGTTTGGGGTGAAATGACAGTCAAGATTTTACATTGTTACAAAAAAAAACTTTTTCAACTAAATTCTGTTCTTAACTTTCTATTCATCAAAGCTTTCCTATAGCTATAACGTTTGAGGATGCTGCTAACCAGGGGCATCGCTAGTGGGGGGGGAAGTGTAAGAGAGTGCATAGGGCCCAGAGTTCTGGGGGGCCCGCGATCACCTACTGGCCATCGGGAGCACCGGGACATTCCATTCAAGTAGTGGGCCCATCGCCGAAATGAGGGAGACCTGCCCTATATTAGGCGCTGTTTTTAAATTACAGAGCATGCGAAACCGCATAAAGCAAATACTCTGAAGGTGTGAAGCAGCGCTTCCCGATGCATCCTCCAGCCAACTCAAGAGAGCGGGTCATCACCCGCACAGTTCTGACACTGTTGTCTGCTTTTGCCACGATTTATACGTGATAAACAGCTCAAGTTGCTTGATCCTTTCAGACGTGACACAGAATTGTTATACAGTCATGTGATATGAGAACATTAAAGGTAGTGATGCTGGCTGAAAACAGCCAATACAATGAGGTATAATGGAAAACGCCAATAGGCTTGTCACCATAGTAATTAACTTGAAGTTATTAACACTGTACAAATAGCCTATCATGTGTTGGCAGAAATGTATTTTGTAGTTTATTACGTATTATTTATTTTAAAAACCATATAACCATGGTAATGAGGACCATGTTTTTACTTCTTGTGACCCCCATCCTACTAATACTAGTCAGCTAAACTCTGGATTCTAAGCAAGAACTTCTCTCTTTTTAGATGTTTAGTTCTAATGAATTGTAATTTAAGTAAAATGTTAATTCAGTAAGGGCCTGATTAAATATAAATATCAGTGTCTTATATAAATTAGGTGTTTATTATTTGCAAATAATAAAGTTATTAAAGGGAGATTCACCCAAAAATGAAAATTGTCATAATTTACTCAACATCATGTCATTCCAAACCAGTGTGAATTTCTTTCTTTTATGGAACATAATGTTTGTCCATACAGTAGAAATCAAGGCTAACCAAAAGGGTTTGGTAACATTCTACAAAATCTTCTTTTGTGTTCAATGGAAGAAAGTCGTTTGGAACGACATGAGGGTGAGGAAATGATGACAGAATTTATTAGCAGTAACTTTCCAGCAGTCTAGCTCAAAATCAATGCTTTACTGTCAAGTGCTTTTCTATGTGACAAAATTGTATTATTAAGTTTGTTGCATTTGTTATGAATTCAGTAATATCTATCAGTATTCATTTATGTCCTGTTTTATTTATTCATTTATTTACTCCAATTGAAGGCCCTATGACCCATCAAAACATCCAAGGGGGAACTTGAGGGCCAGATGGGATCGATTTGTCCAGGGCCAAATTTTAACCCCAGTCCAGCCCCCACCCCTGAACGTTATTTTACATTTTACGATTGCAACTCATACCCCCCTCCACTGAACGCGATTTTGAGGGAGCCCAGGGCCCAGAATCCCTATGCTGCTACGATGCCACGGTCCATGGTTCCGATTCAGAGAAAGTCAAAGTTTTATAAATGATCCTTAATTAATGTATTATGAGCAAACATTAATTAGCCATTAAGAATTAGTATATTTCTAAATTATCATATACTTTAGATTCAATCCCATTATAATTTTTATTCATATCAAAATTTCTTCTCTCACTCATCCACCATCTGGGTTTATTTTGTTCACTGAGCTTGTTGCATTCATCTGGGTTTTTCATTCTCTGTAAGGATGTAACCGATGGCTGCCCTTAATTACGGAAAATATGGTAACTTCAAAGGCAGCATATTTCCCGTGATGCCTTTAAATCTCCTATAACTCACTTGTTTTGGACAGTGAGAGTATCATCCATGACACCATCCATTAACATGATCATGACTTCCAACCTGAAGTTTCTATTTAGAGACTAAAAAAATATATATATATACACAGGTGCATCTCAATAAATTAGAAATGTCATGGAAAAGTTCATTTATTTCAACTCAAACTGTGAAACTCGTGTATTAAATAAATCAATGCACACAGACTGAAGTAGTTAGGTTCTTTTAATTGTGATGATTTTGGCTCACATTTAACAAAACCCACCACCTCACTATCTCAACCATTAGAATACTTCATAAGACCAATAAAACAAACATTTTTAGTTAATTGTTGGCCTTCTGGAAAGTATGTTCATTTAGTGTACATGTACTCGATACTTGGTAGGGGCTCCTTTTGCTTGAATTACTGCCTCAATTCGGCGTGGCATGGAGGTGATCAGTTTGTGGCACTGTTGAGGTGGTATGGAAGCCCATGTTTCTTTGTCAGTGGCCTTCAGCTCATCTGTATTTGTTGGTCTCTTGTTTCTCATTTTCCTCTTTACAATACCCCATAGATTCTCTATGGGTTCAGGTCAGGCGAGTTTGCTGGCCAATCAAGTACAGTAACACCATGGTCATTTAACCAACTTTGGTGCTTTTCGCAGTGTGGGCAGGTGCCAAATCCTGCTGAAAAATGAAATTAACATCTTCAAGCTTGTCAGCAGAAGGAAGCATGAAGTGCTTTAAAATTTCTTGGTAAACGCGTGCAGTGACGTTGGTTTTCAAAAAAACACAATGGACCAACACCTGCAGATGACATTGCACCCCAAATCATCACAGACTTTGGAAACTTAACACTGGACTTCAAGCGACTTGGGCTTTGAGCTTCTCCACCCTTCCTCCAGACGCTAGGACCTTGGTTTCCAAATTAAATAAAAAAACTTGCTCTCATCTGAAAAGAGAAATTTGGACCACTGGGCAACAGTCCAGTTCTCCTTCTCCTTAGCCCATGTAATAACGCCTCTGACTTTGTCTGTGGTTCAGGAGTGGCTTAACAAGTGGAATACGACAACTGTAGCCGAATTCCTTGACACTTCTGTGTGTGGTGGCTCTTGATGGCCTTGACCCCAGCCTCAGTCCATTCCTTTTGAAGTTCACTCAAATTCTTGAATCGATTTGACTTGACAGTTTTCATAAGGCTGCGGTTCTCTCGGTTGTTGTGCATCTTTTTCTTCCACACTTTTTCCTTCCACTCACTTTCTGTTAACATGCTTGGATACAACACCCTGTGAACAGCCAGCTTCTTTGGCAATGAATGTTTGTGGCTTACCCTCCTTGTGAAGGGTGTCAGTGATTTTCTTCTGGACAACTGTCAGATCAGCATCTTCCCCATGATTGTGTAGCCTAGTGAACCAAACCGTGAGACCATTTTGAAGGCTCAGGAAACCGTTGCAGGTGTTTTGAGTTGATTAGCTGATTGGCATTTCACCATATTCTAATTGTGAGATAGTGAATTTGTGGTTTTTTGTTAAATGTTAGCCAAAATCATCACAATTAAAATAAACAAAGACTTAACCCCTCTGAAGTCGCTAACGTGGATCGCGTTTTGCGCATCTTCTCCGTCCCACCGAAAAGAACTTAATTTACACTTTCAGTTTTGATCTTACAGATAAGAGCAATACATCAATCGAATCTGTTAAGGGTCTACTTTTATTTGTATACACGCATAATAACAACAGAATTTTGTGCATTTATAAAATAAAGAAAACACACAGGGTGTGCTGTCTGCCGCCTTGGTATGCGTGATCTTTATTTAGAAACGCGTAATTAAAACTCAGCAAATACTCAACAAAGAGACAAGAGAGATATATCTATAGAAAGCTTGAAGCATCTGCTTTTAAATGAAGTAAGTCATATCAAAAACACATATTCTCTGATAAAGTAATCCATATGAAACCAAACGCGATGTCCAGTTTTTCACGTCTCCCTTCATTATCTCTAATGCAACCACGCCCACGCGCTGAGCGCTATTGATCTTATAATCTCCACGTGCAAGCGCGCAGCCGTGTAAACACCACATCACGCAACAAAGCACAAGACCTCAATTTTAACCCTCTGTGGCTGAGGGTTTGTTTATTTTTTTTTTGGGCCCTGGAAGAACGGTTTGACATGTCCGGCATTTGGGCTTTTTTGTTTCAGTTGCTAAGAACTTTTTAAATGACTAAGTTTAGTACACCATAATCAGCACCAACCTGGCTACAATATTGTGACAGCATTTATGTATGTGGATTGTGTTTTTGAGAAAACAGTGTTTATGCGTGGTTAGTGAAAAACTAAATTTTTAAAGTCACTGAAATAAGGCCATAAAACATACAGAACATTTGATCACAAGACCTTTGAGAACTGATCTTGAAGTCTAGAATTTTTTCATCAGAATGACGTAAAAATCATCTTGTTTACTCACTCACAAAAAACAATATATTGATTTAAATTTTCAAAGACACTTTTTGTGTAGAAAAGGAATATGCAAGGGGGCATGAATGGTCATGGATAATGATGTGATTCACACCAGAGAAGACAAAGGCCTGCATAATGAGCTGCATAATGATCTGTCAGGTGTGTGACTGAGAGGGAATTGCTACAAGAAAGAATGTGAGAAATACATTTATATTTTTTTTTGTTTGTAGTTTATTTAGAATATATACTGTATATATAATTATCACATCATTTTGGGAGTGTTTGCATCACATGGTCTTAGCTGTGGTCCATGCTCTTGTGCGGGGCAGGAATCTCAGTGCCTGTGGAACATGTCAACGTCAGTCGCTGGTTTCCATGACCAAGTGGGCTGCTTCTTTGCTTTGGCTCTCTTTGCAACAGTTTCTTTAGCACTGTTATCCTCACATCTGAAATAAAAAAGTAAGCATGCCGTTTACACAAACTACATTATTAACATTATTATGATGTTCACTGATACTAGTACTAATTTATCTAAACAAAGAACACAATTACCACATAGCAAACATATTTTACCACAAAGTAACTAAATCAAATGAAAGTAACATCTGTAAAATATTGAATGCACACTTCTGAATGGAGTTGAAAACTGAACAGTGCCCCCTTCCTATGAGAGATGCAGGTGAAGCAGAGTGGTGTACTCTCCCACAGTAACCTAGTATAGTATGCATACTTCAGGAAAAACATGCCAATTGCTTACATTTTTTTAACACTATCAACCACTAATAATATTACCACATATTCTAGGAATAATACAATTACTATACTGTGCACTTACTCAGTGTGATTTTCCAGCGAACTCAAAACTGAACGACATGCGTGTGCCTTTCTGTGCAAGATGCCGGTGATGCAGCCACAGTCCTAAACGAAAATTGAAACAGTTTCAAACATTTCAGCGTCATTACTCCATAAGACACGGGTATAGCACATTCAAAATTTACACCAGAGCAGATATTCATGAACAGAAGTTTAGTTACATTCATAAACACAAGCATGATTTGCTTGTAGGCCTATACAATCCAAAAACTATGGTTATAAACATATATGGCTATATTCGTGAACAGAGAATATCCTATCACAGTAATGTTTTGACTAATCATTCTTACTGACATTAGGCTAGTAACATTATAACTCATATTACTTTTATATCATATTTCTGTCTGTTATAGAACATAAAAAAACATCCTGGCATCATGACATTTAGATGCAGTGAATGAAACTTCATAATGTTTCACTTGATTATACATTTAGTCAGGAATTATAGTTTGGAGAAAGTCTGACTAGTGTGTACAAGTTATGTGAAAACTAATACTAGTAGGTTAATAAAAAAGACTTACTCGTGTTTATGATCACTGCTGGATCAAGCCGCTGTATTGTTTTTTCCTGAGGTAATCCAAATCTTCTTGAGGTGAATGTTTGCGTCGTATCCTCTCAGTGCTACGCCAACATTTTAAACTACTGTCGTCTGTGGGCAGTGAATTTTATTAATACCCGAGTTTTCACAATTTTATTTGAATTCCTGAATAAATGAACGTTTCCACGACTTCTAATTTATTGAGAACGCCCCTGTGTGTGTGTGTGTATATATTTATATATATATATAGTTTAATTACAACTTCCACCTCAAAAGCTCATTTCCAATTGGTTAAACTGAAACTGTTACAACTCACCTTGTGTTATAGAACACTCTCTGGTCTCTCCTTGTTCAACACTGGCATTAAATGTAACTTTATTTGCTTGTATGTTCCAAGTTCTCAGATCATGTGGTGATAAAGCTTTAGCAGGTGGTTTTTATGTCCAGACACATTCGGCAGTCATGCGACACATTTCCGGTTGTGTCTTGTCATTCCACTCTCGCTTCTGCTGTGTGTTATGACTTTAAACAGCAGTGTCTCATGGGCCGTTGCCTTGTGGCTGTGCTTGCTTGCCACGCTGTTTTACGAGCACCAATGTCAGGCCGTTAAGCGGGCATGCTCTTTTGTAAAGGTTGTCTGCCTCTTAAATGCTGTCGACTTTATTGATGTGCTTCTCTCCCCCTCTTTCTCTCTCTCCTCCTCTTTGCACAGAAATATGCTGGATGGCCCTGGTTTAAATTCAATTCTTCAGCACAAGCCATTTATTAAGGAGCGAGGGCAGGCTGAGAGTGGAGACTGAGGCGGGGTGAGATGATAAAGCAAATTAATGTCCTCCCTTCTGCTAAACGCACGCACACACACACACACACATAGCGATGCTATTTAGCGAGCTTGGGGGGAGAGTCAGTGGTTGTAAACAGGACTAGTGGCATAAGTGGGAACACAAATCACTGCATATGACTGCCTGTACGCTCTGCCCGAAAGCACTGCCGAGGACATGGAGTGAAACAGGCTGTCAATCTTCCCTGCTGAGCGGGGAATTAGAGCGGTGCCCTCTCCACTGCTTAACCTTGTGTTGTTGGGCTTATCAGGGAGAAATGGCTTTACGCCGCTGACACAAGACAAAATAACACATCACCTCATGCTAACCATAAAAGATCTCGTCAATTATACTAACAACAACCCGCCAAGGCTGCGATAGCCTATTACTTTAGCTCTAGTAATATACAATGTCACATTTTATATTACAGGGTTCGTGGTAATGTGTATGTACAAAAGTATTCTTGAAATTACACAATGTCATTACTGTAGTAATTTTAGTAAGGTTATTTGTGTAAAGTAAACCTATGATGGTTGATATTATGAAATGCTAGAAGTGTTATATAACGCTATACATATGAACGGTAAATCAGGGGTCCTCAACTCTGGACCTCGAGATCCACTTTCCTGCTTAGCTCCCATTTTTATCTCCACCTGGATTAACACAACTACTGTAACTTTGTATAATCCTGAGACCTTGAGTCGCTTGTTCAGATGTGTTTGATTAGGGTTGGAGCTAACCTCTGCAGGAAAGTGGATCTCGAGGTCTGGAGTTGAGGACCCCTGTGCTAAATGTTGTCGTGTTCTATATAGTGTGGGACAAATACAGCGTCCAGCACAACAAATATCACAAATAAATCATTTGCAACAATAGTGAAGTCCAATAATTTGGGAGTTTTGATAAGATGTTTTTATGAAAGTTTTTTTTTGTTTTTGTTGGACATTTTTAGATTTTGAAATATATATATATATATATATTTATATATATATATATATATTAAATATCTTAGGCTTTAATTAAGGGTGAATTATTGGATCCACTATACAGTAAAAACAGTAATATGCCAAATATGTATAGCTGAATTTTCAGCATCATTACTCCAGTCTTCAATGTTACATTATCCTTCAGAAATCATTCTGATGTTCTGATCATATATTGTGCTCAAGATTTATATTTAATTCACAAAAAAAAAAAAAAAAAAACCTAATAATACATTGAATTGTACTGGTTTATAAATACTTAATATTAATATTAATTTAGATAATGGTAAATAGATGCGCTTTCACTAGTATCCCTAGACCTTTGGACTCTGCTCTGTACAACACCACCAATTATCATATTACACTAACACCAACATTTAATCACTTTACATATTTGATGATCATATAATGCAAACAACAAAACTGGCAGTGAATCACTGAGTCTGCTTTAGGCTGTTTGGCTGTTAGTGTTTGTGTGTTTGTTTTATTTTCTTGCTTGCCAACAATTTAGGCAGATTTATGTTTATAATGGTGGGGGTGGGGATAGTTGATTCAGATGAGAGAAAAAAAGAGAGATGAAAACATGATTTGTTAACATCACTGCATGACTCACTGCACCCCCTCCTCTCCTCTCACACTTTTCCCTCCAAGTAGCTAATAACTGCTAATATAATAATAACAGCAGGAGGGAAGCAGGGGTTTCTAGTTTGCTGGGGTGACAGACATCTTATGTATGCTTTAGAGTTTGTTTTTATTTACTGTAAGTGTATTTATGGAAAAAGTACTCATATGTTTAAAAGATTTGACAATGGTATTTTTGCTGTTTATTGAATATATGCGTTGGAGTTGTGGAAAATGATTACCTCTTATCTATTCTCCTCTTTAGTAAGCTGCATGGTATATACAGTATATTTAAACTGTAAGTTATGAGAGGTCTTGTTATGTTGTGAGTATTTTCACAGCTAAAGACTATTGTTATAAATGATACGCAAAGTGCTTTCTAATATATTTATAATACAGCAGCACTCCCTTGAGTGCCTTATTGCTTTTATAAAGAGTTTAAAGTACTAAGAATGAAAATAATATTAAATATTATATACATTTATTTTATTTTGCTGCTGTAACATGCCCTTTTCAATTTCTCCACCTGTCTGTGTGTTTTTTTTTCTCTCTCTCTCTTCAAATCATGTTCAGTTAAAAAGCAGAAAGCGATGTGAAAGAATAGAAGCGCTGGAGCTGAAGGCTGAGCTGAGAGCAGCTGTTTGCTAGCGGTACGCTCCTCTCAGGACTGTTTCAGAGATATATCGATTGTTGTCTGCACAACACTCTCTGTTGCACAACATCACTGCTCATTCATTTATCTTCTGATAAATGAATGTTGATCTGTTTTCTGATCTCTTCCTGTCTCAATAAATCCCTTGTATCCTAAATATGCTTTTCTCTTCTGTAATAATAGTTTGGAGTTGTCTGGAGCTGTTCGCAATCATAGGTCCACGTTCAATTCAGTGGGTTAGAATGAGGTCAGGGTTTATTACTTAAGAAATCTCATAAATATATATCTGATACAAAAGTTCCAGTGTGTGCAGTGATACATAACGGTTGATGCTGAATTGGCTTGCCTTTTTTTTACTAGAGAAAAATAGAATAAACGTTTTGACCGTTGAAGGGATTTTTAGACATTATAATGTGTTCTTATAATAATATATAAAATATGTTATATTATGTTATTTATTGTTATTTAATACTTTATAGTAGAGAAAAATCGAAAAATAGCAGTCTTTTATTTCTGTAACATGTCAGTTACTTTAATAATTAAGAAAATATGTATTATGTACAGTAGGTTATTTAAAATATCTCTGGTTAATAAAATTTTTTTTTACTATATCTATTCGTATATATATATATATATATATATATATCCATCCATATATGTGTGTGTGGTGTGTTGTGTGTGTTATGTATGTGTATATATATATTCTTATATACAGTGGGTATGGAAAGTATTCAGACACCCTTAAATTTTCACTCTTTGTTATATTGCAGCCATTTGTAAACAATTTAAGTTAATTTTTTTCCTCATTAATGTACACACAGCCCCATATTGACAGAAAAACACAGAAATTGTTGACATTTTTGCAGATTTATAAAAAAGAAAAACTGAAATATTACATGGTCCTAAGTATTCAGACTTTTTGCTCAGTATTTAGTAGAAGCACCCTTGTGATCTAATACAGCCATGAGTCTTTTTGGGGAAAGATCAACAAGTTTTTCCCACCTGGATTTGGGGATCCTCTGCCATTTCTCCTTGCAGATCCTCTCCAGTTCTGTCAGGTTGGATGGTAAACGTTGGTGGACAGCAATTTTTAGGTCTCTCCAGAGATGCTCATTGGGTAAGTCAGGGCTCTGCTGGGCCATTCAAGAACAGTCACAGAGTTGTTGTGAGGCCACTCCTTTGTTATTTTAGCTGTGTGCTTAGGGTTATTGTCTTTTTGGAAGGTAAACCTTCGGCCCAGTCCTGAGGTCCTGAGCACTCTGGAGAAGGTTTTCGTCAGGATATCCCTGTACTTGGCCGCATACATCTTTCCCTCGATTGCAACCAGTCGTCCTGTCCCTGCAGCTGAAAAACTCCCCCTCAGCATGATGCTGCCACCACCATGCTCACTGTTGGGACTGTATTGGACAGGTGGTGAGCAGTGCCTGGTTTTCTCTACACATACCGCTTAGAATTAAGGCAAAAATGTTCTATCTTGGTCTCATCAGACCAGATAATCTTATTTCTCACCGTCTTGGAGTCCTTCTGGTGTTTTTTTAGCAAACTCCATGCGTGCTTTCATGTTTCTTGCACTGAGGAGAGGCTTCCGTCTGGCCACTCTGCCATAAAGCCCCGACTGGTGGATGGCTGCAGTGATGGTTGACTTTCTACAACTTTCTCCCCTCTCCCGACTGCATCTCTGGAGCTCAGCCACACTGATCTTTGGGTTCTTCTTTACCTCTCTCACCAAGGCTCTCTCTCCCCCGATAGCTCAGTTTGGCCGACGGCCAGCTCTAGGAAGGGTTCTGGTCGTCCCAAACGTCTTCCCTTTAAGGATTATGGAGGCCACTGTGCTCTTAGAACCTTAAGTGCAGCAGAAATGTTTCTGTAACCTTGGCCAGATCTGTGCCTTAACACAATTCTGTCTCTGAGCTCTTCAGGCAGTTTCCTTTGACCTCATGATTCTCATTTTCTCTGATATGCACTGTGAGCTGTAAGGTCTTATTTAGACAGGTGTGTGGCTTTCCTAATCAGTCCAATCAGTATAATCAAACACAGATGGACTCAAATGAAAGTGTAGAACCATCTCAAGGTGATCAGAAGAAATGGACAGCACCTGATTTAAATATATGAGTGTCACAGCAAAGGGTCTGAGTACTTAGGACCATGTGATATTTCCGTTTTTCTTTTTTAATAAATCTGCAAAAATGTCAACAATTCTGTTTTTTTTTGTCAATATGGGGTGCTGTGTGTACATTAATGAAGAAAAAAATTAACTTAAATGATTTTAACAAATGACTGCAATATAACAAAGAGTGAAAAGTTTAAGGAGGTCTGAATACTTTCCGTACCCACTCTATATATATATATATATATATATATATATATATATATATTATATAATATATATAAATATATCTTTTTAAATTATTTTATTGATGACGACACATGGAGAGCCATTGAACCGTTGCATACAGGAATATCAACTGTAATAGTAGTTAGAGTTATTTTAGATTACATTACATGAAAGACTGGGCCTCTGTTGTTCTTTTATTTTTTCTGTCTTATACAGTATGTGATCGATTGAGGGGAGGGGATTCAAGACAGATACTGCTTTTCATTTGCGAAGGGATTTACAGAGACAAATTCTGGGAAGTAATATTCCGGTGAAGTGGCCGCTCTGTTTTTCGTCCTGCGTTAACTAGCCTATACATCTCCATCCCTCTATTCCTCTATCTATCTCTATATCGCTCCATTTTTTATCTCCCCCTAGTTTCAAACTCAATTTTCCCCTCCAAAACTCACTCGTCGCATATGTGCTCTGACTCTCGAATAGACCGCACCCCGTCCAATTACACACACACACACACCAACACACCACACACACACACACACACACACCACGCAGTACCCCCTCTGTCCTCTCATTTTATTACTCTTTGCCTGTTCGCGTTGTCTCATCTGCGTGCTGCAGTCCTTCTCTGTCTGCCACGCTTGTCTTGTCCCTGTTTTCCGTCTCGTTCTCACCTCCCCGCTCTTTCTCCAGTAAGTAGTTTGTATATGACATGGCATCTCAATAAATTAGAATTTTGTGGAAAAGTTCATTTATTTCAGTCATTCAACTCAAATTGTGAAACTTGTGTATTAAATAAATCAATGCACACAGACTGAAGTAGTTTAAGTCTTTGGTTCTTTAATTGTTATTTTGGCTCACATTTAACAAAAACCTATGTTAACAAATTAGAATACTTCATAAGACCCAATAAAAAAAACATTTTTAGTGAATTGTTGGCCTTCTGGAAAGTATGTTCATTTAACTGTACATGTACTCAATCTTGGTAGGGGCTCCTTTTGCTTTAATTACTGCCTCAGTTCGGCGTGGCATGGAGGTGATCAGTTTGTGGCATTGCTGAGGTGGTATGAAGCCCAGGTTTCTTTGACAGTGGCCTTCAGCTCATCTGCATTTTTTGGTCTTGTTTCTCATTTTCCTCTTGACAGTACCCCATAGATTCTCTATGGGTTCAGGTCTGGTGAGTTTGCTGGCCAGTCCAGCACCCACACTCGGTCATTTAACCAACTTTTGGTGTTTTGGCAGTGTGGGCAGGTGCCAAATCTGCTGGAAAATGAAATCAGCATCTCAATAAACCTTGTCAGCAGAAGGAAGCACGAAGTGCTCCAAAATTTCTTGGTAAACGGGTGCCGTGACATTGGTTTTCAAAAAACACAATGGACCAATACCAGAAGATGACATTGCACCCCAAACCATCACAGACGTTTGGAAACTTAACACTGGACTTCAAGCAACTTGGGCTATGAGCTTCTCCACCCTTCCTCCAGACTCTAGGACCTTGGTTTCCAAATGAAATACAAAACTTGCTCTCATCTGAAAAGATGACTTTGGACCACTGCGCAACAGTCCATTTCTTCTTCTCCTTAGCCCAGGTAAGAGGCGTCTCTGATGTTGTCTGTGGTTCAGGAGTTGCTTAACAAGAGGAATACGACAACTGTAGCCAATTCCTTGACACATCTGTGTGTGGTGGCTCTTGATGCCTTGACCCCAGCCTCAGTCCATTCCTTGTGAAGTTCACTCAAATTCTTGAATCGATTTTGCTTGACAATCCTCATAAGGATGCGGTTCTCTCGTTGGTTGTGCATCTTTTTCTTCCACACTTTTTTCCTTCCACTCAACTTTCTGTTGACATGCTTGAATACAGCACTCTGTGAACAGCCAGCTTCTTTGGCAATGATTGTTTGTGGCTTACCCTCCTTGTGAAGGGTGTCCTTGTGATTGTCTTCTGGACAACTGTCAGTTCAGCAGTCTTCCCCGTGATTGTGTATCCTAGTGAACCAAACTGAGAGACCATTTTGAAGTCTCAGGAAACCTTTGCAGGTGTTTTTGAGTTGATTAGCTGATTGGCATGTCACCATATTCTAATTTGTTGAGAGAGTGAGTTGGTGAGTTTTTGTTAAATGTGAGCCAAAATCATCACAATTAAAAGAACCAAAGACTTAAACTACTTCAGTCTGTGTGCATTGAATTTATTTAATACACGAGTTTCACAATTTGAGTTGAATTACTGAAATAAATGAACTTCTCCACGACATTATAATTTATTGAGATGAACCTGTGTATAATAATATATTAAAACAGATTTTTGCTTTATATAAAATAAAAAATAGCTATATAGAGAGAGAGATGGAGAGAGACAGACGAGATTATTTACTTATTAAAAACATTTTTTTTTTTCATCCATGAACATTTTATACATACTGTAATTAGCAATAAAATACTTGCCAATGCCAATAAAGCTGAACTAAATCTGAAAATCTGAGAGAGAGAGAAAGTTTCTTACATTTTAGATGTTGACAGTCCATTGACAACGACATTAAGTGCGTTTCAGTGTCTGTCCGAAAAGGTATGTTTACACTTTATGTACGAAAACCTACGAATCAGCTCATCCTGCCTATCCTCCTTTTCTGCACTCTTTCATCCCTCTGTTCCATCACCTTTTTTTCTTTCCTCCTTCCCTTGTTCTTGTGCTCCCACGAGCAGATGGTGTGAGGTTGGAGGTGGACAGGTAACAGACGACCCCATGTCCCTACTGATCACACATGCCCTGTCCAGGCCTGTTCTGTCCTCCCTCTTGCTTTCACTGTCTCCAGCCTTTTCGACCTTGCTCTCTCCGTCCCTCTCCCTCTCTCTCTTTCCCAATGGTGCGCTCTGTCTGGCCAGCAGCAGATGGTGGAATGTATCAGGAGGAGACGTCCTCTAACCCGGGATTGAGTCCAGAGATCATAGACCGTCCCATCACGGCTCAGTGAAGCCGGACCACAACACACTCTGTGTGTGTATTTCTATTTTAATCACTGCTGCTATGAGGCTGATGTAATTTGTTTGGCAACATAGAATATTTTGTGAGAAGTGTTCAAGCTTGCTACTTTTGGTGTGTGAAAACAACGTGAAATGAAAATTAGTTTGAAGATGGAGTGTGTAATGTTTTGGATATTAAAACACTTTTGCGTATCCCAGCTGAGTATGCAGAGGCAACTATAATTAAGCATTTGTATTTAATTTCCCTAGAAAGTGCTCTGTTTGTTTGAGCAACCCGACACTGCTCAGTTAGTGGAATGACTTGGGGTGGGGTGGGTGATCTGTTTGCCTGACCAGTGGCATTTTGGACGGAATTTATTCAGGAAAACGGTTTGAAAACAGTTAGTTTTCCCCCTTTTGGTAATGATAGTGGTGCTGAAATGATACACGTCACCATTATAGAAGACATTGAATCAAAAGAAACACTTCTTGCATTTTGTAATAAATGTCCCAAGTCTTATTGTGCATGACACATCAGTGCATGTTATTCTAAAGAAATTTAATAACTTTCCTTTTTGCAGATGAACCCAAGACTGTACAGGTGGGGAAAATCTTATGTCACATTGGATAAAATTAACCAGGTTGATAAAATCAAGTCCTGTCTTATATTATCTTCATTATAAAAGGTAAAAGCTCTCTTATGTTGTTTAAAAAGTCAACAGTAACACCATTCATATATATATTATGTTGCAGGTCAAGCTCTTTTTACAATACGCAACGTTTCAGAAAAACTTTACAGAAGGTCATACCATTCTATATCTTTAATAAAACACAGAGTGAATTTTCATGTCAACTTTATGAGATGTTATGTTAATTTTACTGTTACTATTTAAGAGATGTAAATATTTTGTTTTATGCAATAGCAAGCAGGTCTCAAAAGGTATTAGTGAATATATGATCAGTTGTCCAGCAATATAGCTGCTGTCGAAAAGTCTGATGTGATTTTAACATAATTATTTCTAATTTAAGTAGCTGTCATTTAAGCAATGACATGGAGAAATAAAGAATATGGCTTCAGTTTTAATTAGTAACATCTCGATATAGAGACAGGACAAATTTCAGACAGAATTAGTCATCAATATGTCTAGCCTGACTGTGGTTGAAAATGACTAATTTCATGGTAAAAGTTTTGATCATATTGCCCACCTGTAAGTAGTTTAAATGGAGAGCTACTAGAAAGTCACTTCATAATGCTTAAATTCCCCAGTGAGCAACTGTGGCAAGGAACAAAATCTCCATTTGGTGATTGAAAGTGAAAACAAAATTCATATCACATATTTAGGATGGGACTTGATTTAATCCATCAGGAATTGATTGGGTGGTATAAAAAAAAAAAACCTTTTCATAATGAATGCGGAGCAGAGTTGGTGAAAAATAAGGATTCATGACAATGGATAGAAAATGTTTTTTTCAGAGGTTATTAGATTTTGATGAAAGATTATTTTTAATGTGGAATACAAATGAATAGTGTAATAAGACCACGAAGTGCACTAAAATATGGGTCATATTTTTGATTTCATGTGAAATTTTTACATTTCAGCCTCACAGATGAACAACCAAATGCCATTCATCAACTCAGTAGCAGTTCTTAGTGCTTCTTTCATTTTAATTTCTGTTATCCTCTCATTGACTCATCCTCCCTCTATTTCGCTCGGTAATGACGTTCACAACGTGGTGCTTGTATGCAGTCTCGGCCTCATTCTTATGTGACATTTGTACACACATACAGTGTTCTTTTGCCTGTTACAGCAACACAAAAACTCCCTCTCTCTCTCTCACACACACAAACCACCCACACTGACATCATATCTTTTGATCTCTTTGTTCTCCATGCACCTGTATGCATTATTTTCTTCTGGCTTTTACCTCATTCTCTTCCTCAGAGACTTACAGGAGCAAATTCAAAAAAAATTTTTTCAATAAAATTTATATCACGCCCAATAGCGAAAAAGAGAGTAAAATGGAAAAAGAAAAGGCAGAATGAGAGAAGGACAGATGGAGGGAAACAATAGAAGAAGAGTGGGTGAACGAAAGAGATGGAGAGTTTTAATTCACAGGCCTGGTGGGATGTCTTGCCTCATTTCCTCTCTCTTGCTGGGTTCTAATAAGAACTATTAGAGCGCTGAATGATATTAAAGGGCTGGACTCGTGCGTTATATATATATATATATATATATTCCAAGTCGTGTGTGTAAGTGTGAAGATGTGTGTGAGAGCTCCAGCAGAATTGAGATGAGCCTGTGTGTGAGATGTAAGCTGTGCTGGGGTCTGTAGCATCCTCCCGCCTGCTCTCCTGTGCTTGGGACTCCCGCCGAGACAACCATCCAAAAGCTGCCAGCGATAATGGGAGATTTGACTGGCCACGCACACCGTGTTCCCATTATATGAAATCGGTTTTTATTCCTATATATCTGAAAGCCCTCTCCCTCTTCCTCATCCTTGTTTTCTTTCCTCAAATCTCATTTCTCTGGGTGTCTCCTCCCCCGTTACATTTTCTCTCTTGGAAAGTGTAATTATGAATATTTTGTCCTTACATGGGTGGGAATCATTGTCTCATTATGAGCTCTAAATAAAACATTTGTGTGTTTTTGCGTGTGTCTCGATACACTTGTATAACGCTTTCATGCAGTCTAACTGATAGACGATAAGATTTTGAAGGTAAATGTATCGGTGCATATTAAATTACCCATCAATGCATTATTTCTGAAAACAAAGAACCTGTGTTTCTGAGTTTTTCGTGGGGTACAACTCAAAAACATAAAGCTTATATAAGTTTATCTGTGTTTTTACAGTATATATACTGTACAACGTGGATGAGGTTGAACAATCAGCCATGGTAGATCTCTTCCTTGGTTTTAGAATGTTAATCCAAGTCCTTAGTCTAACAGATCTTTTCCTCCTCTTCACTAAATTGGTTGCTTGTAAGTTTAAATGGCCGTTCATTTGGTCTTGAAATATCTGGTTGTCATTACTTGTGTCAAACATTCTGTTCTCTGTATTACCTGATTTGGTTCTCTTAGACTCTAGATGTTGTGATGATTCTTTCCCTTAATGTCCCAAAGTCCAAAGTATACACAAATATGATCTGTGAATTTACGTCTTTGCTGTTTTGACTCATTAATTGGTCCACGCTGAACGAATCAGCGTCATATTGTCTTCAAAAAGTTTAGTGCAACAGTCTCCTAGTGCGTTTTGTGTGAGGTCTGTATTAGTCCCTATTTGGCTAATTATATCAGTGCTGTTCTCTAATGAGTGTTTAAAGACATTTATGAGTCAGTCTACGTGTGACACTAGCAGCAGGAGAGCTGATCACACTACACACACACTTTAGCACTCAGAAACACCAAAACCTACTGAACTGTCTGACTATCCGCCTGTCTGTCTGTCCGTCCGTCCATCCATCCATTGGTTGATCTATCGATATTGCAGATATCATTCTGTCTGTCTCTCTTATTCTATTTATGGTACTATCATTCTATCCATCATTGTATCTATCATTCAATTGTTCTATCATTCTGTCTGTAAACCCAGATAAGTTGAATTTACTTTAAAAAAAAAATTAAGTATTGTGAATTTAAAAAGTTCATTTTGTTTAACTTAAAATGTTTTGTAATATTAATTAATTTGCAGTTATTACACCTAATATATTTAAAAGTTCAGTGTACTAATTTCCAAGTTAAATCTATGCCAGTTGTTTTATTTTTCCAATTTGTTAAAGAACATTTTGAAAAAAAGCAAACAAATAAAGGAACATTCATACAATTTTCTGTTTTATTTGAATTCAAAACACAACAAAACAGGAATTTTTCATATCCTGAAAACATTTCCCCATAAAACATGGAACAGCTCATTTAACAAATTCACTTATTAAGCACATAAACAGTCTCAGAATAACAACAAATTATATCAAAACTATATGGTTTGTCTCCACTCTGAGTTCACAATATTGGCAGAATTGAATTTTTGGGTGCCAGCTCACCTTTTCCAGGTTTAAAAACAGGGCATAAATCAGTCTGAAAAACAAAAATGGACATAGAAGGCCTGAGATTGGTCAGTTCATCCATGACCAAACGTTCTTCCAAGATGATTCCCACTCTAGATGGGTTTAGCTGTTTTTTTTTTTTTTTTACTAATGCTGAGGAGTCTTAGCAGAGTCTGTCTTGCCAGCTGCATCCTAACAGAGGAAGACACAGATCGTCAAAGACATTAAGTCAGTTCGATAATGCTGTTGTCAAATACTCAAGGTCATATGCTGCGTTCATGCCATGCCATAATTACTTTAATTCTGAGAGGACAATATTGTGACATTATACTTGGAGCGGTTCATGTCCTTGGACCGGGAATTATGCGTTTCTATGGCAACACTATCAATAAATTAATCTGCAGCAGTCAGGTATAGTGGTCAGGTGGTACAAGTAGGAGCTCTCAGAAAATTCCCAGATTACAGATGGTAATTATGAGTTCTACAAAGACATGAATGCTTTTTCTGAGTTGGAATCTTGTAATTATGGTAATTACAACATGGGATGAATGCACCAATACATACCTGGTTTACTGTAAAATGTATGTACATGCCTTATGTGAACAAGGAAATTGTTCTGTTGTTGTATAACTTCCAGGACTAGGCCTTAGTTAAATTAAGATGTTTAATTAGCTTTTATAAAAATGCCTTAAATCTTTACTGGTGTGTATCTTGTGCACGGATATTTTAAGATATGTCAGTACAAGATATTTTCAGTTAAGACAGCTTGAACATGCATTTTAGTCTGGGACTAGCCTTAAGCCTTGTCTGTGAAACTGATGGATAATGTTTAAACAGCTGTGCTCTCTCTTATCAGTTATGAGGGCCCTGCTTACACTTCCAAAGCATCGCTTCCATTTCCTCTTCCTTCCAAAACAAGATTAAGAGGGCTGTGAACCTAGATAGAACAGAAGTATCCATTCGTTTTTGTATTTATACCGTTAATTAACTTCAACTTACACTTTCAAACAATAGCCATGTCAAAATTAAATGTCGTTAAATTATTGCACTCACCATATTAGCTCCACCATCGTTTCTCCTCTGCTGGAGAAATTTACACTCCTCACAAACAACAGCTTCTCAAGTGAAAAAGAAATAGAAAGGAAAAGGCGAATTCAGACTACATGACTTGCTGTCTGTCTTGAAGTCGTTGCGGTGTTCACACTACGTAAATGATCCGCAACAGGAGGTGACACACTACACGAGCTGACAACAAATCTGTCACCCAACGACTCTATCTGGTCCCCAAACCACGTTGTCTCATGAAAACGCACGCGAGAAGTTGAACGGGAATGACATGAAACAGGAGTTGTTTATTTGAAAATGGACTTATGGAAGAAATTAGTGCTGCAAGCTGTTTGCGTGATGATCTGTTCTGAAAAATTCCATTCCATTTCTTGTGTCCAAAATATATACTGTATGTGTGTGTATTTATATATACATAATAAATATACACAGTACACACATAATTGTGATTAATCGTTTCCCAGCACTAATTTAGATATTTGTTTGGTGTCGACAAGGCAAAATCAGCGAGCCTCTTTTGATGTGTCGTTGAGTAGTTCACACATAAAGATTGCAGAGCGCTGATCACATGCTGATTTTCCCCTGATAACAGCTAGCTCGATGACTTGCAAATCGAGCTTAAAATCCTGTAGTGTGAACTTGGCATAACGGATGAGAAATGTCGTTTAGACAAACAACAATTTTCTCCGATCACAAACAGTCTCTCAACTGAAAGAAAGACACGATAAATGGTAAATGGCGGAAAAGAACGTCCATAGAACTGTCTAAAACAAAATTTCCACCTTTTCATCCACAGCTCCTTGAATTCACACACAATCACAACAATGACAAAATGGCGTCATTACCTGACTCGCAGCACCATGTGTGGGGGAGGCGTGGTCAGGAGATAAACGTGATATTTATTCACAGGTTCAAATATGTCTACAAATTAGTAGAATCTATTTATATTTCATAAGTAATGCAGTCAAATGTAAATATTTAAGTTTAAAATTAAGTACAAAATCTGGGCTTACAGTGCATCAACACTGTAAAAAAAATGTTTAAATTTAAAATGTTTGTGCAGCCTTAAAATTTAGTTTAGTTTAGTCAACTTTAAATATTAAGTTGTACTAAGTGACAACTTGGATATTTGAATTGACTAGACTTAAAATTTTAAGGCAGCACGAACACTTCCTTTTAAAAATTGAAACAATTGTTTTTACAGTGTTCTATTGTTGCTATTACCATTTTATCTAGCTAAAATTATATCTGTCAATCAGTCTGTCTTGTCTGTCCTATTGTTATATAATTATATTGTTCTGTCATTCTGTCTATTGATCTATCAATCGATCAATCAATCATTCTTTCTTTCAATGTATCATTCTATTGTTCTGTTGAGCTATTGTTCTAACCAAAATTCTCTGTCATTCTATCATTCTATCGATTGTAATATCTTTGATTCTATTGTGCTTGATCATTATAAAGTTCTATCTATCAAACAATATCTCAGTCTACCAGTCAGTTGTTCAATCTATCATTTTTTCATTCTGTCTGTCTTCACACACAAAATCTAAAACTTAAACTTTATCAGAGCCACTCTGAAATCCATGTGGGAACTGGGCTGCAAATACAGAAAATTATATTTAACTAGTGTGGATGCTTTGCTGTCTGTGTGTGTTAGTTTCTAACATATGAGAATGTATTTGTATGTGTGGGTTTAATAAAAAGAGCATTTCTAATGAGCCTGCATGAATCAGGCATGTCCGTACACAATGAGACAATGAGATTAGAGAGAGCACACAGCTAATATAGAGGACGTGAGGGGCTGAGTGAGTATATTTGTACATCCAAGCATCAGAAGAGGATGTCTTCAGATGGTTTTTATTTGTGTACTTTAATATTAGAATGACTCAGAGGTGGGAAACAACGTGTGCTGGTCTAATAGAAAAAGAGAGAGACGTGCAGTTTGTGGATTGTGTGTGGGTTATTGAGGGAGATAGTTGGGCTTTGTTGCTGAATGATGAGTTTGGATTGATCATTGGTTCTGGACTCTTACCGTAGATATCTGACCAGCTGGATGCTCTTCTCTCATCTACACACACACGCTAGCGGTGCAGGTGGTTAAGAGGCATAATGCAGAGAGCTGGATGTGTGTGTGTGGATGCTTTTGATGACAAAAGGGTGCCATGGCATTCACACACCGAGGGCTTGTTACTAATCAGTCAACATGTCTATCTTTTTCTTATTTTAACTTTCATGTTTTGTTTCTCTGTGTGACTTCAAGGCCATTTTAATAACTAGAAAGCGTTTTGTAATCTTAATGAGGACTAATTATAAACAAAATGTAAATATTCCTCCATAAAAAAGATAGCTTCCCCTTCAGGGAAGGACTCTGCATGACCGTCATAGGCGTAAATCCCGGGGGGGGGGGACGACAGGACCCCCTCTATCTGAGGGTTGTCCCCCCCTAAAAATATAATTAAAAACCACGCTGTGTATTGTAAATAATGTTTTATACTTTAACTTTAAGTAGTAAAACAACACAAACGGGGCAAAAATGTGTTTTAAGTTTAGAAACATTTTGAGTCTCCCCCTCCCTTGCCTCACAGTGCTTTGGTCCAAATCCCTGCTTTCCTCTTTTACATCACCTCAGTTGCCAAGTCTGTGTTTTTTTCCACAGAATTGGGCTACTTTTACACTTTTGCCGCGTTTGAAGCACCCCAATAACGTGATATGAATGCGAGTTTTACCAGAGGAACCCCGCCGAAAAACTTGTATTTTACCCCAGAATGGATTTTTACAGGGAACCCTCCTCGAAACACGTTTGGGCTGAGTTTGAGTAGCAATTGGCCGGGTTTTGTTGCGAAAACCTAGTAACCCTGCATCACCTACACACACACACAAGTCCGGTGAGCGAGAACAAAATCAATAGTTGTGGAACTCAACTGTCAAGGCTATTTTATTCACTTAAACATCGGATGAAGCAGTGATTATTTTCTCTTTAATACAGATGATGCCAATGTATTTTTCAATGAGTCTGCTATGTTAGCATTAATACTGTTACCGGTGCTTGGACGATGGTAATGTTCCCCCCCCCTAAAACAAAATGGACACGAGCGCTGTCACGGCACGACCACAACTGCTTGAAGTTGTCTAGTTTGGCACGGTCTCCCTGCTGCACTAGTAAGGCTGTGTATACTTTTTTATCCTTACAAGTACAATTTTAGCTGTATTATTTGTGTCCCCTTCAAAAATTGCTATTGAGATATTTTATGTTTATTGTCCCCCCCAACTGTTAGAGGAAATTTACGGCCCTGGTGACCGTGTCCTGAAAAATGTGTGAAATCAGTCCAATTCAATGGCGAGATGTCATGGGCGGTGTGACGTAGAGACCAGGAAGCTTAAAAGCACGTGTGGTGAAACCGGCGTCAGCTTTTTGTTATTCAGCAAGCGCTCTGTGTGTGTCAGTTTGAAATATTTGTTGTTTGTTTGTGCCAGTGCATAGTCCAGTCACAACAATAGTGTGTAAGAAAAACAGGCAGCATTTTAGATTGTGTGTTCTTCCCTTCCCATGCTAAATAATATGTTGTGTTGTTTGTTTGTGAGTGAAGCACACACAGTCAGCTCTCGAGGGGGCCAACTGTGTGCATTGTGCTCCCGCTGCGAACGCTCCGCTCCCGCTGGGCACACTTTGAGTTTGAGTGTGTCCATGTTTGTGGTCCTTGCGGATCCGGTCTCAATGTTGCTGAGGCACAGCGGCGATTGACACCTCAATCACTTGCAAATGAGCAGACTACATTATAGATAAATAGTTTCTCCCTGCTCTCACTACATCATGGCTGGGTATACACACGATTCATGTGGTTTGTTTGGGAGCGGAGTACACACTGTCAGCTCTTGAGGGGGCTGACTGTGCTCATTCATAAAATGTCACAACGTGTACAAATGTGCACTATCTGGAATGTTTAGCTCTGCTCCCACTGGCATTTATTCTTGAGGAAAGAAAGTATTATGCAATATAGAATCAAGTGGCTCAGATCTCGGCAACGTGTGCATAACAGGTCTGCAACAAAATAATGCCGGGGGGAAACTGTGAGCAGACGGGAGGTTCCCTTTCTCTCTCTTTCCTCCGACCACATGCAAACGTATTAATGTGCTTGGAAGGTATTATTCACGATTCTTTTAAATTGGATATATTATTATAATATTCCGCTTAACGTCCAGACCGTGTTTCACTTGTATGGTTGTTTAGTTGCATTTAATTCTGAGGAATTAAATGATGAAATTGTCATCTGGCATTGAGAAGTTTAGATCTCTATATTAATTTAGCAGAGGGATTGGAGACGGGCCTCACATTTTCTCCTGCCTTACCCTCAAAATACAGCACTCTCGGGGCACGATAGCATGCTAAATTGCATCAACGACGTGTTGACATTAGCTCAATCAGAGCAGATGGCGGTTCGGCATCGAGATGTCGTTCTCGCTCACACGAAGGAGCTGGGGTTAAGACTTAACGCTAAGGAAATTGTGCTTTCTCCAGTACAGAGAACCACTTTTCTTTGAGTTGAATGCATTTCTACAGTGATGCACATTTTTCTCCTGCTTGTGTTATTTGATTAATCTTTTGGCCTGCTGTACATAAGACCTTTGCAGTGGTGGCTCAGGACCAAGGCGTTTTCCCTGAGGGGCAACCCTCTTCACATGATCAAGGTCACTCAGTGATGCTTACGTGCCTTAGACATTTGGAGGAAGCCTTGGTTCCATCACAAGGCCCGGTGTTGTGGGCTCCTTGTCATCGCATAACGCTAACAATGGACGTCTCCCTCATAGGCTGGGGTCTGTGGGAAGGCCACCATCTCATATGGCACATGAATTGCCTGGAGATGCTGGCCGTGTTTTTTTGCACTTGCGGTTCCACAACTGGATACCAGATCCTTGTGTGGCCCCAGGGCAAACTTCTCTCACTTAGAGCAGTTTACATCCCTGGGCATCTCAAGAAGGGAGCAGATATCTTGTCGAGGCAGGGGCTGAGGCCCGGGGAATGGAGGCTCCACCCTGATGTAGTGGAGCAGTGGATCAGTGTGCGTCTTGAGACTTCACACTATCCACTCTGGTCCTCCCTTTCACATCCAGCTCCTCTTGTACTAGATAACATTGTTCAGACGGGGTTAAGGCTGCATCTGTGTGCCTTTTCCCCGATTGCTCTGCTCCCGGAAGTTCTGGAGAGAGTCTGCCAGGACGGGGTCCATTTATTTCTAGTAGCCCCATTCTGGCCTGCCCGAGATTGGCTTTCGGTCCTAGTGTCCCTCCTTGATGGCTCTCCCTAGAAGATTCCAATCAGGAGGGACCCTCTGACTCAGTCAGGCATTGGAATCATTCATCCCCACCTGGAATGATAGGTTTGGCCTCTGAGGGGGCCCAACACATACACTCTCAACTGAGGTTGTTGAGACCATACTCCACTCCAGAGCTCCCTCCAGCTGGTCCCAGTTATCTGCCCGGTTGGTTCAGTTCTGTAGTTCCTGCAGGGATGGTTCTCTGCAGGGTTGGTCTCCTCCACCTTAAGGGTGTATGTGGTGGCCATAGCTGCTTACCACGCCCCTTTGGGTGGTCAGTCATTGTGGATAAACCCGTTGGTAACATGTTTCCTTCATGGTGCTTTGACGCCAGGAGAAGTTGAAGTCAGGGATTCCCTGCAAGATTTGTGTGATGCGGCGGGCTGGTCCTTTCCAAACACTCCAGTGTTTCTGTCTTAGCTGTGCTTGCCATGATTTCACACTAGACAGGCATTTGCCAGTATGGTGGCGTGGGCATACTCGTTCCCAAAGCGTTTTTTCTTCTGACCATCGCGGATTCCCTTGAAAGGGAACGTCTCTGTTTACTTATGTAACCATGGTTCCCTGAGAAGGGGAACGAGACGCTGCGTCTCTTTGCCATACTTCCTGCATCCCTGTGAGTAGCTTGCTTCGACCTATCAGAAGCTAATGCTGTTTGTTCCGGATGCTCTTTTAAGCTTCCTGGTCTCTACGTCACCTCGCCTGTGATGTTTCGCCATTCCATTGGACTGATTTCACACATGCTTCAGAACGCGGTCACGCAGAGGCATTCCCAAAGCATTTCTGACGCAGCGTCTCGTTCCCTCTGGGAACCATAGTTACATACATAACCTAGAGATGATTTATTATGTTTGGGGCATAAAATAGGTGGTATAAATGCAATTAATTTAAATTTTATAACAGACTACAGATATGTACGGAAGTTCTAAGCGGCCATGCAATATTTTTTTTTCCCTTCTTGTTTTCTCACGCTTTCTCGTTATAACGACTTATTTTTCTCTTTATATCGACATAACGAGAGTTTTTTTCCTCGTTATAACGACTTAATTTTCTCGTTATCTCGACATAACGAGAGTTGTTTTCTCGTTATAACGACTTATTTTTCTCGTTATATCGACATAACAAGAGTTGTTTTCTCGTTATAACGACTTAATTTTCTCGTTATATCGACATAACAAGAGTTGTTTTTCTCGTTATAACGACTTCATTTTCTCGTTATAATCGACATAACGAGAGTTGTTTTCTCATTATAAACACCGCAAACACAGGTGGCACTATTGACCCTGAATATAACTTGATGGGGTTTGTATGCTATACTGTATGTCCCTTTACTGTACCGCGTTTGTGATAGACTATTGACGACCTCGTTATCGCTATAATTTGTACAGTATTGTTCATTAGGCTACTGACATTTGATTCATTCATAAATGTTAAGTGCTTGAATCAATATGATTATTTTGTGTATTAAGTTTTTGCTAGATGCATGAGTTTCACCAACGCGTTCTGTGTCATAAAATAACTGCTTATTAAAGCCTAAAGGTTGAAGTCACTGTATTCTGTTTGCACCTATATCTTTATTTGTGCTTCTTTGAGGTACATTATTGTTAGTTAATAAGCGAGGATTGTTCTGTTTATCTACAGTAGGACAGGTTTCAACGACGTAGGCTATTTGTAATGTGCCTCTTTTCCTTATTATTAATATTTATTGTTAATCATTAAATGTATATTGATAAGACATGTGATTTATATGTAAAGTGTATAGGCTAATTTAATTCAGTGATGTGCGACCTTTTTTTAATCTTTTGTGTTTCTACATTTCTTTGTGGAACCACACACACACACACACACACACACACATATATACACATAGCTACACATGAACGCTCTTTTCAAACAGAAACTTGTAACGCACATGATATCAGTCACAGCATATAATGACTACTAAAAATTACAAATTATATATAATTTCTTTCAAATAAAAGGAAAATTTAAAGTGAGTTGAATCCAAGCAGCTCTAAAAGATTTTAGAATAGTTCTGCATCCTGAAGGCGCTCCGCCTGTGTTTGCGGTATTGCTTTGACCATTTAAACATGCTAATTACACAAACACATGTTTAGCGTACTGTCTCTGGAAATATCAACCGTGATTGATCAGCCTTTTTTTCTGTATTGTAGACGTTATTACTAGGCGAAGCAAAATTTGCTGAAATATCCACGACCTAGGCTACAGTAAGAGCGCATGGTTTATCTTTCCATCAGATGCGTGTCAAAGTTGAGTCCGTTACTATAACAACAGTAGATCAAACAATCAATGTAAAAAAAAAAAAAACTTTGTCGATATAACGAGAAATTAAGTCGTTATAACAAGAAAACAGCTCTTGTTATGTCGATATAATGAGAAAATAAGTTGTTATAACGAGAAAACAACTCTCGTTATGTCGATATAACGAGAAAATAAGTCGTTATAACGAGAAAACAAGAAGGGGAAAAAAAATAATGCATGGCCGTTTAGAACTTCCGTAGATATGCATTCTTACAATGTTTTTTTTTGTGCTGGAGTAGAAAATAGTAACTGTAACAGATGAATATGACTGACATTTCTGAAAAATGCATGCCTACTGTAACACCGAGTTCTGTAGGGTTAAAGCTTCAATTAATACTCACCTAGTGAGGTTTAAATATTTTATCAAATATTTTAAATGTAAAATAATATGTCAACTTCTGCCGAAAATGGAGGTTGTTTTTGAAAAAGTCAAAAAATGTACTGATGTTATCTCTATTTATATCTATGGAAAGACACGTCATGTGATGTATTTCAGGTGGAAATAATTGGCTGTTTTTCTTTAATAGATTCTTCTTTTCCCATGATGAATGCAGAGTAAACTCTTCCCTTTTCTTCTCTTCCCTCTTCTCCACCTCAGGGCAAAAATATTCACACCATTCTCGTAGTGTTACTGTGTTACAGCAGTAAAAACATTCCATTCTGAAAATACAAAAAACAGCAGCACATTAACTGCAAATGCTAGAGCTGTAATTTTTGTACTACTTCCTTTATGAATGAATAATTGAGTGGTATCTTATTTTAAGAAGTCATTACATTCCCTGTATTGATTGACATGAGTCAATCAATGTGGGATTGTTTTTCATTAACTAATCCTCTTTAATAAACTGCTCTTGAGTGTTAGCTTCTTGGACCCAATATTATTGCAATAATTCCACAGAATATTTTTCTTTAATGTAAATGCTGATTGAATGCTCTTTTATTATATCCCTCTGCGGATAATGATGGAACATTTCCACCATTTTTTATGTTTATTGTTTTTTTGTCACTCTCTTTCGCTCTCTCTCTCTCTCTTTTTTGTTAATTGGCACTTGTTAAAAAACACTTCGCATATATATTTCCTATAAGGAAGGAATTGGCTTAAATTATTTTTATTGGTTTGATTAAAGATCACATGCACAGTTCTGATTCCTATGTTGATGTATTTCCAGTTGAATAAGGTGGATGAGAGGACATATCATGTGGCTTGTCCAATAGCCTTTAGTTTAGAGTTGTGAACCATGATTTACTATTTGCTATTGCTTGTCAGAGGACAAGAGATTCTCATTTTTGTTCTAGTGGACACATGTGATTGCAAGAGTCATCATATTTTTGGACCGTCAGCATTCCAATTCATCCCAAATGTGTTCAGTGGGGTTCAGGTCTGTGCTTTGTGCAGGCCAGTCCAGTTCTTCCCCGTCAGGCTCAGTAAATCATTTCTTTATGGCCATCTCTTTGTGGATTGGGACATTGTCAAGCTGGAAGAGAAAAAAATCTGGAATGGAGCTACACAATCATTTCTGAGATTGCTTTACCTGATTTTCTGTACCTGTTAATAATGGATGTAGCTTGAATAGCCAATGTGTCTATGTACTTTTAGTCATACTTTTAGTGTAGTTACATTTTATTTTTCTCCATCTCTTTATTTTTTTGTCCTTGAAGATTAGATATTGTTGATTTGCCTACTTGCATGTGTGATGCATAAGAAGAGCTGGCGTGTGAGATGCTTCGGTTGCTGTGCTATCTAAATGAGAGAGGACATCACTCATTTCCAGCCTCAAATTGCCTTGCTCTCATCTGTGACCTTCTGTAAACAGCCTTACACCATCCACTGTTGCAAACCCCACACACAGCCCAAGAACATGAGATCTGTACATACACACACTCCATTTGACGACATACACCTTCTTTTTTTATAATTTGCACATATACGTCATACACTTTCCTTTCTGAAGGCAATCAGGGCCCCTCAGGACCTCTTGTACATATCATAAATGATTCATCAAACTTCAATCTCCCTTCCCAGAGATCCGGTGACAGTCACTCGGACTCATCCATCATAATCCCTTCTTGTACTCGATGGGCAGATGTATTTAATGCTGTTGTTTACAGTGCTAATCCTCTTAGAATCAGCCAATCAAATGTGTTCTTTTGAACAGTACAGACATGGGCTACAATCACAAATCATATCTCAGCATGAACATTTGTGAAATTGTTTTTGTTTGTTTTTTAAGATACAGTAATATTTTCCAGTAAATTATGTGAATTTATTTTATATTAGATAGTAATGATTTCAGTGGCATATTTCTGCTGGTGTTTTTAAATAAACACACATTAGCATTTAAAAGTTTGGGGTTGGTAAGAATTTTTTTATATTTTTGCAAAATGTCTCTTGTCATTTGAAAATTGTTAAAAAAGGCTACATTTTTAATTAATTAATTAATTTTTAAAAAGTTAACATTTTAGAAAAGGGAACACATTTTCACTATTAATAAGTTTTTCCTCAATAAACTCCTAATATGATGCTTATTAATAGTTAGTAAGGTAGTTTTTAAGTTTAGGTACTAACTAAACCGCCCCCAATAATGTTCTAATAAGCAGCTAGGTAGGAAAATTGGTCCTTAACTAACCTGTTAACCCAAAATAATAATAATATTGTGAAATATTATTAGACTTCCAAATTCCAGTTTTCTATTTTTAAATAAAAATTATTCCTGTGATGGCAAAGCTGAATTTTCCAGTCTTTAGTGTCACATGATCTTTTAGAAATCATTTTAATATGCTGATTGGTGCAAGTAAGCAGTACCATTAGAAATTTGAAAAAGAGCACATACACATTTTTGTAACCTAATAAATGCGTTGCACTTTTGATTAGTTTAATGCATCCTTGCTGAACAAAAAAGTATTAATTTATTTCAATATTCTTTCAATTTCTTTCATAATTAATAAAAAAATTATAATAAAAAGTGTTTAAAAAATGTGTGTACTGACCCCAAAATTTTGAAGGGTAGTTTATGAATTAGATGTAAGATCTTACATGATAAACAACTTACATTATTACGTTATAATAATTAAAATAACAGATACATATTTAACATATTCTGCAAAAGAAAGATGCAGCTGGAATGAGTTTACCCTGGAATGCTTCTTGCCCCCATGATTTTAAATTTGGAATTTTGTGATATATCTAAATTCTCATCATCCTTTGGACTACATGCTAAACTACTGAGTATCTTATGCTCTCTAAATATATTACAGTATCATACTGTCTCTAATATGCTACAATTTAGCAGAAAATGCACAAGCTGTCAAGGGAACTACCTTCCCCAGTCTTAGCTGGGGGCTTGACTTCAGTAGCTGGTTCACATATTCAGTTTTCTAGCAGCTCCTGTAAGGCATTGTGTGAGGAGAACCCTAGTCATAGAGCAATTGCTTTGTCATGGACTGTCTCCAGCTCTCATTCTTGGTTTGCTTTTGTCAAAATTGTTCTTTTCATTCTCTATTTCTGTTTTTCTCTCTCTTTTTCTCTCAATCTCGTTTAATGATGCGGTGATAAGAAGGTCAGATATACCAATGGGACATCTCTGCTCGTAGAACTTTATGACTTTTTAATGGGACTGCATTCACTCCAGCCTGCTGCAATCACAGCCAATTAGCAGCTCCTACTGGTTAACACTGCTTCCAACACTGCACTAATTCGAGGTTAATTTGGTTTGATTGGGAATTGTTTTGAATCTTTGTGTGATACGAGGGCGTGATGATAGATGACCGCAATCTTAAACATGCTTTAATTCTTTTAGGGAAACACATGTGGGCGCCATGTTTGCGAAAGCTTGTGTGTTTGGAGGGGATTATGGGAAGATATACTCCCTCAGCTCATGAACCATCATCCTACCACATCCTAAAGCAGGTGTAAAGAGGTCCAGTCTCTAAATTTTCTTTCCAGCAAAGGTCTGAAGAGTCAATACTTACACTGTTTCCAGAGCCAATATGTCACATGGTCATGAAATGAAATATACAAGGAACATTTCACTAATATTCATTGCAGAAGTGATTTCACTTCCAGAAAATGAGATGCAGTGGTCTTAAGGAGTGGTTTTTGATTTTAGTTTAGGATATTGAGGGTTCTAATTTGGCTTGACTCAAAATTGTAGTTAATTTATTTGCGATAACTGAACGTCAGCATTTGTACTGTATATCAGAAAAGAAAAACAGTTGGATAATTTTGTGACTTGGTAGCTGTAACCACCATAGTTAAATAGTTCAATTTTAGGCTGGTCTGCCCAGTAGTCAAAAAAGCGATCCTCAAAGTGTCAAAATGGGTTGAAATGACCGATCAAATCAAAGAAGGTGGGCTTTACTGTTCACAAAGCCAATCATGAATTCTCGCATGTAAACATTTTTTATAATGTAAGCAGCAAAAAAAAAAAAAAAAAATAACCTTGCTAGTTGACAACATATTTTAGGATAGAAAAGTTAAATGACGGAGTGTAATATCCTGTAATCCCAACCACTCGACTTTTTTGTTAAATTTTGCTGTTTTGAATGGAAAATATAGGCAATTATTTACATGATTCATGTTATTCATTTTAATGAGACAAGAAAACATTTGCCGTTTTGCGTTTATTCATTATTTGGCATACAAATAGGAACGAATGTGTGCATACTTTAAAATAAAAATATTTGCAAATAGTTCAAATGGATGACTTTGGATGATAAATTGTAGTTATTTTACTGATCTTTATTTTTCTTTATTTCCTTTAAATTCTTCAATTATTTAATGCATTATATTATTTATATATATAGAGAGAGAGAGAGAGAGAGAGAGAAGAGAGACCACGCTGTTAGATGATTGATTGAAAAGTGGACAATGTCTGATGCCCTCAGATTTTTTGGCAACCTAAGATCAAATATGAAGGCTGAAGATCACCTAAATGAGGTCTAGAAATCCCTATAAATGTTCAGATGTTCCCTTTTTTGCCACATTAGATATGAGCAGAACACACATATTTGTTGTAATTCAGTGTAAATGAAATCCTGCATCAAACCTTAAATGTTTCATTATCATAATAATCCATTTAAGTCTTGTTTCCTGTTGGCTGTGCACGGGAATCAAAGACACTATAAGCTATTGTGTACAATCAGGAGGGGTCTTGTACTTGAATAGGTTTATTTTGTTATAATTATCATGTAACTGTACATTATCCCACTTATTACACAGCTGCTTATGGAATATATAAATAAATAGACATGAAAAATTGACTTGAGCTGAAATTATTTGATTATGTTAAAAGAAAACACTGAGCAGTGCTGTGGAGAGAACTAGCACAGTGTAAGAAAACTGGTTGTCAGGGGCAACGGTCATATACAGAGTTTGTGGTCATTATACAAAAACATTTGATCACAACTGAAATGCCACAACTAATCAGAGTTAAGGATTTTAGAGTAATAAATTGGGCTAATAAGTATAGCTTTTCCGCAATTGTGAATTGTCATTTCTGCCTCTTTACAGTATATATAAAGCAGCTTCTGTATCACTTTTGCAATGTAAAGATTGCTTTACTGTTCCATGTGGAGAAAAAGCACTATGTCTATAATTATGTTAATTTATGCAAAGTGTTTCACGGGCTGGATGGAAGCAATCTGGACGTGCATCGCGGTCCACTAATTGGTGACCTCTGTTCTAAAGGCACGCGGCTGAGGCTTGAGTTTTTAAAGAGAGACATCACAGCTGTTATATGAATGAGACTGGGCTTCCGTTCAGCCCACAGATAACTGCCTGTGAATGAGACAATGAGCAGGTTCAGCCAACTGTGACAATCACACCAGTTGTCAAGCAGTCTGTCAGATCATAAACTTCATAATTTGTGTTGTCTAGAGCACACACACGCGCACATTCTCGCACGCACACGCGCCCAGGCTTGGCTTTTCTTTTAGTCGGTCATTTGCGGCAGACAAAAAGGTTGCATAAATCAAAACAGATGAGTATCATAAATGTCATTTTTAAAATGTCAGTGGAAATAATGTACTTTTTCTCAGTGATGCAAGAGATCGGCGACTTCTGAAAGAGCTGAGCTGATATTCCACTGAGGTCAGAGGTCAAGTTTTTAATTGTATTTTTGATGACAGGTGAGGTTTCGCATATGCAAATTCTCACATTTCTCACTATGAAGTGAGACGTTGACTGGAAATGTGGAGGGAGGCTAGATAAGTGGAAATCAAGAATAACAGAAAGACTGATAAAACAATTAATTTGAAAGCATTGATGATGAAGATTTCAGGCAGATTGTTGAGATTAAAGACATAGGATTCCAGAGAGAGCATTAGAGGGATGTATTTATTTAAAGGTGGGGTAAGTGATTTCTGGTAGCCACTGTTGACATTTGAAATCACCAAAACACACATGCCCCTACCCCAAAAGGGTCCTCGCCCTATTTTGATAGCTCTGCCCCCCAATACGTCGCATAACCCATGCAACGCTTTATTTTTCTGTGAAACAAATCAAAACCATGTTACAGAGCGGCGTTTCTACAACCGACGCGAGTGGCGCGGGGCATAACACAATACTATAGAACTCATTATATCAGTGCTGCGGTCGACACCATATATATTATATATATCATGGTTCATAACACTGGATGCGGCGCAGTGCGGCATGACAAATCCCCGACAGAAAATTGCTGCTGTGTTCTATTCATGACGTATTGGCACAAATTTCAAATGATTTTCAACAGTCTCTTTGTCGCATCCAGTGTAGACATACTTTAGCTGTTGCGGCGCAGACACGTTGCTACTCACCTATCGAGAAGAAACAAAGCAACTTCTGCATCCGATCGCAGGCCTTCCGCTCCTTGAGTTCTCTCCAGTGCTGGAAGCTGATCCGATATTTACACGGGTCCTACTTCTTGCCTGAAGCATTTTTTTGTTCCGCAGACGTTTTCCTCTTTTGTTTTTTTATCTGCCATCTCTATCTTTCTGTCGCTCAGCTCGCTAATGTCCATCCTGTGCACTGAACGCTCTCTCCTCCACATCACGAGTAGACACTCCCCTTATTGCTGATTGGCTACAAGTTTTTTTTGCTATTCAGCCCGAATCAGTTTTCTAAAGTGGTTTTGAAAAAATACATACCCCACCTTTAAAGGGGTCATATGATGCTGTTTTGTGTATTTGGCTGGATTAGATTTGTGTGTCTGTGCTGCTGTGGGGAGATTAGAGAAAATGACAGATTAATATCCCGCTATTCCCGGCATTGTTGTTAATTAGTTTCCTCTTTACAGGCATTTGATGTTCATGTGCATGTTCACTGAATGACCGGCAACTTACCAGAGAGTTTTCAAAGAGCTGATCATACATTGTGATTGTCACACAAAGCATAATATGGCTTCTGAAAAACTGAGACATGGACCATTTTCATGGTGTTCCCCAACACTGGATAGTAGTTAAAAAGAGAAAAGACAACTTGAAATAGCATTCACAAACCTTTAACTTCTGTAATGTGACATGACGCAGTAGAGGGTGGGAGCCCCCCACCCCAGATTTGATGTTATCTAGAAAAATGGCCATTCATGTTAAACATGGTAGCTATGATATTATTAGTTAATATTATTTTTCTTCACGCTTGCAGCCTTGGCTGTCAACAACAAAAAAAAAAAGGACAAGTCTTAGAGAAGGAGAAAGTAATTACATTTGGATTAAGGATTTTCAAAACAAAACAAAAAATGCCTTTATAATAGCGTGCAGCAAAAGATTTGGAGGCATTTGAGAAATAGAGTATTCATGCATATGCTTGAATCCTCATGCTGTGAAGGATCTTTCATTTGATCAGCTTGTCCCTTGTTGACCTCCTGCTGTGTATACCCAGTTCTTTGACAGTGTTTCAATGTAAGCAATGTGGGTAACACTTTACTTGAAGGGGTGTGCATAAGACTGACATGACACCTTCATAAACATGACATGTCACATTTCATGAATATGAAGGTTTTTTATGCATTTTTATGACAACTGTCATTAAGTGTCATTCTCTCAGTTATGTCATTTTTAATGCAAAAAATGACATTATTTGACCTAACCCTACCCCTACCCCTAACCATAGCCCATAACAAAGACATCTCAAACAATGTCATCTTTGCATTAAACATTACATAACTGAGCAAATGACTCTTAATGACAGTTGTCATAAACATGCATAAAAAACCTTCATATTCATGACATGTGTCATGTCATGATTATGTAGATGTCATGTCATGATTATGAAGGTGTCATGTCAGTCTTATGCACACCCCTTCAAGTAAAGTGTAACCGCAATGTGTTTACATTTCATGGCCCCTGTAGGCTTCAGTATATGTGTTTCCAGAAGGCAGGCAACATTTAGAGCAGAAACCTAATCTAAGACTATGTTTTGCTGACTCATCTAATAAATAACATCCACGCTGGTATCTTTTTGTTACTTTTTCCCTTATTGAATTCTGTCCCTCGTCTACAGATGTTCTGTTTAACTTTTAAAGAGACAGTTGTTCTTAATAAGAGATTCCAGAGCTCTGAATCACACACACGCTTCTGTGGAGTCGACGGGAGAAGTAAAGGTCAGCTTAAACATGTGTGTCCCTTGCGGTTTCTGATTTTTCCGTTTGTGGTAAGTTTGGGTCTCTTTCTCATTTTGTCTTGTTGTCACTGTCTTCTCTTAGTAAACAGGTTTAATTAATCATTGGTTAATTATTCAAGTGACCCAGGGGAAGAGAGCACATCTTTTCTGTGTCTGTCTACCCTTTTCCTGGAACATCAGGCGAAGATTCACGGCCTCCACTCCTTCTAGCTCATCTCTTTTCCTCTCGTTTTGTTCTTTCACCCCAATCTTGTAGTTAATCTCAGATAAATTTGATGTTCCTTGGATTTTATTCTTAATTTTACTAAAATTGATGTGGAATAAATATATACATTTTATAAAGCAGGTCAAGATTGAATCTGCACACTTTTCCCCCAAAATTTTCTGTTCTGATTTTGGGAGTAAATATGCAGAATTCTGCAGAATGAATTTAAATATGTTGAAATTGAGTGTTCCAAAGCGACATTTTCTCCATAAGGGGAATTGATTTTGGGTGATAACTTATGAACCTTTAAAGACAGACCAACTGGGAGCTACAAGGTTGTTAATCAATCAATGGCATATGCCTTTGTTAAAGCTATCCGCCTGCATTATTTCAACCTATTTTTTTTAAATAATCATGTTCATCAGTCTTGTGTAGGTCTTTTTACCTACACTTTCAAACTACTTAAATATTTGTATCTTTAAAGCTACAATTTTATGTTTTTACACTTTTAGTTATGTCATTTGCAATGCCAATCATGGGATTGTAGTCTGCTTGTAGTCATGAGGTAATCATGAAGTTAAGCTGTTTAGTGCACAGTTGTTTCCTTGTCTGGTTTTCAAAAAACTTTTTGCTTCAAATCAACGTTTGTAATGTAGTAGGTTTCCCTAGTTGGTTGGTTTGGTTCATAGCTTATAACTCTTTCATAAAGACTTTTTTGAAATCCCTATGGGAAAAATTTATTAGAAAAATACTTCCAGAACCAAGGCCGCTAAAAATAAAAAATAAAAAGGTCGGCTGCATAGTGTTGTGCAGAATTCTGCAGGTGCAGATTTTGTGAGAGATTTTACCCAATAACCCTCTGCAGAACAATCCTGTGCAGTGTGTCCGACTCTCGCAGTGATGATAACCAGTCCGTGACACTCCCCAGGAGGTGATGTTGTTTTCGGGGGGATTGTTTTTCTGCGTGTATTTACTGTAGGGGGATTTTATCGGATCTGTGGGGTACCCGGATCTCTAACAGAACTGCCATTCTTAACATTCCCATAAACCCCTGGGGCTGGAGGAGAGGGTGGCTGTTAGAGAGACTCATCGATTGAACAGAACCCCCTGATGGGACTGCAAACTAATCAATAAACCACCATGTACCCCCTGTGGAAAACGGAACAGAGGAAAGGAGGAGAGGAGTGTGCACTCCCACAGCAGTGTCTGATCTTATTTTTGTCCATTTACGTGGGTCACCTGACCTCTCACTTCTTTAATTCACACTGGCTTGTTTAACTTTCACTTTTCTGTCCAGCTTTGTTCTCTCCTTAATGACTGGGTGATCAAATTTGAGCAAGAGAGAGAGTGTCGTCTAACATCCCTGCTTCTCCAAATTTTCAGTTGCTCATTGCACTTTTCTTTCTTTCTTCTTTTTTTAGCCTTGCTGAAATTGTAGGCCTCAAAAAGTAATGACATTTTGTAGATTGGAAGAAAATCACTTGCAGAATGCTGAAAACCTTCTATTGATTTCCATTAAGAATGCAATCAAACATCCCATGATGTCTGATACGTGAGCGAGGGAACTTCTGCAAGGTGAAGCATTATTTAATTTCTCTTATTGGCACTTCTATCTTTTCTTTTTGATTTTGATAAGTTTTGCTGTTTTGAGGAATGGTGAAAGTGATGGGCTGTGTGTCTGTAGATGTAAGTGTATATATAGTATAGGCTTGTTTTAATGACCCATTCATAGCCTAAAAAAATGGCTTGCTTCTTTATTTGAATGGGATCCGTTTCTTAATTTGTTTATTAAAATAGCTTTCCAGTACATGTACACTACTGTTCAAAGGTTTGGGGTCAATAAGATTTTGAAATATTTTTGAAAGAGGTATCTGATGCTCATCAAGGTGGCATTTATTATATATTTTTCAAAAATAAATAAAACATTTAATATTGTGAAATACTATTACGATTTCAAAAAAATGGTTTCTATTTAAATACATTATAAAATGTAATTTATTGTGATGTCACAGGTGAAGGTTAGCACATACCCAGTCTTTCATTTCACATGATCCTTCAGAAATCAGGCTAATGTGCTAGTTGGTGCATTTCAACCATTACCGAAATGAAAACAGTTTGTGTGCTTAATATTTTTAGGGAAACCTATACTTTCAGCAGCAATGCCATTACATTGGTCAAAAGTTACAATTAAAGCGCTTACATTTATTACCAAAGATTGTTTTTTAATTAAAAAGGCTTTGACCTTTTTCTGTTATCAAATTGTATTTATATTATATATATATATATATAATTATATATATCTATATATATATTTAAATATATATATAAATATATTCAGGATTTCTTTGATGAATAGTAAGTTCAGAAGAACAGCATTTATTTGAGATAGAAGTCTTTTGTAACATTATAAAAGGTCTTTATTGTCACTTTGTTAATTTAATGCATTAATCCATCCTTAATTTCCAGTTTTCCTCAAAGATATTAGATATACTATTCTTACCGACCCCATCTTTGGAATATACAGTAGGTATTAATTGAGGCATCTATAATGAAGTTAAACCAAATTGACAGAAAGGAGGTGGGGGGGGAAATGACTTTTACACACATTTAATATATAATAGTCTTTTTCTTACAGGAAAGTGGACCAAAAGTTTTGAAGACTCATCCTACACAACACAACCTGTTTCATTGGATCTTGAATATTATGTTAGTTTAGTACAAATAAAGGATTTGTCTGTTTGTCTAGGATTTCGAGTCTGTTCACATTTTATCTTATGAATATGAAAAATTAGTATACAAAAGAAAATCCTAAGAAGAAAAACTGAAAAATGAGGATACATGTAAACAACATTTATTTTTAACTGTAGATGTTTTATTCAAATTGAAATGACTTCATGCACTGAGCGACAACACAGAACAGTTGCTTTGTCTGTCAGCAGTTTTAAATTCCTCTGTTCGATCTGGCACAGCGTTACTAAATCTTTAGTGTTCTGCTAGCTTGATGCGTGAATGGGATTTTATTCATTCTAAATCTCTGTCTATGCAACATTTTGAACAGTCTGCAGTTCCTTTTTAGGAAATCATTCTGAATCAACTGGCTAAACCCATGAATCAACTCCTGTATCAAGTCTGGACAGTAGGGAGCCATGAATCGATCCTGATATTAGCCCTGAGTCGATGGTTTTAAGCTGTGAATCAACTCTCTGCTTGTTCACGAGTCGATCGTGTGAACCATGAATCTCCCCGGAGTGAGAGCTCGACTGGCTGCCTCAGGGCCAAAACCTTCTCGTCCCAGTAAGCCAAGGCAAGAGTTATAGGATGTGACAGAGAGCAGGAGAGAAAGGTATGAAGCGTTGAATATTTTGGTAGGTCGTCTAGCGGTGGAATGGGCGGCTCATGTACATTTCTCTCTCTTATCCCTCACTCCAAGCCTCATTCCTACTCTTGGCAGCCTCACCATGGCCTGTCTATCAGCATGTCACTGTGGTGATGGGTGGTGATAAACCTTGTTGGGTTTCCTCCATGCTCAGGCAATAAAACAGAATTAAAATATTAAATCTGTCCACCGACCCCCCTCGTAAATAAAGTCATAAATTACCACTTGTCTCATAAATGAAGGAGAGACAGAAGATGGAGGTTTATGGGGAGGCGGCACCGATGTGGCAGTTTCACACTCTGATGGCCATCACTCCTTTCTACATCTCCTTTTTCACCAGCGACACTTGGCAGACAAGATGCTAACGGGTAAAGGTCATAGTGCTGTGTTGTATGCATTATTAACAGTTATGTGCTTGTACTCACTGTGGCTGTATGATCTACATAACATTGGTAAAGTACATTAAAATATATTTGACTTGCTGTTCCAATTACATGTTTTCATGTTTTGTTGTTTTACACCATTGTAAAAATTTAAACAAATTCCCAAAAATGACCTCATATACAGTAAGTATTTATTCCTCTATCATCTCGAGTGCAACCAATTCAAATGGGAAGACACAGAAATGGTTAAATTGGTGTATGTTGTGGATTGTTATTGGATTGTTATTTATTGGGATGGTTGTAGTAAAAAAGTAAAAATCTGGATTGTCCAGCTTCTGTTCAGTCAATATTATGGCATAGAAGTAAAATGAAAGCTTCAAGCAACTCAATGAAAAAAATGATTTTAAATGAACAAGTAGATTTTAAAGGTACTGTAAATAAAAATATTTTGATTGTATCCATAATTAAGAAATGAAAAGAGTGCGGCACAGCTGTAAATAGAGTGTTGTGAGGGTAGAAAGTAAAATAAGTGCGGAAGTACTGGAGGGATTCAAAGGACAAGTTAAAATCAAAGGATTTTACCTTGTCATCATCTCGGACGTCTTTATTTGTCATTGACCCTCAGCTGAAATATTCACTCCCCCAGACACCATCAGCATTTCTGCAAAGGAGACAGCACGCACACACACACGCTGACTGTTTAGTATGCTTGATAGTCTGCCATTGGTGGCAGCACGGTGTCTTGTTCCTGTGAGACCAACGGAGGGTGGCAGCCCCTCTAAATCTTCCCATCCGCTGGTGTTCCTGTCATCTTTCTCCCTCTCTTTCTGTTGCATCTCTCCATCGAATTACTTGCTCCCCAGCCTGCATCTCTCCTTCCCTTCTTTCACTGACGATCTGTCCATCCTCTCCCTCTCTCATTCTCTCTCTCAGTTTCTCTCTCTCTCTCTGGATATAAATAGGGGGCAGAGGTACCTTTGAGTAAGCTTCACTATCAATGATTACTTGCTGGGGGTAGATGGATGGCGCAGAGGACTCAGTGCTGAGAGAACACACAAGGTTCCTTACTTCACGTCTCTCTTCTCCCTCTCCCTTGGCGGTCCTCTTGCTCATTTTTCTTGAGTCCTTTTTTCATACATTTCATTCATAATTGAGTTGTTGTGTTGGTTAGACAATAACATCATTCTCAAAGCAGACTTAACAAAGAGGTGTTACGTGATGAGACACTCAAAACTGAGCTGCTAAGTTTGCCCTTGTTCTGGACTTGTAAAGTTGGAGAATTCAACTCTTTCTTCTGTCTTCATTCCGTCTTGCTGTGATTGTGTGTTCTTTTTCTTTCCTGCTTGAATTGCTTCTCCCCCATAACAGTCGTTTTTTGCACTATTCATCTTCATGTTGTTGACTGTTGTTGTGAGTGTCCGAATGCCCCGTAATGCATTTTGCTGCTGATTGTGTTTTAAGTTAGCTTTAGACATTTAAAAGTGCACTAAGCAAATTTTGCCAAACAGTGTTGATATTTGAAAGAACCAAAGCAACAGGACCTCGCCCCTATTTTGATAACCCTGCCCCACATGTACGTACACAACCCTGGCAGCGACGATGGCGGAATCTGCTATGCCTGCCGGCCAAGGGTATGATGTCGTCCATAAGTGAAAGCAATGTGTGTTACTATGGTAATTCAGGTTGAATGTGTTTGGTTGTAGTCTGTGTTGAATGATTTAACTCCGTTGCACATGGGAAACAACATTCAACACTCCAATATTTATGAGGGTCTCTTGCTTGATCGTAACCCTTCTTTTTAATGTTTTGTTCCTCCGAAATGTTCCTCTTTTTTTTTATCTGCCATCTCTCACTATCTATAATCGATCTGCTAATATCCATCCTGTGTAATATCCAAACATGGTGTGATTTGGGGCGATCTACCTGTTTTGAACAGTGGCAAATGGGTGTGTTTGAAACTTTGAAAAGAAGCAGTGAAATGTAGCAACATCACTGACCTGTTCAGGGCTTCAAGTGCAGGGCAGTTTCATCTGTAAATCCTCTAAAGACATTCACATGGATTTATTGTACAGGGAGGGAGGGAGCTAGAGCAGACAACAACACAAAAATAATATGAGTCACGTAATTCAATAGTGTGTTAATTATTAGAATTTTTCAACAATTATATTGTTCTAATTTTGACATTTAGGCACTTTAGAAAATGTGTTTTAATACACTACCAGTCAAAAGGTTTTGAACAATAAGATTTTTATTTTTTTATTTTTTTTTAAGAATTCTCTTCTGCTAACCAAGCCTGCATTTATTTGATCCAAAATCCAGCAAAAACAGTCTCTTTTTGTGAAATATTTGTATTATTTAAAATAACTGATTTCTATTTGAATATATTTTAAAATGTGATCTATTCTTATGATTTCAAAGCTGATTTTCCAGCATCGCTCCAGTCACACGATCCTTCTGAAATCATTCTAATATGCTGATTTGCTGCTCAAAAACATTCATTATTATTATGTTGAAAATTATACTGACTCCAAGCTTTTTGTATAAGTGTATCTATGGGGTATAATGTTTACAACAGCTTTTTATTTCAGAAATGCTGATCTTGGAGCTTTCGATTCATCAAAGAGTCCTGATCGTCTTCAACTGTTTTAAATTGCTAATAAATAATATCTATATAATAATAATAGATAATAAAATATGTTTCTTTGACAGTACATCAGCATAGAAGTGTTTCTAAAAGGATCTTGTGAACTGAGTAATGATTCTGCAATTCACTTTGTCACAGGAATAAATTACTTTTAAAATATATTCAAATAGAAAGCAGTTATTTTACATAGTAAAAATATTTCACAATATTACTGCTCTTGCTTTACTTTGGATCAAATAATGCAGGCTTGGTGCTTCAAGAGAGCCTTCTTGCCTTGTCGTGTATATTTGTATGAATATAGTTTGTTAAATCTAGGCTACATTCAGTACTTTTAAGATATACTTTTCCTGTGCAAACACTGAAATAAGGTAGGTATGTTTCAACAAGGTGACAACAGTTCTGTTCCTAACAGTAGACCTGCTGTGAAGAGTGACAGCAAGAAAAGGGGTGGGGGGGCAGATATATGGGAAAAATGAAGAAATGGAAAGTTAAGTGAAGGTCAGTGCCAGAGATAACCTTTATTATTTCCACGGCCCGAGACTAAGGATTAACCTCTTTTGTGATAGCCATACAAATATAGGGTTTTGTCTGGGTGTTTTCAGAAATGGTGTGATTAAGGCTACACAGAAAAAAGGGCCAAAATCGCCACCTTTTGGGGGTACAACCCCTTGTCACTGGAGCATACTCTTAAAAGGACCCCTCTTTTGTTCCTTTTTTTACTCTAATAGGTAGGCCTACATATGACTACCCTAAGGGTTGACTACTACTCACTCTAAGGCCACTAATGTTACCTATTGGAGTTAAATGTACAAATATGTCCGTTTAAGAGTCTGTTTCCGTGCCAGCTGTTACCCCCCCAAAAGATACAATTGTGGCCCCTTTTTTTTTTTTCTGTGTGGCCTGGATGAGTGTAAGATTTCCCGGCCTGAAATTGCGTCCCAGTTTGGCCCTGATACACTATCATGTCAAGTTTTTTTTTAATGTTTTTGAAAGAAGTCACTAATGCTCACCAAGGCTGACTTTATTTAATCAAAAATACAGTAAAAATTGTATATTGAGAAATATTATTAGAATTTAAGATAACTGTATTCTGTTTGTCATCCTTCAGAAATGATTCTAATATGCTGATTTGGGGCTCAAAAAACATTTCTTATAAGTGAAAACTGTTGTGAATATTTTTTTTTTTTAATTTTTGGAAACCGATAATTTTTTTTCAGAATTCTTTGATGAACAGAAAGTTCAAAAGAACAGCATTTATTTGAAATGTGTGTGTGTGTGTGTGTGTGGTGTTACACAAAGTATCACTGTCATTTTTTATCAATTTAATGCATCCTTGCTGAATAAAAATATTTTTTTTCTTTCAAAAAAAAAAAGTTAATGTTGTGTTAAGTATTTTTGTCGACCTTTTGTCTCGTTGCAAACCCACAATAACAATTAGCAACAACATTTCCTTCTTTCATATTCCACATTAGCATTTCTCTGCCCATCTGCATTTTTCTCTTCTGAAAGGCAGATTGGTGTTATCTGTCCTTGACATTTCAGGCGCATTTTTCAAACCATTGTCTGTCTCTTTGTGGCATTCACTATGTCTCAGTTTCTCCTTGTTTGGAGAGTGTTTTGACTGCTTTTCGGTCATTCATTTTCACAGAACGCAGCCAGACTGCAGTTATATTAAAAAAAATGTCTGTCTGCAAACATGCTGAAAATATGTCTTGACAACCTGAAAAACACAAGTGAACAAACTTGTGTCTGTTATTGCTCCTCATTTTGACTCTTGTAGTGCTATTCATTTTATTCATTCCCACTCGTCCTTTTGTTATATTTCTGTTTTGTAGTTTTTCACCAATCTTTTTTTGTGTTTGACTCTCTTGTCCCTCTCTCCTTCACCATCACCCCTCTCCCCATCTCTCTCTTTTTATTATTTGATGGATGATCTGTGTGTAGGAGGATATTCTGGCTGTAATAGACAGACACGGACAGCTAAATGTTAAGGGCCTCATAAAACGTGCTTGGCCTCCCCCAATGCTCTCCATCCTTTAACCCGCTCCCAGCGTCCCTCCATAACTCGTTTTCTTAATTTCATGTCCCCTATTCCTCCTCCTCATCTCTCTTATGCTTGTTTGTCCATTCTTCACCCTGACTTTTGGATATGAGTGTACGTTGCAGATGATATTGATTGTCATTGGTTTCAGGAATTACAACTGCATTAGAATATGGAAATGAATCCCCCTAAATTATCGCACTAAAAGGTCAATTGACAACCGAATTTAGTCACATGAGTGAAAATGCTTGTGTTTTGGATTTTAGTATAAATTTAAATTCACCACAATATTTGTCATTACAAATTATATTATCAGTATAACAGAGTGACAAGTTGAACTGAAAAATGAACATGAATTTTGGAAAGTCCTACAATTTGATTTGTCCCTCTTTTGCTCAAGAGTCCATAAACTCTACAAGTTTGTGTAAAATCTGATGATCTGATGTTCTAAGAGCAGCTTGAGCTTTAATGGAAGCAAGAATGTCTGACTTTTTCAAACATTTAGTTATTTTATTTGATTAGTGACAAGACAATATTACATACATATACATGTTATGTTAATAAATATTAATTCGTAAAATAATATACATTTTATATCATCATTTTGTAGGGTTTTTTTCTCAGATTTTCAACTTTCAATGTAAACATTTATGTGCAAAAGTGACACAGTAATGCAAATATATGGAAGGTGTGTGCTTTCAAAGTGTGTGTGAGTATGTTTGTGTGTGTGTGTGTGTGTGCGCGCGTTTTTGTGACAAATGAGGACATAAATTTGTATAATGACAAAGGTATGACATAGGTATTACAAGGAGAAGGTGACTTTTCAGGACATTACCCCATGTCCCCACTTTTCAAAAGGCTTATAAATAATTCAGAATTAGTTTTTTTTGAAAATCTGAAATAGCACAAAGTTCCCTGTAAGGGGTAGGTTTAGGGGTAGGGTTAGGTTAAGGGGATAGAATATACAGTTTGTACAGTTTATAAACCATTACGCCTATGGAGAGTCCCACCTTTCACAAAAACAAACTTGTGTGTGTGTGTGTTTGTGTGTGTGTGTGTGTGTGTGTGTGTGTGTGCGCGCGCACGTTTTTCTATCCGGTGGGGGACTTGTGAATTCATACAGACTCATGGGACTCGTGTCCCCACTGTGACCTTTAAATTGAGGTCCCCATGGGGAAACAAGCTTATAAATCATACAGAGTTTTTTTTTTGACAATGTAAAAATGCCTGTAGTTTTGTGTGAGGGGAAGGTAAGGGGATAGAAAATACAGTTTGTACAGTATAAAAACCATACAATCATGAATGTCCCCCACAATGATCGTAAACCAAACGTGTGTGTGTGTTTGCATGTACTGTGAATAAGTGCATTATTTGATGTGAATCGGTGATCTCACTATTAATCCCTCAAACTGGAGTGTTTCTGTTTCAGATCACCAGTCTGTGGAGTGTATGAGGGATTTATAATGCATGAGCACTGCTGCATGTGTGTGTGTGTGTGGAGTCTAAATCGGTCTATGCTTCATATCACTGTGAATACAATTACACTCAACCATTCACCTCTTTCACAATACCACAACCTTTTTATTGTGGTATTGTGCCTTAGGGGTATTGTATAACCAGTATCTCCCTCTCTGTGTTGTCTTTGAGTTTTTAACATGCTTTATCATTATTCTCACAAAATTCTATGGTTTAATGATAATTCGATTCAGTTGAATTCAAATCTATTTGTGTAGCACTTTTCACAATACGTATTATTTCAAAGTAATGTCCATATGGCAGTAATATACAGCTGTAATATGTTACGTGGTTAGTTAACATCTTGTATTTAATTAATGTATTTAGCAGACACAAGGAACATGTTAGGCAGCAATTCAAATTCGTAACGATTAAGAATATAAGGATAGTTTTGTAAGGCCTCTTTGATCTGCTCATGAAGCCGAAATTCAGGAACTCTAACAAAACAGATGCCATGCAACAAAACACATATAAACTTTCTAATCTGAAGAGAAGATCTCAAAGAAAACCATTTGCTCAACTGTCCCTTCACCCATCCTTCCCTCCTGGGCATATGGCCCGGGTCACTGAAAGTCGGTCAAGAACTCAAGTTACTACACTTGCATATTGTGGTTATTATATCTTAAGAATTTGATTTTAACCTTTTCATGTTTAGTATCATTTTATGTGTCTTAGTGCGATTGGTAAAATGGTCTCAATTTGACAGCATTCACTTATATTATGAGAAAGATTGAAATCTTTTGAAGAATTCTGTCCTGCTGCTGAGGGGTGGGTCTCCCTCAGGTCTGTGAGAATGTTTTCCCTTCTCCGGCCAGGTGTGACCCTTGGGTCACGGGATCCTGACAAATCAAAAGGTCCTTTATGTTTTTACAAATGATTTGAAGATTTCTCTGTTCTGGTCTGGATATATAAGGAAAGTGGCAAGACATTAATTTGGGATTCTGTAACCAGAAAAGCCCCACACTGGAACGCTGCACTAGAACTCTCACATGCAGCTGTGTGTTTCTCTGCTGTCGGGTATGCATTTCTTTGTATTTTCAAATATGTAATTGTGTTAAACACATTGTGCTCATAGAACACACACTATAGTTGTTTGTGCTACTACATGTGCACATAGACTTTTTTTATTTATTTTTTACTAAACACTTGATTGCTTTGCCGTAAGTGTTATATGAAATATGAATGCTGTGCATTCTAGACCATGTGTCTTGTGTAAAATTAGTATAACTGTAACACTGGAATGGTCCAGCAATTTCAAGTTACATGTGTGACTATGTTGAATTTGTTTGTCTCCTACATGGAACATTCGCCTATTTCCCATATAGCTACAGTAATCTATGTACAGGAGCATAGAATTGCCATGTGGCTTCAATGTGATTCACAATTGCATTATGTCTTCTGAACTGGTTTCTAATTGTTTAATTATGTAATTAGCCTGACAGATTCTTACCTGACAAATAAAATGTTATATTTGATTTATACGGAATTCTCCTGAAATCATTATGACTATATAGATCATGTGGTGGCCGATGTTACCTCAAATCTGTGTCCAGTATAGAACAGCCTAAAGGCTCATGACTGAGTGGAGCAGTAGGAACGCCATTGGAGATCTTTTGAATTTTGATTTTTTTGTTCTGAGCAAGCAGTCGGTGGCTGACATAGAGGTTAACTAACCCTGCATTCTCTGACTAATTTTGGACTCTGATCCATGTATGGCCGACATGAGACTCAAATGCGACATTGGGTCCCTGATGAACACATAGCTAGGCTAAAATTGAAACTGATAAATTAAGTGAACTTTGCAGAAGAGCAAGTAAAATACCTACAGTACATGCATTACACCTTCGCACATGCCGTTGGATTCTATAGTTGGGCCAACGGGTGGTCCTTACATTTTGTATATCAGTCCAAAGTTGGCGTTATCTGAAATCTATTCAAGCATCGTCTGAATTATTTGCAGGTAGACAGAAACAGGAATCGATAGAAACAGAAGAGCGAAAGGAGAAGAATTAGTGTAGCTGCTGTTCGTAGATTTTCAGGAAAAATATGATCATGTGTATTTGGTTTTATTTCATCAGATATACAGGTGCATCTCAATATATTAGAATGTTGTGGGAAAGTTCATTTATTTCAGTAATTCAACTAAAATTGTGAAACTCGTGTATAAAAACAAATTCAATGCACACAGACTGATGTGGTTTAAGTCTTTGGTTCTTTTAATTGTGATGATTTTGGCTCACATTTAACAAAAAACCACCACCAGTTCCCTATCGCCATATGAGAAGCTGGTGACATTCAACAGCTATCAACTCAAACCCTGCAAAGTTTTCCTGAGTCCTCAATGTCCCTCAGTTGGTTCACTAGGCTACACAATCATGGGGAAGACTGTTGATCTGACAGTTGTCCAGAAGAAAATCATTGGCACCCTTCACAAGGAGGGTAAGCCAAAACATTCATTGCCAAAGAAGCTGGCTGTTCACAGAGTGCTGTATCCAAGCATGTTAACAGAAAGAAGTTGAGTGGAAGGAAAAAGTGTGGAAAAAAAAAAGCACAACCAACCGAGAGAACCGCAGCCTTATGAGGATTGTCAAGGCAAAATCGATTCAAGAATTTGAGTGATTTTCACAAGGAATGGACTGAGGCTGGGTCAAGGCATCAAGAGCCACCACAAACAGACATGTCAAGGAATTTGGCTGCAGTTGTCATATTCCTCTCGTTAAGCCACTCCTGAACCACAGACAAACGTCAGAGGCGTCTTACCTGGGCTAAAAACAAGAAGAACTGTACTGTCGCCCAGTGGTCCAAAGTCCTCTTTTCAGATGCAGCAAGTTTTGTATTTCATTTGGAAACCAAGGTTTTAGAGTCTGGAGGAAGGGTGGAGAAGATCATAGCCCAAGTTGCTTGAAGTTTAGTGTTAAGTTTCCACAGTCTGTGATTATTTGGGGTTCAATGTCATCTGCTGGTGTTGGTCCATTGTTTTTTTTTTTGAAAACCAACGTCACTGCACCCGTTTCCCAAGAAATTTTGGTGCACTTCATGCTTCCTTCGGCTGACCAGCTTTTTGAAGATGCTGATTTTCTTTTCCAGCAGGATTTGGCACCTGCCCACACTGCCACAAGCACCAAAAGTTGGTTAAATGGCCATGGTGTTGGTGTGCTTGACTGGCCAGCAAACTGGCCTGACCTGAACCCCATAGAGAATATATGGGTTATTGTCAAGAGGAAAATGAGAAACACGAGACCAAAAAATGCAGATGAGCTGAATGCCACTGTCAAAGAAACCTGGGATTCCATACCACCTCAGCAGTGCCACAAACTGATCACCTCCATGCCACGCCGAATTGAGGCAGTAATTGAAGCAAAGGAGCCCCTACCAAGTATTGAGCACACGTACAGTAAATGAACATACTTTCCAGAAGGCCAACAATTCACTAAAAATGTTTTTTTATTGGTCTTATGAAGTATTCTAATTTGTTGAGATAGTGAATTGGTGGGTTTTTGTTAAATGTGAGCCAAAATCATCACAATTAAAAGAACCAAAGACTTAAACTACTTCAGTCTGTGTGCTTTGAATTTATTTAATACACGAGTTTCACAATTTGAGTTGAATTACTGAAATAAATGAACTTTTCCACGACATTCTAATTTATTGAGATGCACCCTGTATGACAATCAAGTATGAAAGCATTATCTGGTATCTAGAAGTTTCAGCATCTCATCGTCTCTGTGTCAGGTGTGTGAGTCAACATTGATGGCCTGAGTTAATATAAAACATTAACACTCAATTTCTTGCAAAGCGCTCTCAGACCTCTGAAAGAAAGCGGCAGTGTGAAAACACCTTTAATGTGCTCTTTGATTCTTTCCCACTGTCTTGCTGTCCCAAATGTTCTCTGTTTCTCTCTCGCATTCACACGCATCTCTCCTCGTCCATGTGCTTTCACACCTTCACATGAAGCCTATGACAACTCACCTTATTCTCAAAATGAGTCATGTCACTTTCAGAGATTGTCAAGACATCCTGATCCATGCTGACATCACAGAGCTCAGCATGTGCTGCAGTTTTTCGTGGCTGTCACAGGTGGTGGACCAAAATTTGTGCAGACAGACATGTTGGTGGTTTCTTACGGCTTCATTAGAAGTTACAAAGATACATAAGACTGTCATGAGCATTTTACTTGTACATATCTTTTGTATGCATCTTCATATCCTTCCTTCTTTCTCATTCTTGCACAGCATTGTGTGGTTATTAAGATGGAGCCGGCCCTGCATCCCAAGGTACCATGTGAGATTCTGTTTATTAGGAAGGAGGACCAACGGAGGGAATTAATGGGGAAAGACGAGAGAGATAAGACGAGGAGTGTTTTATTTGAGGGATTTTGACGGTCACCCATTAAAGAGGAGGAAAAATGGTGAGGGAGGATGGGATGTGCAGAGTGAGAGAAAATGAAGATTGATTGAGGGATGTAGAAGGAGGAGGAGGAGGAGGGGAGAGAAAGACACAGTGGAAGCTGAGTCAGCACATTGAAGCAGCTATGAGGGAAATAATTGAGGGCCCTACTGTGTGCGTAAGTAATAAAATAAACGCGAAAAGTTTGCTTAAGTCATAAAAAAAGCACAAAAAGACACTTTTTCATTTCTTTATGCATTCCTTTCTATTGTCTTTTGTTTTGTCCTGACATTTTGTGCTCTGTTCCTAAACTACAGAGGCAGCATTATAAGGCATCACGGGCATGTTCCTGACGTGACGGCAACAAGGTACGCAGATTAATTATCCTGTTTTCTAAGATACTTCATTTTAGTCAAATTCTAAGTCAGCACTGCATGCATCCTTAGTGGACAAGCTCAGTTGAAAAATAAGTCCAAAATGAAGGATGAGGCGAGAGAAATGTCGATTATAAATTAACTTGCATTTCATTCAATACTTAAAAGTATTGATGAACAAACAGTCCGGTGTAATTAAAAATGGATTGTTTCACCCAATATGTGTGTGAAATATTTTATGCTTATTGGAGAATTGTGCTGTTAGCTTAGCAACGTGCTAATGTCAAACTCCTTTGAAATCAATTGTGAGTCGAGTCTCCTGTGTGGCTGTTTGTGCTGAATTTGCTGCCTGTGTAGGCAGCAAGGCAGCTACTGAGGTTTGGAACAGTGCCTGTTTTTCTGCCCCGGTAGTTCTTGTAGGCAACATTTATACATACATTTTTATATACTTGGATATACCTTGAAATGTACAACATGGATGTGTTGACAGCATCTAAAACTTAAAAGCATGTGTTATAATTATATTTTACAATTATATAGTTGTTTGTTTTTGAGGCACTGAGACTCTAAAGCTAACCACTTCTCAACAATATAAAATGTAATAGAAAGATAAATGTATAGAGACAAAATTTTAGTTAAACAAAAATTTTATATGCCTATTTAAATTTTTCTCATTGCTCAAATAAAATAAATTCATCCTATTAATTCAATTTTCTATAAGCCTAAACAGAGTCGTAAACATTTGTCTCTAAAGTTGCTCATATGTAAAATGCTTATGATTTAGATGCTAAATTAAAAGCTTAAGTTGATTAGAAGTGACAGTAAAGACATTTATAATGTTGCGTAAGATTTTTTTGTTTCAAATAAATGCTGTTCTTTTGATCTTTCTGTTCATCAAAGAATCCTGAAAAAAAGATTTTCTATTAAGCAGCACAGCTGTTTTCATCACATTGTTTTTAATAATAAATCAAGATCTGCACCCGAAGTCCGCAGATTGGAATGATTTCGGAAAAGACTCATGTGACCACTCCTGCAGTAATGAGTGCTTTAAAAATTTCAGCTTTGCCAACACAGGACTAAATTACATTTTTTAAAATAATTAAATCTACAAACAGTAAATTTTCATTGTTTAAATTTTCAACAGTATTAGTGTTTCTATGTATTTTTCGATTAAATTACATGCAGCCGTTGTATGGCATAGGAGAACTCTAAAAAAAAAATAGTGACCACAAACTTTTGAATGTAAATTTACTGTATATCGTATGTTTACCTAGGTAACAGAGTATAAGTTTATCTTCTCTCGTTACTTTACTGGTACCTCACACACGTTGTCCATGTGAGTTCATCTCAGTAGAGTTTATCGAATTGTAACGCGATGACCATCTGCGCGTATACAGTAGAGAAAGACAGCATGAGGAGCTAGAGAGAGACATGAGTGGAGGAAGTGGTGGCCTGAGGAACTGTCACGTGTCTCTCTGAAGGACGGCTTCCCAATAAATGCCACTTCCCATCAGGCAGTAGGGCTGTCACTGTTTCTGACTATTACTGAAACTATGCCACTTTATTTCATAAAAGAGAGAGAGAGAGAAAGGAACAAAAGAGAGGTAAATAAAAAAGGGGTGTCCTGAGGAGGGTGGGGAGAAAATAACATAAAAGAAACAGGATGTGGCTGACAGAAAAAAGAAGGGTCACTGTAAATGTGTAGTCATTCTGTAGACGTTTATTCAAAGAGACACTGAGCTTACAAGATGGAGAGATGGATGGATTGATGATGAAAAGAGGGATGAGGAGGCAGACATTTTCTGACTTTAGGTAGTGACTTTCTCTGTGTTCTGAATCTTTCCTTCAAAACCAATCTATTGTCCTTCTTATCAGTTTAGTTCGATAGTGGTTTCGGCCTTTCCGTTCTTGACTTTTCGTCATATACCAGGTAATCCTTCTGCAGTCTGCTAGATCCACTGAACTGCTTACACTTCACATAATAGGCCTGTTGGTGGCACTTGGGCTTCTGTTAATCAACTATAGTTTCATCAAACGCTAAAGGGTGGATCAGGTATAGCAGAACATAAATCATAGGATCCTAATTAACCACACTGCTTAAATTATGAGACGATTGCATTCATAGGTTACCTATAGTCAATTCGCTCATCATTTGCTTGTGTAAATAGGATAAAGACAATACAAAGTGTCCCAATTAAAATTTGAGCCTTTTGTTTAAGAGGCAACACAACTCACCTTATCCGCAATTCAATGGCAAATCTCACAGCTTTTGCCTCACATACGGTAAAAAAAATTTAATATAATCCTGCAGTAGATTTTTGGAGCCATGTCGTTTACTGGGTGCTCGGGGGGGCGCGGTGTGCTCGGTCTTGTTGTGGTCTTCCGGTCGTTGTGTTGGGGGTGTGGCCCTAGTGTCCCAGAATCATTCGACTTCAGAAGGCATTGGTTTTCTGCCCCAACCCGCGGTATATGTCGTTGAGCTCGGCGCTCTTTTTTTGTTGGTGCGTCTTTCAGTCATACGGGCTCCGGGCAAGCTGGGGTCTTACTCGCCATATCTCGCTGTGTCGCGTTCCTACGTCCCATCCTTTGGTGCCTTGGTTTTTCTTTCTTTACTTTCTTGTCCTATGATTTGGCTTGTTCGGAACCCCTTTCAAAACGAGCTTACACAGGTTTGTAGGGATCGTCACAAACGGTAGGAGGGAGTTCTGAACATCCATACTCAATTACATTCAAGGATGCCATTAGAACGGGAATCGACTAGGTGTGTGACACGCACCAGTGACCTTGGAGGTAAGATGATCTTGAATGGTAGGTCGTAACAGTCGAGGCCTGGAAGTCGCTCGGGACATCCACGCCAGAACAGGGACAGCCAAAAGTAAAGGGCTTATAGAATCGTTGTGTTTAAGTGGAGGTTCCGCCGTTGGGGGGCGCCGCCGAGGTCGCCAACGGTGCTGGCGTTCTCAGGGAACTATGGTGACTACATAAACTGTGCAGAAAAGGATGTTCAAGAGAGTCGGGAGATCACGCCGGGGCTCACCAGATGGCAGGAGACAGAGTGAGGCGGAGTTCATTGAGCCCGCGCGGGGAAGAAGGCGTGTAGGAAAGAGTACTGAAAAAGAGTGACTCAAGTAAACGGCCATTACCAGTTCACAAAGAAGGTCGACTCACATGAAATCTACGAAGGGAGGCTAAGGAGTAATGAGTACTACATTGTAAAAGGCTCATGAGTATTGAGGTATGATACTGTGGAGCTGGTGGATCTACCCCCCCGGCATAATAAACTTAAAAATGTTACATTTTCTATAATGTCCAGGATCTGTGTGTCAGAAGCACGTGAATAATATCTATCTCCAGCGTTGTGAATCTGCTTTGAAACTGCCAAACTGCTTTGTTAAAATACTCACCACACCGCTCGAAACTATTCGTTGGTGAACGAAAATAGGAAAGTTATGCCTTCAAGTTCAATCAGCCCCCTTTTTTTAATATCACCGGTGGCTAAAGTGTCTGAACAATAGTTTACCAAAATCATGTGTAAGGCCACTAGAGCAGCCTTGCTGGTGGGTTTGCGACGCAGTAACATATGTTACAAGTTTAAAACAAGTGCGAATATCCCACGACCATGATGAAACTATAGTTCCGCTCGCAGCACTGCCGGCCATGAGTAGTCTTTGGGTTAAAATGAGAAGCCCATGTCTCTTCGCAAACGGAGCCGGTTTAGCGTTTTGCGCAATACACCTAATCAAATAACACTCAGCTTTTTATAATTTAATTTTTACATTTAAACATAAATGCACATTTGTTTAGAATGATGGGTGCAATCAATACCGCCATAGCCTATTTACACTTTAGCCCTCGAAATGTTCTATGTTGCTGTTCTACACAATTTGTAAGGAAAATGCCATATAAAGAGGTCGAGGTAATTTCATGGGGACGTCTTTTTCAATCATGAAATACACACCCACACCAGTCTCTTTGCTGCGAATGCCGCGAGGGTCTCTGTGACTGCACCAGCATCGGCTCCACAACTTTGGTAAAATTGTATATCTTGCCGCGTTGTCCCTTGTTAGATGCGCGCATCTGATTGTATAAAAGGATTAAAAAAGAAAATTTTAATTACCAAGCTGCTTTTATTACATACTCGCTGGTGCCAGAGGTCGTATAACCCGACGTTCACATCATTGAAGGTGCCACGATTGATCTGTTCCAATTTGTGTTTGTTGCCCAACCTTTTTTCACAGGCGCGCGGCCTCACGCGGCCTAAACTCATCAAAAGTCAACAAGTTCAACAAGCAACAAAGACTTATCCAAGTGACTGCTGCAGAACACGCGAGAGAGGCACTTGCGGGAGTTAACACTGTATGCAATACCCGGAACCTCACACCAAATTTCAGGCTGTGTAGATAGGCAAGCATATATACAAATTATTTAGTAAGCAGAAATCCGAAATTTAACATATTACGTTAGAGGAAGATGCGACGGAATTGACGCTTGAAGAATGCGCTTCCAGCAGCCACGATAAACAGCTGGCGGTTAAAGTATTCTATGCGCAATTTGATTTGACGAAAGTCACAAGACAAACTCTCTATCCAATCACGTTGATGGAAAAAAATAAAATTAAAATAAGCATGTAAAGACCACAAACGGAGGAAAATAGTGAATGACGATGTGTCCGAATATTGTGATCCCATCCTCGTAATTAGTGCCTGTCCTATTTACCCTCCTCAGTGCACACCACAACAGCAGTGGCAACACACCCAAACCGTGTTTAGCGAACACACACCCAGAAGCATGGGCAGGTTCGAGTGCGCGCATTTAATGCTGCTGGGCTCCCGGGAGTAGTTGGGGTTCTTTGATTGCTCAAGGGCATCCTCAGTCGTGGTATCTTTTGCATGTCTGGCGGAGAGAGTTCTGTCACTGTCACTCCTCCCCCCACCTATAATCCCTGCTGTTACGAGACTCGAACCCACAACCTTTGGGTTATGAGTCCGACTCTCTAACCATTAGGCCAGACGGGACTGGGGGGTCCGCCACAATAGCGGAGTAAAGTTACCGATACTCCTTACAATTTCTCAGACGTATGTAAAGGTACACATATACTCGCAATTTTTAAACTCAAAAAAGTACAATTACTGATAAAAACTAGGCTACTTAATTACTGTAACGTGAGTATTTGTAATTCGTTACTTCAAAAACAGCCCCTGCTCTGTGCCTTATCTAGTCAGACTGTATACTGCAGGTGCTTCACTCACACACATAGTGTGCCCCGTTACCTTACAACATCATGCCTTCATTATGTCACTATCATCTATATACATCACTCCACATCGCGATTTGCACTCACCTCTGCCTATAAACAATCACACCCAAAAACAAGTGCATACTCAAAAGAAATCCCTTCACTCAGATACAAAATTCATATTATGTCTCTTTCCACGCTCTCACACACACACCTAGGCTTCTGTTAGTCGAGTGAATAATTACTTTGCCAAAGGGCACAGCTATGATCCCTGACTGGTATTTAAAGTCCCGTCAGTGAATTTAAATCACTTCCTCTGATTCACAGTACCTCACTCTGAAGTGGAGATGTCCTTTACAGCTGCCCCACTGAGAGAGAGAAAGAGATTTCTACTGCTGTCACAATGATCGACTCGCGACGCCTGTTTTAGCTTTGTATGTCTGGAGGCATGTAGGTGTGGGGTGTGAGATTGCACCGCTATCATAGATTCTGTCTGACGCAATGTAAAGCTTGTCCAGGTGAGTATAAAGGCAGATTGCTTTAAAATAGATAATTCAGTGTCAGGAGACACACTTAAAAATGGATAATTCCGACCCTGCAAATTCTACATTAATTTGCTAAGTAATTTGGCAGCCGTCAAGTCCTGCTATGTCTAGTGGATGTACTTTGGTTGAAAAAATAATGATTAGAAGGTTATAAAATATAAATGTAACTACTTTTGATCATTACTGCTGGGATTTACAATGATTTTACCATTTTAGGAGTTTTAGGCACTCCAATGTGAATCATGCCCAAGATACACACACTATGTTGTAAAATCGCTGTATCTGCTCTGTGTGTGTGTCCGTTTCTCCATTGCTATTTTATTTATCAATTCATTTATTTATTTATTTAAATAATATATTGAGTTCACATTTATTGTCTTTTCAGCTTCTGGACTAAGACCAAAGTAAGCCCTTAGTTATTTGAAAGTTTCCGAGTTGGATACAGCAATTGTTCTAGGCTTTATGGGTTTTGTTAGCTTCCTCAGAAGTCTCTAGAGGAGATTTTGTCAAGCCAGATCATTAAAAACAGACCAAGTCATTGATTCAAGGTGAAAGGTAGTGTAACACTGTGGAGACAAACACATTTGCTGTAAGAAAAAAAAAAGAAAAAAGAATGAAACCATTGAGGAGTCAGTCAAGCATCTCTCAAATGAGCTATATAATCTCAATCTACATTTCTACAAAGAGTCAACTTTTTTTTTCTTTCAGCCAATATAATGCTAATAAATACACAATACATTCTAATGAAATTATTATTGTACACACTATTTCCTCAACATTCTCTCAAAATAATTTCAAATGAGAAATTATCCATTAAAAGGCTGTTGGAAGAAATTAAAATGTGCTGCTCTGAACCATCTGTTAAAAGACTCGCACCTTTTTTAGGTTTAAAGAGGTTTCAGATCTTTTAACAGCAAGATTGAAATCTTCATTACAATTTGATTCATCCTATTACATCCATTGAGAGTTCGAGTTTTCAGATCAATGGAATATTGTACTCGTACTGTATAATCCAGCCATTAATTTGATTTTGCAAGGTCTGTGGGAGATTATTCTAATTAAATTACAATGATTAGTTTATTCATGTCATCTTATTCTGGCCCCTGGGGCTGTTTCTCTTCTTTTATTCCTAACAGCCTTGCAGATGCTCATTCATTTTGTTTTCTCACACCAGATCTCTCTCTCTCTCTCTCTCTGCCTCTCATATTTTTTCATCGAGTCTTTGGTCTTCCGCTCCTTCCTTCCCTTGCGGGCACCTAAAACATAGTGCTGTGTTTTCTCTCTCTCTTTCCCTATCTTCTGGTGTGTGTTGAGCAGTGAATTCTCGAGTATTTGAGGAAGTGCTGTTAGCTGCATTGATTGTGGGTGCTAGTGTTTATCTTGTAACCCATGCGTGCTACATCCTGTGTGTACGTCACAGTCACCTATCCCTGTCTCGACACTTTCCCGGCGTCAGAGATCTGGAGGAGCTATTACAATGCCTATACATGGAAACCCTTCCGAAATGTTTGTGCTCAACGTTTTGTTGCCTGCTCACCTTCTGGTCTGCTGCAAATACTTAGATTACTGAAAGAACAAGAGAGAACACAATATTCCACAGATGTGAATCTGATGTAACAGACTCTACTAATGACTATCCTCTTAACTATCTTGGGTTTCCAGGTAACCGCTATCTACATTGGTTTTTCTAGGCATGGAGTTCTTCTGACTGTCCTACTCATCTTGCTCACTTCTCTCGGTTCTTTTGCTCTTTTTTCTCTGCAATTTGGACTTGCGTTTCGGTGGTCTTTTTTTCTTGAGTATCCGTGAACCTTTTGTGTGATTCTTCAGGTTGGGATCACGTCCTTCTGCACCTTGGGAACCTTTTCATAGTACCAGAACTAATTGTGGAACTACCCACTTTTTGGCGTTTTTGGCACCGCTAGGAACTGGGTTCAATTTTCGTACCCGGACTGCCTTTTTCAAGAACCGATTACTCCTCTCTGGGTCTAAACTCCACAAAAACTGGTACTAAGCGTCAGACCGCAAAGGTAGACCTTGATGGCCAACAACAACGTACGAAAAAACGCACTCACGCCCGCCATGATTTAAATCGCCATGTGAACATCCTGTAACATTGTGCCACTAATTTCGCAAAGTATGGAGCACGCGATAGATGGATGAACGCTGAAGTGCAGGCACTTGTAGCAAATGTAGCACTGCCAGTTGTCATTGGAGATTCTTAGTCCTCCTTTCCGTTCTTTCAATTCTTTACGTATACGCCGACTTTCCATGTCCATTATTGTGAAACCCGCGAGACACAACCAAACACACTGCTCCGATCACAGCATCCTCCATCCTCCTAATAATGTAATGTTGTTCTTCTTTGTTTCCGTTGTTGAACGGCGCGCACAAATGACGTCGCTGTCGACCAGCTTACGTCACTTCCTAGTACACACTGTCAGTGCGAATGCAACCCTTTAAATGCTACTGGGGAAAAGTTCGCGCGAAATCGTCCCATTACTTTAGTACTGTAACATTTAGTTCTGGAACTAAAGCGGTGCAAAAGGCCCTTATAAACTAAAAGAGTTACATCAATATTGATGATTCGTTATGAAAATCAGGCCAACATCTCGTGGCAAAGAAAAAATAGCACTCAGTCCACCAGATTCTGCGTTCTCATGGTCTGCTGTTAATGCTAGATTTGCCAATCTATTCCATCAGGTCAAAATTCATAACAGACTAGACTAGTCTCTAGTTGTCATCTGAATAATTTCAAATATTAGCACTTATTAGCGTCTTCTGCCATGGTCTTATATTAATGAGATAGTTTGCCCTAAAATGAAAATTCTGTGATCGTTTACTCACCCTCAAGTTGCCCCAAACCGGTGTGAGTTTCTTTTTTCTGATACAAATTAATATATTTTGACCATCTTCCAAACAGTTTATGGTAGCCATTGATTTCCATAGCATGGAAGAAAATACTATGGAAGTCAATGGCTACTGTCAAATGTTTGGGTACTAACATTCTTCAAAATGTCTTCTTTTTGTGCTTAGGACGAAAAAAATACAGGTTTGAGACAGCTCGAGGGTGAGTAAATTATGGCAGAATTTACATTTTTGGGTGCAAGTATGCATCCATTTAAAGAAATGTTCCGGGTTGAATATAAGTTGATCTTTATCGACAGCATTTGTACCGTAATGCCTATACCACAAGAAATCATTTTAACACGTCCCAGATTTTAGACAGATCCCTCCAAACCAAAAGATTCTTACAATGAAAATGAATTCTAGAAGGTTTGAAAGCAAAAATGTGAAGCCTGTATATTTGTACATCCTTCAGTGAATGATTAATTAAAAACCTGTTTATTGTTTGAATTCATTATTTCAGTCAAACTTCTTGAGTTGGCAGCACTTTACACTTTTTGAGGTGGAATGAAAAATGTGGTTATGCATTATCAAATGCTAAGTGAAGACTAGAGTTCTACACATTCAAGGTCAGTAAGCAATTCTGTTTCATGCCAACATGCATAATATTAATCTTGTGATTATACTTTTCAAGCCGTGTATTTTATTGTTTATTGGTCTGTATACTTCCAAGTGACTTTAATTGTAATTTAACCATTCAGACCAGGGACAATAGCTATACCGATAACTATTAATGTCCACAATAATGCATGATAACATTCTATTTATAATAAGCATACACTGAAGTTTTGTCATTTGTCACTTTAAATGCTCCAGCTCTTTAAAGCAGGATGAATTCTGACTGGCTGTCAAAGTTTTTTTTATCATTCATCAGCCGTGATAAAAAAAAAACCCAGTCTTTGAAAGGTGATTCCATAGTCACCCTAATTGTTTCTCTATACTGTAATCATTATAACTGTGGTGTGGACTCTGCTGTTCTTTGAAAATTAGAATGATTTTATACCTGTATCTTTATGGTTATAGTTATCGTACTTGGTGGGAATGTGCCTTTATTTTATTTATATTGGAACAAGTAAATTTTTTTTCTGTTGTTAACAGCATGATTCCACATATGCTGTCAATAGGGCTTAACTTTTAACCCGAAAGATTCCATGATGTAGTGGACGTACCAACCGTTATCATCAACCTGTATAGTATCATCCAACAAATTTGTTCATAATAATGAGTACTAATGTTTTAGTTTACTGAGCATCTTTCTTATGATCGTCTGAAAGTGTTTCTCACATGTGCCTTGTATCACAACAAGGCCTGCCTGTAATTGTTGTTGTGGGCTTCCTCTCGATGCGCTCTGGAGGATGTAGTGTTATTCCTGATTTCACACCTCCCAGCGCGTTTATTAAAACTCCCAAAAGAAGGGTTGGTGTTTTTTGCTTCATGCATGTTTTATAGACATGTTTTATGCTTTGTGTATAATTTATTTAAATGTCAAAGTTGTTAATTTTTCTAGATGAACTTGAAAATCATAATCAGTTTCTTAAAGGCCTGGTACATTTCTCCAGTGGCACAGCAGACAGCTTTTTTTTTTTTATTCTAAAACATATCAGCTTTGCTCAAGAATATTAATTGCGTGATGAAATATCTGTAATTTATATGCTGCTTGTAATAAATGTATCTCATCAGTATATGCATATACAGTTTGCATTATTATTATTATTTTATCTTTTTTTCTTGTGATAGCAATATAACAAAAGTTGTTTCTTGTGATCGGGATTTTCTCATGAATTTCTGGTAGGTTGCAAAGCATTTAGTCGACGCCTCAGTCTCTTGAGTTGACTGGCAGTAAAACTGACCACTTGTTCAGGGTCACTATAGTGTCTACAATGATAAAGTTGAATTTGAAGTGGTTTATCACTGACAGACATGAAGCAGCTTTTATATTGCACTTACAAATGGCTTTAGTGACCTCCAGAACAAGAGAAAACAAGATCGTAAGGAATAACAACTTAAAGGCATAGTTCACCCAAAAATTACTCACCCTCATGTCGTTCCAAACCCGTAAGACCTTCTTTCATCTTAGGAACATACATATCTTAATTTGTGTTCCGAAGATGAACAAAGGCCTTACAGGTTTGGAACGACATGCGGGTGAATAATTAATGACAGAATTTTTATTTTTGGGTGAACTATCCCTTTAGGGCTGAATCCAATTTTGCTTAGATCTGGAAAAAAGTATCTTATCTTATTTGTTTTCGAATCACTAGAAAATAAATAATAAGACCGTAATAAATAATAAGCAATGTCTCTGCATTAGGAATTCTGTATGGCTGCTTTTAAACTTGAATGGTTGATGAATGATTGCATTTTAATAACAGCTTATTGATCAAGTTTCTTCAATGGATGTTTATGAATGATGTCTGTACAGAATGGGAAGTGACCAGAAACAAAATTGTATTACATCAAATTCAGTTTCTGAAGGCTGATCATTCATACAGTTGCTCTCTTATCATCAGATTGCATGCAGATTAATTTACTGAACGTAGGCCTTGTTGTAAAACTGCTGGCTTATGCAATAACCCAAAGTAGCTGTCTGATATTCTGTTATTTATTGATTGTGTAGATCTTTCAGAAATATTTAAACTATGTTCAATAGCCCACTGTCTTTCTTTATTCAACTCCTGTATTTGTTGTACTCCTTCCCTCTTAAATTTGTTTATCTCCCCTTATCTTTCACTCTTTTGCCAGTCTTTCTTTATGCTTTTTTATCTGTTCTGTTCTTGCTTGCTGTGTGATGTGCTGTGGGGAGCCACTGCTGGTTTGTTTTGAATTATGTTATTAACGTTGGGTTGAGCGGGAGCACACAGCCCAAATTAGAGCAGTTTCATCACTCTCTCCAAGGTTATCCTTAGGCAGGCTGTGCAAGAGGCCGGATTGGGAGATGAGAGAAAAGAGTGAGAAAGACGAGAGAGCGGAGGGCATTTAGGGACATAAAATGAAAAAAGACAAAAAGAACAGAGGGGGGAGCTGAAGTTGCTGTCAGATACAATGTTGTAATCGATCAGCTTTACAACAACATCATTTAAGCTCATTTGCATGCAATGGAATGTCAGGTTTAATTGTGATCGTGGACATATTTGTTGCCAATTATGTCCAAGAACGAAAAGAAAGTAAGAGAAACTTTGTAGCAGTAGATGTTTTGAGTTGGCACGGTGGCACTGTTTAAGTGCAATTTATTGTATAGTTTCACTGTTTCAGTCATTCTGTCATCTCTTTCTCTCTCATTCCATCTCTTTCTCCGTGTCCCTGTGGACTATTGCCTCCCGTTTTCCCCGCTTCTTGCCATAGGCACTGAATACAAGTATGCAAATAGAGCGATAACATGGACTTTCATGTTGTGCTCATGTCATCCCTTCTGTCAATCAGGAGTCAAAACAAGACGAGACCTGAGACGACAGTCACTTTAGCCTTCTGAGCTCGAGAACCAAACTCAGTGCTTTCCTTCTAATTTATTCAGATTTTTTTTTAGTCAGATGTCAGAAAACCACAATAAATGCCACCATTATCATCCATACACTATATCAACATGACACACACGTAAAATAAATAACCGAGAAAAGTCCACTGTATGTCTGACATGGTAAACAGCTATCCTCCGGTCCCGGGTTGGATTTATCGTATATATCTTGAATCATAGATAATATAATATTATTGTTTTTTTTATATCAATTTATAAATATTAATTTATTTATGTATTTATGTGCAGTATATGTCTGTTCAGTACATGTTGTACCACATTTCATTGTACAATTTGTTGCTTACAGAGGACGCTAGCTCAGTTCTGGTTCTATGGATTGACCAGGTGTCCGATGCTCCATCCAAGCCCGACAGGCCAGCCAAAGAGCCTGTCGCTATGACAACTGAAGAGTTCTTCCACTTCAACTTTTATCCTTGCCTTGGCAACGCCCAGCAGTGCGTGACAGTGTTGTGTCCTTATCCCTCTTCTGCAGTCAGAGGGAGATTCTGAGTTGTTTTGGAGACATTTCCCCTGGATATAATGGTATCTGTTCCTGTAGGGGACTGCGTTGTGTATGGGTATAAACAGATTTGCAGCCAGCTTTGTGGGTAAGTAGCATTCAAAGTGCTACCATTACCTGAAACAATTAGAAGCAAATTAGGATTGATTTCTAAACTGTACATTTTAGTGCAGCCCTCTTGTGCTCATATTCTGAGGTTTAAAATAGACACACAATAGTCAGAAAACACTTGTATGTAAATCACCAGGGGAACACTTAATGTTCTGTTGTTAGCTAAGTGTGAGAGCACGTATAAAGGAGGGCTCCAAAACATCCTGCGACCATGAGAAGAGTGAAGGGAACCACTAGGTTTGCTGAAGATGTTTCTTGAGGATCAGACAGAAAGAGAGAGAGATAGACAAAGTGAGCGGGAAAAAGAGAAGGAAGGAAGAGTGAATGAAAGAAAGTGAAAAACAGAAGGAATGAAGGAAAAAAGAATGACACAAAAGAGAAAAAAGAACGAAAGAGAAAAATGAATGAAAAAGAGATTAGCTCAAGTGCAAAAGGGATGCAAGGAAGAAAGCACACAAATGAAAGGAAGTGAACAAAAAAATAAATATAAAGAATGAGCAAAAAAGAAGGATTCTCTATATTTCAAATAGAAAGAGAGAGAGAAGGGAGGTTGAACTGAAGAAAGTGAAAGAAGGAAAGAGAAAAATGAAGGAAGATCGAATGAAAGACAACAAATTAATTGAAGGAAGAAAACTAGTTAAAGTGAACAAAGAAAACAAAGAAATATAAAGAATGAATGAACAAACAAAAGAGCGTGAGAAAGAATTAACGTTAAAAAGCAAACAAAAGTAAAATAATGACTGAAAGAATGAACTAATGATTGAGAAAAAATGAATGAAATTAAACTGAACAAACAAATAAATGAATGAATGGGAAAAGAAACAAAAAATGAATAAGAGAATGATCAAATGAAAGAATTAATGAAAATGAAGTTGAACGTTTGAAAGAATACGAACAAAATAGAACCACTAAAAGTTGAGCAATTGCACCATTATGTGAGTGTGTGTGCACTTGTGTGCAGCCAGTAGTGTAGTTAAGCTGCAGGAGATTAGGAAACTCAGTCCAGACCAGCACCTGAGGGAGAAGAGAGAAGAGAGCAGAGAGCTGTGAGCCCCAGCACTCAGTTCACCAGCAGGGCAGACGGGACATGCTGCACTGGGCAAAAGCCTGGAGTACTGACAGAGGTGTTTTATTTTCATGTGTCTGACTGAGAATTAGAGGCAAATTTGACATGACCAGACTGGCCAAACATTTCGACATGGTTTAGGAAGCAACGGAGACAGATCAAAGCATCACAGTGTGGATCAAACGTTCAGTTACACAGATCAGACACAGACCTGTTATAGCAGTCACAGGTGACTCTTCTTCTACCTTCTTTACCATTCTTTAGATTACAGGGACAAAATAACACTGTGAAGGAATCACTACATGGATTAAGTCGGATTGTAAGAATGATAGTCAGATATAAGTGATGTAAAATCAAACCATCTACTAAGCTGAATGGCGATAATGACTTTTCATCATCATACATTAAACTGTGATGTCTAAAGATTTTGTTCAACCTCATGGTGTTGTTGTGTTTTTGTTTTTTTTTTTTTTTTGCTGTTTTACCAAGAGATGAACCAGCTTATATATGATTTCACATGACGCTGCTGGTGTAAAGTGCAGGTAATTGTTGCAACTTTTTCATAGAGTAAGGACCATACACACAATGACAGTGGTACACAGGCTATTGTCAAGGTATTCTGTGCGCTGCCTGTATGTAAACACTACATTTTCGTTAGCTAGGGCGATAAACATTACATGGTCTCGTGTATCACTCATTCCTGGATAAACTGATCTATCCAACAGGATATTTCCGTCTTCATAACTCTAAATTGCATGGAAACCCACAGGGATGTATTCACCGTACTGAATTTAACTTCAGTAAAATTAAAAATCCCCCCCAACTCTCTCGGTGAGACGACACTTTGATGTTCCATATTGTGCTTTTATGTTACTCTATTTAACATCCTGAGTTTGTTTTTCAATCTTTTTCTGTGATTCTCTCCTCTTCCCCTCCCCTATATTCATTCTGTCCCTTTCTCATGTGTTTGTTCCCGGTCCATCTCCTGTTCAATTTCTCATGTTGTGCATGATTGTGCATGTTGTGCATGTTCTCATGTTGTGCATGTTGTCCACTCCCCCCCCCCCCCGCCTATCCTCACTCATTCTCCTCTTCATTCTGTCATGTACACCTGCTCGTCACTGCAGACGTCATAACTCACTGCTGTCTTTTACCTTCCATCCTTCCTCTCTGTTTTTCCTCTTCCGTCATTCACTCTGTCTTGATTTGTCCGGTAACATAAAAGGTCTGCGCATGTTTTATCTAAATCCACTTGAATTTTATATAACTGATTTTCCTTCACAATAAACAGTGTCTTCATTAAAGGTTAGCTTGAATGCCGTTCATCTAATGTGGTAAATTTACATCCAGAGAAGTCCTTGGCCAGGTAAATCTCAGAATGTAATGCAAGCTCTCCCAGTGTAGTATGATTAAATTATGCAAAATTAACATAATAATATTTATCTTTTTTTTCTCAGTGATAAACCGGCTGACTGTAAGGGAATGTTCAAAAAAGGACGAAGCAATCATGCATTCAGCAGAACAGTTATCACAGCACAAAGTCAGGAATCCTGACCAAACAAAACATATTTTCTGCTCTTCCCTAACAGTCAGAATAATAGAGAGATCGGGCTCAATGCAGACTCAACATCTCTTTTTCGGTGCTGTATTTTTAATTAAAGTGCTTTCTGTCCTGCTTTCGTTCTTTCTCATTGATATTAGGGAGGGGAGGCTTTTATCTTTTTGTGAAATCTGGTAATTTTGCTCTTAGACTTTTGCATTCTGCACTTACAGTACTGGCTTTCTTTTTAGTCTTCTTTTTGTGTCATCCTTTACTGTTCTTGTGTTTAATATACAGAGGTGAAAAAAGTGTCAGTGAGGCATGCTGTGTTAATTTTGTGTGTTAGTTTGTGTTAGCTGTGTTTGTTTTTGGAAAAACAAGCTACACTCTTAAAAGTAAAGGTTCAAAAGGGGGTTTGTAGCAATGCCATAGATCCACAGTTTTTGGTTCCCCAAAGAACCTTTCAGTGATTTGTTCTTTAAAAGTTTTTTTTCTTTAATAATTTAAAGAACCTTTTTCCACTCTAAAGAGCCATTTGTGCAATGGAAATGTTCCTTGTATATTAAAGAACCACTGATGCCCATGGAACCACAGATGCTTAAAAAAGAACCATTATTTTTTAAGAGTGTACACCAAATCAGCAACCTCTTCCACCTCTGCATAACAGCCTGCGGTGACCATTATATTTTCTTGTTCCCATGTGTTAATTAGAAGAACACTGGGAACTGATGAGCGCAGCCAAACAGGGACACAGACTGATGTAGTGGACACTCCCACCCTGAGCACCTGGGCCTGACCATTTGGTTTTGCATATTTATGTTTTTGCAGGTCACATTTGCCAGGTTGCTTAAGAGGTTCTTTAAGACATCAACTGCAGCACATCGAATACTGTACATTCACCTTTTAGAGAACCACCTTTAATGTTCAGGTCATGAGGGGGTGTTCCATATCAGCTCAATGATAAGTTTCTGAAGAGTCTTTAGATAAGGACTTCTGTGTCCTTTAAAAAACCCTCCCAAATAAGCATTGCGCATTCATCTTCACATCCGTAATAGAACTGTTCCTACCAACTCCCCCCCAACCAGCCCTCCATGCCCCAGTCCATTGCTCCACGAAGCTCTAGCCTGAGGGTAGGTAGGGCATCTCGTTGTGGTAATTATAGTCTGGGCAGACCTTCTGCACCAGTCGGTAGTCTGTGCTGTAGAAGGAAATGTAGATACAAATGACCTTAAAGGGTTTGGAGCAGATCCAGGACACGTGGCTTTGTGTCTGCTCCTGGAAGCAGGTCTTGGAGGGGTCATAGTTGCAGAGCGAGGTGCGTTTGCTGCGGTCCACCTTCTCATAGTCTACGCGGCAGTTGAAAATCTTAGAGTCTTTAGGGTAGACCACGCTCTGGCGCTCCAAGTCAAACTCCACTGCCTTCACTGGAGGTACCAGGCTCACTGAGATGTTCCCCTGACCGGTGGAATTGTGACGGAAGTAGACACTGAAGGTGCCATTCCCGTGATCCACTATCTTACCCGTGATAAGCAGGTTGAGGCGCACCGTCTTGATGTTGGAGTAGAAGTCGCCCCAGCCGAACATCTTCTTAAATTTGCCAGTTTTGACGATTGGTGGGCGGCGCTTGACACGTGAGTTCCCCGATGCATCCGTGTCTGATTTGAGGAGATCACTGCCCAGCATTTCCCAAAATTCCTGTTTGGAAAAGGGCACCGGCGAACGATAGGGCAGCTCCATTGTGGAAGTGTTGGTGGCACGGCCACGGCTGTGCATCACCCAGCGACTCAGGGGTGAAATCGAACCCTGAGATCCCAGAACCCCCAGAGTTTCGGAGGAGTCTGCTGAGGAGGAGGACTTTGACGTAGACGAGGGGAAGGAAGAAGATGACAAGTGGGTATCTTCCTGTCCTAGAGCCAGCTGGAGGAAAGAAAACAGGATCAAGAGTGAGCCGTTAAGTGAAAGTATAATAGAGAAGATGAAAAATGTGACATTTAAAGAGAGAGGAGGTTATGCAGACAGGAATTTGAATAGGATTTAGATTTGCATTTCCTAAAGGAAATACTGGTGTTTGCACAGCAGCAAAAGAATAGTGTACGTAGGCTTAGGTTTTAGACTTCGTTTCTGCATAATTTTGATGTTGTCGTGATGTTCAGCATCTGCCTTGTTTTCTGTTGACAGTGTTTGAGAATCATCACGTAACATGTCTGTTGTGCTTATTTTGGAGATGTGAGAATGGAAATATGAATCAATCAAATGTCCAAACAAATGCAAAGAAAGAGAACTTGCAATTCAGTAAGCCAATAATGCAATAAAGTCATTTCTGTCTGACTTTTTGAATGGATTCAAATACATTTAAAATCTCAGACAGCAATGATGTTGTTGTTGTTATTTGCATACTGAATTGCAAAGGGAGACTTTTGAACATGAATTTAAAAAAATTGTAGTTTATAAAAAATGTTTTTCATAAAAGCCAAAATGGATAGAGCGCCAAAGGCTAAAATCTACACAACAAAGTTTGAATGGAGTCAAAACTGAATTGATAGCAGAAAATTATTGAGAAGATGAAGAAAAATTGCATGTTTGAGGAATATCAGTAAAGGTCTGCCTTGTAAACACTGTAATAAAAAGAAGTGGAATATTAATGCTCAGTGCTCGCCTTGCAATACAGCATAATTTAAAGAACTGGATTGGAAGTAGAAAAAAATTACAGATAATAGGGAAACATCCTTAGCACTAGAATCAACATTCACCCACAGCAAAGCGTCATTGACACCTCACTAAATTGTCCAGGTCACATTAGACTGCCTTCAACAGGAATTAATCTCTGTGGTCTGACCTGTCCTCTACATTCACTGGTTCACGATATTGCTTTAGATATTGTGTGGGAATTTAATTTATTTTTATGTATTTATTTATTTATTTATTTTACAGGAGATCTCTAGGACTCCCTGAGCTAATTTGACTAAGAGAGATTGTGAGATTTGAACTCTTTCATTCTCAATAACCACATAAACTTTTATTCAAATTAACATTAATTAATGAATTTTAATGTAGTTTAACATTAAGGACCTGCTAGACATGAACAGACACAGAAAACATACAATAGAGAGAGAGAGAGCTCTAGGTTGAATGGAGGTAGTGCAGAAAGCATGTATGATGCTGTTAGGTAAAATAGTGTGTTTGTCTCATTGTTTGTATATAGAGAGCTGTGGAGGTGGATGAGATGCTTCACTACGTGGGCTCATGGATGGGTGAAGAGCCCCAGAGTGGGTGTAACTGGTAATTACTAAATGGTAATGATCACCTCATATACAGATAATCCAACAAGAGCTCTCATACCTTGGATCAAACTGTTGGATGTGACTCTTCACAGGTTTGTGTGTGTGTGTTGCAGTGTCAGAAAACAATGATGCTTTGATGTATTGTTTATTATCTGATGAGCTCTAAATTCTTTTCGGTCTGTTTTTCTGAGCCATGGGCCTGAGCTGCATTGTATCCGCACTGTCAGGTTCAAAGCTGAAACTCCCCCAAAAGACACATTCAATTCTAGGAAACAGTCTTATGCGGTACAGAAGCTCTCTGACTTCGCCAGAGACAGAACTCACTTCCAGGTTTATGGAGTGCAGAGACCTTGCGAGTTGTGGTGACATGAACTACAACCGAGAAAATGAATTCCCACTTTCAATGGTGCCCAAGTCAAATGATGCCATCTCACACTACCTATAGTCATGTAACCTCTTTTCTTCACCTCCGTCTGTTCCAGGGCATACAAATATAACTGAGACTTACCTCTGGAGTGTGAAGTGTCTCTGAAACTGAGGTAGGTTCAAAGAGAGGACACAGATTTAGTTAGAGGTTTTTTTTTTCTAAAGTGAATTTGTTTTAGTGTTGACAAGTTGGATTCATTTTAGCAAACCAGATTTGTTTAGATGATGAATTTCAGTTGATGAAAAATTACTCATATATTTAACTCTCATTACTTGCTTTACATGCTTTTTTGTAGTGAAAAAAGTATAGTTAAGTGCCAAATGACAAAATACATTAGCATTTATGTTTTTGAATAAATTACATAAATTGTTTGAAGTGCTGTTTATGGTTCCACCAGGTTATACTGCAAAAATCCATAAAAAATAGGGCACGATGTGCTGTGCTGACTTTTTTTTCTTGTGTTTTTTTCCACTTGTGTTTACTTCTATTTTAAATTCCGCATTGGATTGTGTTGTTCTTTAGGATTAGGGTTAGGGAAATGTCTGTAAACTTGCCCTGGCAGAAAATTACCAGTACCTTTTTTCCAACCATTTTTTTTCTTACAGTTTGCTGACACTGTTTTACTCCTATATAAAATTTTTCTTTCACTGTCAATGCAAACATTTTGCAAATCGGTTCATCTCGAACTTCTTCTAAAGAATAATTTGCTTGCTAATTGGAAATTTATAGTTTTGTAATGATTAACCAACTATAAAGCAACTACAAAAAATCACTGCTCATCCACATTTATCCTTCATTGCTCGCAAGACTTTATGGACATTAAAGTATCAAAAATCCTAGGAGACATAAACATGAATGAGAATATTGATATATAGTAAGTGTAGAGCTGTAAAACTGTTGTGGGTAGCATATCTGGTTTGGTGTGATGATTGAACTTTGATGTGAAATGTTCATTTTGAAATGTGTGGCTTTTAATTGCATTCTTTTGGCAAATCTGAGCACAGCTTGAGACATTGTTGAGATCCCTAGATAAATTAGTGGTGTGTTTTTCTCAGGACTAAAATTGCATTACTATTATACCCCAGAATTATTCTTGATGTCTACTAAACCCAATTGAGATATTAAAGAGATGTGTGATTTTTCTTTTGTATGGGTAGGTGTATGATGGCGGTTTTTAAATGTAGAGTGTGAAAAGGAAAATCATAGAAGGAAAGAAAAGAGAATATGGTAGTGCCTTAAGAGACCTTATTTGAAACCTGCCTTTATTTCTCAGCAGGTTGGACTTAGTATATTCCAACCAAAATATATGCCAGTCCACACTCAGAATAAATGTAAGCAGTCATAGTCAGTGTTTGAGGATTCTGCCTATCTTTGTGTGTGTGTGTGTGTGTGTGTGTGTGTGTGAGAGAGATCCCTGCCAGGCTATATAACCATGTATATTCAGACAGTGTCTAAGTGTATGCTGTGTGTGTGTGTGTATATGAGTCTGTTCTCACTGTCAGGACAGGCCTGATCCACTGAGCTTAAGGATCTCTCTCCTCCATAATGCATGCTGCCCTGTCTCAACCCTGATCCTTCAGCCCACTCTGATGCTTCATGCCCATCTCATCTCGTCTTATGCAGGCTTATTCTGACTTAATCAGGCTTACTCATGCCTGATACTCATTTTACTTTACTCTAAGTGCCTATCTCCAATCTTGATAAGGCAGACTCTATTTTATACAGTACGGATTAGCACAACACGCTCTGGCTAATTCAGTCTTCCGTTGTCGTGCTCGTTTTTCTCCGGGCTCTCAGTCACTTTGCTTGGATCTTGTGTGGACTTCTTTGTGCCTCTTTAAAAGAATGGATTAATAACTGGCCTTGACGAGCATACAATGCCTCTTCAGACTGAATAATTCTACATTAGCTCCATTGCAGATCTGCTAATCTGCTCAGCAGCTATGCAGAGCGGGTCCTGCATGAATGTCATGCCGGCTAATTGGGAGTATAATAGGCCCTTTCGCACCGCTTTAGTTCCAGACCTAAATGTACGGTACTAAAGTACTGGGACGATTTTGCGTGACATTTCCCAGTACTAATTTAAAGTGGTTGCTTCGCACTGACAGTGTGTACTAAGAGTGACGAAGCCTTTGTCGCATGCTGACGTCATTATGGCGCGGCGTTCAACATACAAAGAGAACAACGATTTTACAACATTAGGATTGATGCCGCTGGGATCGAGTTGTTTTTGTTGCATCTCGCAGGTTTCACAATAATGGACATGGAATGTCGACGTATACGTAAAGCGATTGAAAGAACGGAAAGGAGGACTAACAATCTCCAATGACAGCTGGCAGTGCTACACTTGCTACAAGTGCCTGCACTTTAGCGTCCGTCCATCTATCGCTGTTCTACTTACTTGCGAAATAAGTTGACACAATGTATGTTTACACAGTGTTTTAAATCATGGCGGATGAGGGTGTTTTTCGTATGCGTTTGGCCAATCAATGTCTAGTTATGTCACGATTAGTACCAGTTGTGCCAGTTATACCCTGCTCCGGTGTAGGAGCTAATTTGGTTCTCGAAAAGGCAGTCCGGTACTAAAATCGCTCCCAGTTCCAGCGGTGCGAACACGCCGAAAAGTGGGTAGTTCCACAATTAGTTCTGGTACTATGAAAAGGTTCCTGTGGTGCGAAAGGCCCTATTATTAAATTGCATTATTTTGCTTAGAAATACCTGTCTTGACGAGCCTATCTATTCAATGCACATATTGTCGGCTGAGACTCATACCGGGATTAGTATGGGCTAAAAGTTTTGTCAAATTCTACCAAAACTTTATGAAATTGTTTATTTTATTTTATTTGATAATTTCCCAGTTACCCTGTCAGGGTTTATTTTGTTTTAATTTAATTTAATGACCAGCTAACGGTCCGTTTTTTTAAAAAAAAAAAAAAAAATCCCCCCCCCCAAAATGTTGTCAGTCTAATTAAGGGTTTTATGGTACTGATTGTGGATAGCACTGACATATGTGTGACTGCAGTGTGATAAGTCTGTTCCAGTCTATTTTGCAGCCTCCAGTTAATTTCAGATCTGTTTGTAAGAATTTCTTGAAAACACTCTTTTCTTTTTATATCTAATATTGGGTTAAAAACAACTACTGCTTATAAATGGCTCACACACACAGACACGCACGCTCTTTGCTGTGTCCCCTGTGCTGAATGATGCAATGTTGTTTTCACCAACTAAAAGCTTTGTTCTTCATCCCATCATCCTCTGAGGAGTAAACACTCTAGTCTGGATACACTATTCTGATCAGTCAAGTGTTGTCACTACTTCCAGAAAGCAGAAGTAATTCCATAATGTCCAGTAAGAGCAATTAATCAATCAGTCAGGTCCCAGTTCTTCATCTCAATGCATCCTTTTCTTTTTCAGTGCTTTTTTTTCACTTGTTCTGCTAAAACCACCTTCAAAAAATGGCATAGAGAAGGCCCTGCAAGTAAATCCCATTTCTTCCATATCTCCCTGGAGAAGCATCTTGGCCCCAGATTAATAATGAACAAAAATAAAAATCAGATAGACATATTGATTTTAATCTATTCAGACTTCACTCTCATTTTCTTTCTCTATCTTTTTTCCTCACAGAAGAGAGGATGAATGTGAAGCGGGTTCAAGAGAGGAGGGGTGAGGAGGACCAACCGCACCATTACCCCCTGTTCCTATAACCTGATCTCAATTTCAATCTTCATCTGTCTCTCTCTCTTTCTCTGTGTCTGTCCTTTACTCCCCATATGTTGGGAAATGGTTGACTTCGCATATTGATCTGTGGCCAGTTTTCTCCAACAGGCTTGCAAGCCTTGACCTCATCAAGAACAAGTGGAAAGCTGAACAAGACAGAAAGATTAAGATTTTAGAAATGTCACAACATGTTTGGTAAAGTCAAATAGGAACAATTAATTACTTCTTATCACTTCATTCACTTTCCTTGTTTTAAAAGCTGTAACTTTGCTAATAATAGCAATTTTGATGGCTGATAAATTTACTTATTCTCAATCTTACCGTATTTGCAGTACACAATGCCAAGTTTAGAAGACTATATTAGTACACATGCTAGAGCAGAAAAATCAAATGCAAAAAAGATAAGAAAGAGAATTCTGCTTTTTTGAGGGTGGTTAATACTGCACAAAAAAGTGGTGCTTAGCTGTTGAGTGAAGAGACAGGTATTAAAAGACTTTCAGGGCCTAAAACAGAGACTTCCTTGTTCATTTTTGGTCAAGAAAACTTAATTTCAAGGGTTCTGTTGACAAATTTCCAACCGTAAATAAATAACAAAGAAGGGAACTGTAGGGAATTGACAGGATATTATAATCCACACTATATATCAAGTAACAAAAGGAAAGCATCTCTGAATGCTTTCCATTAATATCCATGCGAAATTAAGGACATGATTCATCCAATATCACTGTAATTTTCTGCACCTCTTGACAGGGATGTTCCTCTGCCTTTCATTAATAAGATCTGTAACTACATCAACCATTTCCTCTCCCTGCAGACTTAATGTGGTTTTGACTTGAATTCGCTTCCTTATACCTTTTAAAGTAAATGGTGCAAGGCAGCTGAGCCATTCTAAACACTGCGGGTGGAATAACACAGTATGTTTTTTGCCAGATGAAACACTCTTGCGAGGGGAAGACCGCAGCTGGAGGCGTTGGTAGCATACGCAGGACTGAAAGTGTAACGACTGTCTAGACTGTCCAGCTCTCTATACACTCAACTTTCATGTGAATTACGGTGGGTTGAGAAAGAAGAAAAGGCTAGATGTGATAAACAGAGGCGGGGAAAGACAAGACAATAAGGAAGAAAAATAGCTGTGCGGTGAGGCTCAATTAGGGGAGAGAGATTCTCTTTAATATAACAATGTGTGGTGAAAGCACACTGGGTTGAGCGCAGTAAATCCCATTTATTCAAAGAGTATTAATTTGTATGAGTTCTTTAAGCACCAGTGACTTGTTTATGGGATCCCAAGTAAATTTGGACTTTAATGAGTATGTGGCTATGATAGTTGCTTTGAGCTGCAGAACTTGTTTTCTACGAACTCAAAACCTCTACGGTTACGCACAAGAATTAAAAGCACATACATTTAAACACCGAAATAAATGTTAACATACATAATCTATAATGAGCACTGATGCCAGGAATAGAGAAGAGTTAAAACAGAGTAGCTTGAGCCTGGCAGTTAGTGAACGCTCTTCAACGTGAAAAAAAGGCATACTGTATATATACATCTGTTTATTAGTGATTGTGTTGCTTCATGCTACTGTATTGTTACTACACTGTAAAAATTAATTTTTAAGTTGTAACTAAAGATTATTGGAGTATATCTTACAAGAAAATAGTATTTCAGTCTTTATACACTTAAAAAAAATTCACATTTAATTAAATGTGTTAGTTGCCAATTCTTTATAATTATTTGTAAAATTCACAATTAAGTCAAAATTGTTTCTACACCATTTTTTTTTCTTCAGTATATATGTCAATGTGGACAAAACCGCTGAAACATTCTTCAAAATGTGTTTTTTGTGTGTTTCACAGGTGTAAGAAGGGCATATAAGTTTGGAACAACAGGGAGGGTGAGTAAATGATGACTGGGTTTTCAACTGTTTAGGTGCTACAACACATTTAGCTTTGGTGCACATGTGGGCAGAGAGAGTTTGAGTCCAGCTTGCATTATGCCCTTTCAATTTTTTCTTTAGTAATACTGTGAATTAAATATAACAAAAAGACAGAACTATAACAGAAATGTGAAATCTAAAACTCATTGATTAAAGCAGAAGCCACTGGGAAGAAAAACAGTCACAGTTCATGCTCAGGGACCAAAACATAAATAGTTTTAATAGTTTTAACAGTAAATAGGCCTAGAGACAGTAATCAGAATGAGAAGGCTGTTATAGACTGTGTAATGGGGCATTCACTGTGAATTTATTGCTGGGAGTCGCCAAATGGCTGTATTGTTTGTCATGTGCTTTCTTACTGTTGGATGCGCTTATGCTATTAGTGGACTGTCACAAATGCAATCTTTTCTAAGTAAAATATGATGTATAACAAGGGGTAAGATGCACTATATTGACAAAAGTACTGGGACACCTAACCATTACACCAACAGGGGCTTCTCTTGAAGCATGGCAGTTGGTTTGAGCTGGTCCTAAGCTGATTATGAGCTAGTCCTAAGCAGGAGCTAGTTGCTCAACCAGCTTAGGACCAGCACATGTGACCAGCTTAAACCAGCCTGCCATGCTTCATACTGTACAAAACCAGCATATGCTGTTTTTTATAAAACGGGGTTTAATGACATCGCATTCTAAATACACATTGTATTCTAAGACATTAATATTCAATTGTACCCCCTTTCCAGCTATAACAGCTTCCAATCTTCTGGGAAGGCTTTCTACAAGATTTTGGAGTGTTTCTGTGGCAATTTTTGGCAATTTTACCTATTCGTCCAGTACAGCATTTGTGAGGTCAGGCACTGATGTTGGACGAGAATCCATTGCTCACAATCTCTGTTTCAGTTCATCTCAAAGGTGAGATTTGAGCTAGCCATGTTCTTCCACAGCAAATTCATCCAATCATGTCTTTATGGACCTTGATTTATGCACTAGGCTAGTCATGCTGGGATAAAAAAAGGGCCTTCCCCAAATTGTTCCCACAAAGTTGGAAGAATAGCATTGTCCAAAATGTCTTGGTATGCTGAAAATTTCCCTTAACTGGAAGTAAGGTGTCTAGCCCAACCCAAGAAAAACAGACCCATACCATTATCACATTCCCTCTTCCACCAGACTTTACAGTTGGCAAAATGCAGTCAGGCTACTAACATTCTCCAGGTATTCGCCAAACCCAGACTCAACCATTATACTGCTAAACAGAGAAGCATGATTCGTCACTCCACAGAGCAGGTTTACACTGCTCCATAGTCCAGTGTCAGCATGCTTTATGCCAATCTATCCGATGCTTGGCATTGTACTGGGTGATGTGAGGCTTTCATGCAGCTGCTTAGCCATCCATGCAGCTCCCACTGGACAGTTTTTGTGCTGATATTAATGCCAGTGAAAGTTTGGAACTCTTCAGCTATAGAATCAACAGAACGTTGGCGACTAACACATCATGCGCCTCAGCACTCAGTGACCACTCTGTGACTGTATGTGGTCTTCAGCTTCGTAGCTGCTGCTGTTCCTAAACACTTCAACTTTCCAATAATACCACTTACAGTTGACCATGGAATATCTAGCAGGGATGAAATGTCATGAATTGACTTTTTTTCCACAAATGTCTGTAAATGCAGACTGCATGGCTAGGTGCTTGCTGGGGTGTGGTTGGTTGGTGGTTAAAGTAATGCCCAAAGTAGCGCAAAGACCATATCCCAAATATCAAAACTCAAAATATGTAATTTCCATACCTAAAATACATACTTTACAGTCACTGTTATGCATATTGATCATAAACACAGCTAAAAAGCTTCCTACCAGTGGCCATCCTTCACAAAACTTAACATCTAACACAGTTTTATCACAGAATGCAAAATGTTCCAAGACAAGCATTTCAATCAAATGTAATTTATGCAACATTTCAGTCAAATGTAGGGATGTAACGATTAACTGCGAGCCGGTTGAAAATCGATTCAAATAGGTGACGATTCAAATCGGTTGAGATGCCAAACAAATCGCGATTCATTTAGGTGTAGGAGTTTATATGAATGTATGTCTGAGGGGAACTTACTGTCTTTAGAAAAGTTTAGATGGTATTTTTTCTTTTCATCTTGCCTCTGTATAATGCATATTAAAGTTCATAAGTTCAGCGCTGCTTTGTTTACAGCGGAAACCAGGAAACACTTTAAGCTCCACCTGCTGGCAGAGAGTGAATCTGCGTCTCATTCAGCTCTGCTGTTTCATGCAGATATTTTTATTTATAGTTTCACAAAACTGAAGTCAAACCATTCTGTTTTTGCTTCAAATTTCGAAATTATACATCTAATTTAGTTTTTAAGAAAAACTTCTCATGTTGCATGTATTCAGCATCTTTGTTTGGATTGTGATTAAAATGCAGTGGTTGCCTCTAATTTTAAATGGAAAGAGCACAGACAAAGCCTTATTTTGTTTATATGAAGATATTTATTTTATTTGTGTTACTTATTTATTTGATTTGGGGCTTGTTTTAAAATTTCAATTTAGTTTTGTTATTTACATTTACATTATATTTAAATTTTGGGTAACACATTATTTCAATAGTCCACTTTAGACATTCTACTAACTATAAGTAACTTTGTAACTCCACGTCAACTAGCAGTCATTATAGTATTAGTTGACTGTCTGCTTAATATCTTCTAACACTTTCTTTTGTCAACTTATTCTACTAACCCTAAACGTAACAGTTTACTCTGAGAGTTAGTAGACATGTATTTGCAAATTAATGAGAATTAGTTTACATGTAGTTGACATGTAGTTACAAAGTTACTTATAGTTAGTAGAATGTCTGTAACCAAATTTTGTAATTTAGCAGACGCTTTTATCCAAAGCGACTTACAAATGCGGACAATAGAAGCAGTCAAAACTAACAAAAGAGCAATGATATGCAGGTGCTATATTAGTATATTATTATAGTTTTATATTTCAATTTCACAAAGAAATGTGCAGCATTTGTCCAAGCAATCCTAAAAGGATACATTTAATTATAATTTGTTTAAAATCTCATTTTGTTAAAAAAATTCTAATACTCTTTAATTGATAGAATCATGAATAAAATCGTGAATCGAACGTGAGTTGAGTGAATCGTTACATCCCTAGTCAAATGTAATTTATGCAACATTTCAAACTGGGAAAATCAACCCATGGTAACAGTTTAAAAGTAGCCCCTCCCCTCCGAGAAAAAAAAAAAAAACACGAGCTGCAGGAGTTAGATTTGACTGATCACGGGGTTGAGAGGAGAGATGACTGACAGATCATGCTGGAGGATTTGCTGCTCAACAGATCCTTAGCTCATTGACAAATATCTGATCTTATTTTACGCAGAACGCGTGTGATCGCGAAATCGAAGTGAAAGTGAACAGCGAGCGCTCATTCAAAAGAGATTTAAATACTCCGCATATTGATGGCGGCTCCCTGATGCGTGAAAATTATATGCAATATTAGAATGTTTGCGGGAGCGGGCGATAATGGTCAGAAATTCAGCAGGAGCTAGATTAAAAAAACAGTCCCTCGCAGGGCTCTAAAACAAAAACAAACACAATGAATGGCGACTGTAGAAAGCAAAAGCCGAATCCCGGATATTTTGGGCGATTTAGAAATCCAGGCCGGACGCAATTTCTTAGGTCTGAAAAGAGGACGTGTCCGGGAAAAAGAGGATGTAGGGTCACCCTAATAATGCATGAATGAAACTCACTTAAAGTGAGTGAATGACACTCTGTGTGTTTATTAATGTGTCAGGGTTTGGCTGGTCAGCATGGTTCAATTAGCCTCTGCTGGTACATTCTGTAACTACACCATATTGTTTCTTTTTTGCTGTTAGCGATGTAAGCATCTCGCCAGTCTGTGTGTTTAAGGAGACCTAATGGATGATTAGCAGGGTGATAAAACAAAAAAGGACAAGAGCACCGCTTTAGGCAGCAGATGGCAAATAGCTGACCAGAAGAAGGAAAAAAGAACGAAAGAAGGAACTTAGCAACTGAGTCATAGTGCTAAAGGTTGCATAAGGAGACATGGACGGGAGGGAAGAGAAGTAATGTGAGTGAATGTGAGAGCTTCTTTGGAGGTGAGCCCATGTGGGCTTTGAGATTTGAAAAGATCTGCTATAATGTTGACAAGTGCAGAGACAGATCAGGACAGGTAACACCTCAGAATCTTATTACACAGAACAAATCCAAACACAGAGGCCAGTAGTGCAGGACTGTGATGTGTGTAACATCAAAAGAGGAAAAGATTAGACTCCACAAATTTTTTACTTTTTTCATATATGCATTTGGCAGACGCTTTTATCCAAAACAACTTAAATTAAAGTATACATTATTTTATTTTTAAATCAGTTCATGCTTACCCTGGGAATCGAACCCATGACCTGGATGTTGTGAGCCTCATGCTCTGCTGTTTAAGCAACAGGAATGCTATATCATAATTTAAGTTTTGTGGCTATTAGCCTGTGTCTATTAACGGTAAGGTCATCTATGTGCTACAGCGAAAATTAACTAGCTGTAAATTACTGTAAAAGAATGAGCGATTCGATTTGTCCCACCCCAACTTTCTGCTTCAATAGAAAATACATCAGGAAAGAAAAATGCACCTGTCAAGCAATTTTATGGGGTCTTTAATGGTACACGCTATATGAATAATAAAAAAAACTAAGCCAGTTGGCTGAAACTGGGTTGTGTTTTTGCCGTCTGGTGTGTATCGTGTGAGTCAGTCAGGATGGAGGCAATGGGGGTGGGGGTGTCATTGTGGTAATTGTGACTGATTTAGAGTTATTGACAATAAGCCTTAGGTGCTTCTCCAGGCGACAGAAAGAGATGTTTTATATGGTTTCATGCTTTGGAAGCAGGGATGAACCAAAAAGATGATTGGTATACAAGAGTATTGCAGTGTTTGTGCTCGATAAGATTTTTTGAATGTTTTGAAATAAATCTCTTATGCTCACCAAGACTGCATTTATTTGATTAAAAATACAGCAAAAACAGTAATATTCTAAAATATTATTACAGTTTAAAACAGCTGTTATGTATTTACAGCTCCAGAGCCAATCTACTGTAGTGTATTTTAAAATGTAATTTATTCCTGATGGCAAAGCTGAATTAATATTTGGTGATATTTTGGTGCTCATTTCTCTTTATTATCAATGTTGAATACAGTTGTGCTTTTGTGAAAACCATGATACATTTTTTGAAATGGAAATCTTTTGTAACAATGGAAAAATCTTCACTGTCACTTACAATAAATTTAATATATCCTTGCTCAAGTAATTTTCCGGACCCTTACCCCTCTAGCTTTCCTTTCCTATCAATGTCCTCTGATAAAAAGTGGATGAATCTCTTTGTTGTTTTTGCCATTTGTAAGTCACTCTGGATAAAAGCAACTGTTAAATGAGTAAATGTGCAACAAATGCAATTTGGCAAAAAGGTCAAGCAAAAATAATATACTGAAGAAAAAGTAATGCAATTGCAAATAGTGTACTCTATTTTTTTACTGCACAGTTTGCACATCAGAAAATGTGTATACTGTACACATACTCAAAGACAGAATAGTGTGGCTTTCCGAACATAGCCAGAGGGAGCGAAAAAGTGGAGAGAAGGTGGGATGAGCTGGAGGTACAGCATCTCCGATAATGAATAAGGCATCTGGAGAGCAGGCAGATGACATTCAAAGCCAGAATGAGACAGACAAGTGTAGAAGAGAGAGTGGGAGCTGGGAGAAATAAAACAAAGCAGGCAGTTTAGAGAAGAGTAGGGAGATGACTGGTGTGGGCCTGTCAGTTCCAGAGGCAATAAACAGGCATTTAAAGAGACAGGTACACAGTTTCTCCCCAGCCAATTAAAAACAGACTGGCACAACATTCTACCTGAGTCTCTTAAAGGGACAGCTACAGTGCTCTACCGAGGCCAATTAAAGAGACGACAACACCAATTTTACTCAGCAGAGCTCAAGCGACTGCATCTGGGAATATATCACTGATTCTGCTGATTTATCCGTAGGAGAATCTGCAAATGTTTTCAGTGCCATGAGGATCTGTATTCCATGGGCTCTTGTCTGAAAAGGTTGAATAACGGCTTTCATAATCACTTTACAATTGAGTAATGGGGTTTACTGTAGCTTTCTAATTGAATATGTCAGAGACTAGGGTGTCATAAATGAAAAAAAAAAAAAAGTCAGATCAGCCATGAAAAATTAAATTGTGTGTAAAATGCAGAAAATAACGTACCTAACTTTTGGTTTTTGGTTAAACCGTTTCAAACAGTTTTTAATTAAATGTGTATACTTATTTTTATATTGTTATGAAAAATTATTGTTTGAGAGGAAAAAAGCCTGAGCATATAATAACTTGTCATCTTTGAAGTGAATTTTTCAATATGGATTTAAATAAGCTCCTATCAGAGGAAGGATTGCAGTCTGCTGTGGGTAACCTTTTAAAACAGCAACCTTATGGCCTCAGAGGGCTGAAATATTCCATAACGATAGTGTGAGTGTGTGTAGCCAGCTCTGGCCCTTTGAATCACATCTCCCCTGGCAATAGTAGAACAGACAGATACACTATTACAGAGTTTCAGACTGATAGCACTGGAGAAAGAGGAACATGTTTTTGCCTAGTCGTTTAAAGAAACAGGCACTGCAATTAATGTAAACCTTCCTGAAGGGAACAGCCTGTGTCCACTGACTGAAATTTCGTTCTGAAACAAAGAATATGGCAGTTTGTTCCGATGTCCTATAAAGGAGTAGCTTTGCAACTTTTGTTCCCTTTCAGTCGGTCACTCTCGACGTCACGTCGGATGACCGATGAAATTGGGATCTCGCCTGAGAGCCCTATCATCTTCGAGTGTAAATTAAACGAGCCAGTGCACATTGGCATGCGATTATTGCATCCAGCTGCTGCTGATCACAGCGTGAGTATGAGTAGGCAGCAGATGCAGCGCATATTCAGCTTTTCACTTCGGAGCCGAGCGATCACATCGTTCTGCTCCTGACTACTCTACTGAGAGAAGAAGACTGACCGAGTTCAGCGCGCTCTTGTCTAGCTCTTCGTGTGTGGGCGATGGAGTGTCAGCGTGGTGGTTTCCCGGTGTCGAGTGGGTTGCACACATCAGGCTGCACTACCCCTGTTTGTGTTGGAGATGATCATCTCCCCTGTGCGCCTCAGCACGCTAAAAGAGCTTTTTCCCCTAAAAGAGCAATTTCGGGTGCGTCTTTTTAAAGACGACGTTGCTTGGCAAACTTGACGTTACGTCTTTATAAAGATGATGTGGGTCTTGCTATAGACAACGTATCACCCGGGCGTTCTGGATGCGGTCGTTACCTGGCGCTGGGTGATGGTCACGATCGCTGCCTCTCGTGCCTGGGCATGAAGCACGCTGAGGTGGTTTTCGTGGATGGCTCATGCTCCCATTTGCGGGGGTATGACCATCTCGGAGTCTGTTACCTGCAAGGGGGCGGAGTGCTTGTGCCACTGCCTAGATCTGGGGTTCTCTCTGGTGGTAGCCGGGGGCGTCCTTTTTCTGGCGGATTGGTCTTACGGTCACGGTGAGGAATTCTCCTCTGGGGATGCCCAAGCCCGCCGGCACTTCGAAACCAGCGGAGCTCTCAAAAAGCAGGCTGGACCCTCCCGGGGGGTACCACCTGTTTCTTCCGAGGCTCCCCCCGACGATCAGATGTCGATTGCAGCATCGGAGGGTGAGCCAGAGCTTTCTGGAGAGGAATATTCTGCTGCGCTGCTCTCCTCCGGGACCGTAGCAATGCCTGAATCGGATCCAGAGATGTCGGCTATGCTTTCTCGGGCCGCCGAGAGTGTCGGGCTTGAGTGGAACATTCCACCGCGTCCCGAACCCTCATGGTTGGACGATTGGTTTCTCGGGGTGGGTCGCGCTGGTTCTCAGCGCCCTGCCTCAGTGCCTTTCTTCCCGGAGGTGCATGAGACGCAACAGTTCGTGGACGGCACCTTTTTACTGCCGGAAACTGATTTGCTGGATCCTCCTCCCTCACCACCCTTGATGGTGGGGCAGCTAGGGGGTTACAAGGGTCCCCCCGGTGGAGTGGTCGGTTGCGATGTAGTTGTGTCCTAATACCGCCTCCAACTGGCGGGGAGAACTGTGCCTCCCCTCCCGGGTTTGTAGGTACTTGACTGGCCAGCGATGCCTATACGACCTTTGGAGAAGCTGCCTTACACGCTACGGCGTGTTTGCAAGTGCACCAGGCCAAGGCACTTAGGGACTTGCACGAGGGTGGTCACGAGCTGGAAGTTCAGAGAGAACTCCGCACCGGCGGCGGACCTCGCGCCACGAGCGACAAAGGTCACTGCGCGGTCTCTGGGCCGTGCGATGTCCACTATGGTGGTCCAGTAGCGCCATTTCTGTCTGGCTGACATGCGCGAGACAGACAAGACAAGATTCTTGAACGCCCCCGTTTCCCAGGCCGGCTTTTTCGGCGACACGGTGGAGAACTTGCCCCGCGGTTCTCCGCTGACCAAAGCAGACTGAGGCTATCAGGTACATCCTGCTCCGGCGTGCAGCTGCTGCCGTCGCTGAGGGAGGCCCCCCTGCCACCGTCGAAACAAGAGCAGCGCTCCTGCGGCCTCCTGCAAAGCTGTGCCGTGGAGCCGGTCGCAGGGCATCCGCCCCGCCTGTCCAGTTCCCCGCCAAACCTGGTGGCAAGCGAAGAGAGCAAGAGGCCCGGAGACGGGCGACCCAGAGGTGGAAGGACGTGCTCTTCAGGAGATGGTAAGCACACCACTCCTTCCCCCGGAGGAGGGCCGGGCGGATAATCTTTTCACATCTTTTTTCCACCACTGACCTCTCGGTCCAAATTCTTGACAAAGAGCAATTCCTCTATTTCTGGTTCCCCAGAGGGGACGGGGGGTTGTGGACGATCTAGTGCATATCACACTCACCCTCCTCTCTCGCCAGTGAGCAGCATGTGGGCGGATCGGGAGGACGAAGTCAAACTGTGCTTAGCAGCCACGCACCTTCTGCTCGAACGCAGGTCAGTGGTACACACACCAGACCCCACCTCGGACCGTCTACGAGACGCCGGGCCGGGTCCCTGCGTTTTTCCGCGCTGCTCCACTGCGGGTACGCCTGTAGTTCCGTTGATGCCACTAGCGCGGTGTCTGGGAGCCTGGCTTGAGCTACCCAGCCCGTCTTGATGGCTCCTTCGAACCGTCAGGATTGGCTATGCGATTCAGTCACCCGGCGTCCCCCCCCCAAGTTCAGTGACATCCGCTTCACAACAGTGAAGGCGGCCGATGGTCCTGTCTTGCGTGCAGAGGTCGCAGTCCTGCTGGCGAAGGATGCGATATAGCCGGTCCCTCCAGCCGATATGAGGCCGGGGTTTTACTTCATTGTACCCAATAAAGGCGGTGGGTTACGACCAATCTTTGACCTGCGTGTCTTGAACCGGGCCCTTCACCAGTTACCGTTGAAGATGTTGATGCAGGAACGCATCTTCGGGTGCATCCGTCCCCGAGATTGGTTTGCAGCGGTCGACCTGAAGGATGCGTACTTCATGTGTCGACCCTTCCGCACCACAGGTCATTGCTGTGGTTCGTGTCCGAAGGACGAGCATATCAGTACGAGGTCCTGCCCTCCAGGCTGTCCCTGTTGACCCGTGTCTTCACGTAAGTTGCGGAGACAGCCCTTGTTCCCATGAGAGAACAGAGCATTCACATTCTCAAACTACCTCGACGAAGCAGTCTCTAGATCAGTTGTGCGAACACAGGGATTTAGTGCTCTCACACCTCAGCCTGTTGGGCCCTCGGGTCAACTGGGAAAAGAGCAAACACTCCCCGACGCAGAGGATCTCTTTTCACGGTATGGAGGGGACTCGGTAAGAGCAGGATGGCGTCCCACTGAAACAGTTTCAGAGGCTCCTGGGGCATATGGCAGCTACGGCGGCAGTTACGCCGCTAGGGCTGCTCCGTATGATACCGCTGCAGCACTGGCTCCATGGCCTAGTCCCGAGTGTGGGCGTGGCAACGCGGCACCTTCCGGGGCCAAGTTACACCGGCCTGCCGCCAAAACCTTCACCCCGTGATCAGACCTTATGTTCCTCCGGGCAGGAATGCCCCTAGAGCAGGTCTCCAGGCATTCTGTGGTTTGCACGGTTGCCTCAACCACCGGCTGGGGGGCCACTTTCAACGGGCTTGCAGTGTCAGGGGTTTGGACGGGGCCCCAACTGCACTGGCTGCCTCGAGTTGCTGGCAGTGCACCTTGACCGGGGCCGTCTCAAAGGGCGCTTACGAGGCAAGCATGTACTGGTCTGCACGGACAATACAGCGGCCGTTGTGTACATCAACTGACAAGGTGGTCTGCGCTCTCGTCGCTTGTCGCAACTCGCCCGCCATCTCCTCTTGTCGAGTCAGAAGCATCTGAGGTCGCTTCGTGCCATTCACATTCCGGGTCTGCTCAACCGTGCAGCCGACAAGCTGTCACGAGCTGAGCTCCCCGGAGAGTGGAGACTCTATCCCCAGATGGTCCAGCTGTTTTGGGGACGTTTCGGAGCCGCTCAGGTAGACCTGTTTGCCTCTCCAGAAACCTCTCACTGCCAGTTGTTCTTCTCCCTGGCCGAGGGAACACTCGGCACGGACGCGCTGGCACACAGCTGGCCGCGGGTCCTTCGCAAGTATGCATTTCCCCCAGAGAGCCTTCTGGCACAGTTCCTGTGCAAAATCAGGGAGGACGAGGAGCAGGTCCTACTGGTGGCACCCTATTGGCCTACCCGGACCAGGTTCCCTGAACTAATGCTCCTCGCGACAGCTCCTCCTTGGCTGATTCCTCTGAGGAATGATCTACTGACTCAGAGACGGGGCACTGTTTGGCACCCGCGTCCAGACCTTTGGAAACTTCATGTCCGGTCCCTGGACGGGACGCGGAGGTTCTGAGTGGCCTACCCCAAGAGGTAGTTGACACCATCACTTCAGCGAGAGCAACGTCTACGAGACACGCCTACACTTGAAGTGGAACCTGTTCGTTGAGTGGTGGTGTTCTCACCGAGAAGACCCCCGGAGATGCCCGATCGGGGTCGTGCTTTCCTTTTTGCAGCAAAGGCTGGAGCGAAGGCTGTCTCCCTCCACCCGTAAAAAGTTTATGTCGCTGCAATCTCTGCAAACCACGACCCCGTAGAAGGAGGTCGATGGGGAAGCATGACCTGATCGTCAGGTTCCTTAAGGGGGCGAGAAGGATAAATCCTCCACGGCCCCCCTCTATAACCTCTTGGGACCTGACTCTAGTGCTCACTGGGCACTACAGCAGGGCCTTTTTGCAGGCGGTTGAGCTGAAGTTCCTTTCGATGAAGTCTTTGCTCCTGCTGGCATTGGCCTCCGTCAAGAGGGTAGAGGACCTGCATGCATTTTCGGTCAACGATTCGTGCCTAGAGTTCGGGCCGGCTGATTCCCAGGTGACCCTGAGGCCCCCGGCCCGGCTATGTGCCCAAGGTTCCCGCTACTCCCTTCAGGGATCAGGTGGTGAACCTCCAAGTGCTGCCTTCGGAGGAGGCAGACCCAGCCCTAGTTTTGCTCTGTCCTGTCCGAGCCTTAAGGTGCTACGTTGACCGGACGCAAAGCTTCAGGACCTCAGAACAGCTCTTTTTCTGTTATGGAGGCCTGCAGAAGGGGAATGCCGTCTCAAAGCCTTGGATGGCCCACTGGATAGTGGATGCCATCACCCTGGCTTATCAGGCACAGGTTGTGCCCTGCCTGTTCAGGTTGCGAGCTCACTCAACTAGAGGTGTTGCATCCTCCTGGGCGCTGGCTTGTGGCGCCTCGCTGACAGATATCTGTAGGGCTGCGGGCTGGGCGACCCCTAACACATTCGCTAGATTCTATAGCCTTCGTGTGGAGCCGGTATCCTCCTGTGTTCTCACCTCAAACGGGTAGAAGCACTGAGAGGCCCCGGCTTCGGGTCGGCTTGCAAAACCACTCCGGAGAGTCCATATAGTGGACCCTGTTGAGTTCCTCCGTCCACTCGGCAGCCAGACGTGGCGGAGCATTCGGCGCCAGGCCTTCACTCACTGAATCCTCGAGAACCGGTAGAGGGCTGGGTTCCATATGTAAGACCTAAGTGGATCTCGTATGTGTAAAGTCCACGGTATAGCCTGAGTGCCCATGTTTCCCACGACTTTTCTGCCATTCCAAGAGGTTTCAATCACCTCCATTCTTCCATATGCACCTAAGGGATGTCCATATGTGTATTTGCTTCCGAAACCTCCTTCGGGAAGGTTCGAGCTTCCGTAACGCCCCTGTTCCAAGTAGAACGGGTGCGTTTTCCCAGTGTTATCCAGTCTTATTCATTGGGTAGTGCCATTGCAGCAGTATCTGGTCCTCTTGTGAAGAAGCCCTGGTCTAAGCCAAAAAGTAGGGGCGCAGGTGGCTTCCACATGACACTGGAAGGGGCAGTAGCTGTGGCCCTTTCGTAGGATCCCAATTTCGTCGGTCCTCCGGCGTGACGTCGAGAGTGACCGACTGAAAGGGAACGTCTCGGTTACGTATGGTAGGAGGGAACGGAGACGTAATGTCCCGTCGCCACAGCTCCTGTACCACCGCTGAGCGGCCGGGTCACCGGCTCGGCTCCGAAGCGAAAAGCTGAATATGCTCTGCATCTGCTGCTTACTTATACTCACGCTGTGATCAGCAGTAACTGGATGCAATAATCGCATGCCAATGTGCATTGGCTCGTTTAGTTTACACTCGAAGTAGATTGGTCCCTCTAAGCGAGATCCCAATTTCGTCGGTCATCCGACGTGACGTCTCCGTTCCCTCCTTCAGGGAACGAGGGTTACCAATCGTAACCGAGACGTTATATACTTTTTTCAGGAGGCAACATGGAATCGAGGTTTACTGTAGAAATGTCTCCTGTCTTACAGAGCACAATATACCAGATTGTGTTATATTTCTCCTAATATAACCAGTGCTGATGAAGAATATTAATTAAAATAAAAATAAATTATATAAAATATAATTTCATAGCTTTCTTTTCACAAACCAGTCACCTAATTGATAAAGTCAAGGCTCGCCCTGCTTTTTTATTTAATCACCCTGGAATATTCTGATATTTATTTTGATAGTCCAAAGTGGAAATAAAGTCTAACGAATTCTGTTTCATTAAAAACTGCATCACATTATGGAAATTAAATTTGTTGCAATTCCATTTTATATAGTCAGTCGTCTTCTAACCCTGGCCCCCTAGTGGTCCTACATTTTAATATCATTACCTGCAAAAATTAGTAACCTAAAAAAATATTTTAGTAAAGAAAAATGTGTTATTGTATGTAAAAATTAGCATTAATAAATGAAGTAACGCATATTAACATTATTGTAGTCTTACTATTTTGCCATATTGTGCCAAACTGACAGTTTCTGGAAATTGTGTTTTTCTAGATGTCCTCTATTTAATACCTCTATTTAAAAAAACAATTTACTGTGTGTTTAAAAAAAATAAAGATCCCTATTCCAGAGCAATTCTGTCAACCAGATAGAGTAAGTAACACCAGCCACTGAATATGAATCCTAGAAAGAAAGATATTGACAAGTAAGGCTCATGCTCTTTACAAATCTCCAAAGAGGAAGGTAGAAAATGAATCAAGGTAACTGACAAGTATATGTCAATAAGTCTGACAATATGTCTTTAATTTGGTGCTATGATTCAGATGATAACCTCCTCTGAGCCTCTGAGTCTCAAGGTACTGCGCACACACACACACACACACACACACACACACACACACACACACATTGTGTTATGTCCCAGCGGAAACACTGCACTGTTAACCTGAGTGTCAAATTAAGTTGGAATATTATGCTGAAACCAATAGGTATGAGATGAGATTTTCATTTTCAAAATCATTCAATATAATTGAGGGAAAGGATGGGAAGCAGAGAGGGTGCAATGAAAACTACCTCTCTCTCTCTCTCTCTCACTCTCACTCTCCGTCTCTCTCTCTCTCTCACTGTCCTCATAGTGCTGTGCGCTTCCTGTGTTTCCTCAGGCTGTTGGATTGAAATCTCCATCTCTAATATGACATAAATTTTTAATTAAAGGCCCCAGATCCCACTCAGATTCCTGAGTGTTCACCGACACATTTATTTCTCTCAATCTCTGCAACAGACCTCATCTGCTCACGCTGGGAGATTTCTCCTTCTCTTACATGATTAAAATCTGCAAACGGCTCTGCCCTTAGAACTAATTATTCCACACCAAGACAAGAGGCGCAAGGAAAAGAGAAACCAAAGGTTAGAAAAAATTACTTTTTCCACAAAAACACGCCATTTACCGGGCCGTGCACAGACCCTTTGAGGGGCATGTGCTGAAACTGAAAAAGGGCAACCTCCCCCCCTTAATGACAAATGAAATAACACAAAATAATAGTCTCAAAAGCTTTAGATTTATTCACTATTAATAACAACCATAATATATATATATACAGTATATATACAATATATATATATATATACATATATATATATATATATATGGTTTCTTAGGTCTATAGGTCTACATGTTATACACTATTATAATAAGATATGGCTTTTAAAGACTGCTTAATTTCAAAATCTCAAAGGTGGAAGTCAGGACTAATAGACTTGGCCTGGAAAAAGGACATGGTATGATAGCTTGGCATTATACAGTGGAAAGGATATCTGGCCTTCTAGATGTAAAGTAGGCTATAACAATGGGCCTCCTGGGTAGTTGTCATTATTATTTGTAGGGTCCTGTGTTTGTGAATTGCCTCTTGTGTACTCAAAACCCTCCCCCCCCCTTTTGAATGTATTATATATGTATATATTATATATAATATATAATATATAATATAATATATATATATATAATATACATGTGTACGGAAAGTATTCAGACCCCCTTTAAATTTTCACTCTTTGTTATAATGGCAGCCATTTTGCTAAAATCATTTAAGTTAATTTTTTTTTTCCTCATTAATGTACACACAGCACCCCATATTGACAGAAAAAACACAGAATTGTTGACATTTTTGCAGATTTATTAAAAAAGAAAAACTGAAATATCACAGTCCTACGTTTTCAGACCCTTTGCCAGTATTTAGTAGAAGCACCTTTTGATCTAATACAGCCATGAGTCTTTTGGGAAAGATGCAACAAGGGTAAAACCATGTTTTACTACATTTATACATTTGAAGACGAGCGGAGAGTATAGAATACTAGATAAAAAAAATTAGCTAGCTAGAATACATGCATATTAACAGCGTAAACATGAATTAGCCATGCGACCATATAATATGATTAAATGTTAATAAATTAAGTGTATCAGCAATCATAAATCAAGGAAGATATTTCTTAGAAATATATTTTACCTAGGTGATGATGATCACTCAGTCGCTTTGTGTCAAACTCAATGGAAAAAAAAAAAAAAAGAAAGAAAAAAAAACGTTCTGGGTTTTTTGAACCAGCGATTTGCAAATGTGCATTTTGTCCGTCATTAAAATGGCGGCGTTACATTTTCATCACCAGGTGTTTGCTGTAGCTATATGGGCGCGGCGCTCGGTTTCAAATACATAAATTATGAGCCTTTATAGACAGTGTTTCTTGCGTGTACTATTCAAGTATGCTGAATACTTCAAAACGCTGTACTTATTCAAACAACAAGATCTTTATTTACCCTTGCAGACCTAGTTCAGCTGCTGTGGAACTTCAGTTCATTCAGTTAAGATAGAGGGGGTGGAGTTATGAGGTTTACTGACAGTTTGAGCGGCTCCAACAAGATTTAGTCACAAGCTCTTTTTAATACCTTTCATTAGCTAATTATTTGTAAAGCAGACAGACAGATGTAAAGGGTGACCAATAGCATTGATTTATTGAAGGGGGAAAAAAACACCATCACCAAAAAAAGGGCACTTCGGAGCGTAAGGGCAAAAAGGGCATGTGCTCTGCACAGGTTGAGCCCTACCTGTGCACGTGCCTGCATTTGACTCTTAATGACTAATTTATGCCGGCTTCAATGGGGTCACAAGAGCCCAATAAGCAGAAACTTATGCCCACCCAAGACCTCAGCCCCGGCTACTGGACAAACATCAGTCTCTTCCTTCCTTCTCCTCACTTTTGTCTCTGTGCCCCTTTTGTCCATGGGCTGTCCCACTTGAACTGACCATCTGAAATTATTTGGATGGGTTCAGTTCAGTGATGCTTGTGAACCGAGGGATAATTCAGTATTCACAGTGAGATGGCGGCGCCTGAATTGGCAATCAAATTTTTGCATTATGCCGTATTGACAGAGAAAACGTGCGTATGGGTGCAAATCAGCACAATCTGGTCTGTGATAGGTGAGGCAGGTATAGATGGGCTCGGGAAGAGTGAGGTGCAGCTGGGAATGGAGAAAGAGGGTGTGTTAACACAGCCATAATTGTTCATAAAAGTTCTTTGATTAGGAGGCCGTTAGTGGGTTGCGACACTTTTTGATTGGGTTGTGAACAGCAAAACAATGCTAAATGAAAAAAATGTAATGAAACATTTTGTTGTTTTGTAACCAGAAACTTAGCAGCACAAATACAAAATGGTACCTAGAGTACAGTTCAAGTTTGATGTCAGCAAGTTTTTTTTTTTGTTTTTTTTAAATGATACTTGAATTGAACAAAGGTGATTAAAAAAAATATATAAAAAATCCTGAAAAAGTGTCATGGTTTCCACAAAAATATGAAGCAGCACAACTGATTTCAACTGTGAGAATAATAAGAACTGTTCTTGAACAACAAATCAGGATATTAGAATGATTTCTGAAGGATCATGTGACAATGAAAGCTGGAGCAATGGTTGCTGAAAATTCAGCTTTGCCGTCACAGGAATACATTACATTTTAAAATATATTCAAACAGAAAGCACTTATTTTAAATTGTAATAACATTTCACAATATTACTGTTTTAACTGTTTTATTTGGATCAAATGAATACAGTCTCGGTGAGCATAAGAAATGTCCTTCAAAAACATTAAAAAACATTTGAATGGTAGTGTATAATTAACTTTTAAAAGGGAGGGAAAAACACTTTCTATATCTTTTGTTTTTGATGCTAAAGGTTGTGCATCCGCAGAAAACAGAAAACCATGAACAAAACTAAAAAAGAAAGAAAATATTGTCGAAATTAAATGTGTACAATTGCAATGAGAAAAAAAACAGACAAGATTGCATTTTGAGCTATTAATTATCATCTGCTGAGAGCATGAAAACAATCAAAACTGTAAAAATTATGTATAAATTGTCATATTTAGTCTATGTTATGTTAATTTTGCATGTTGTTGGGTCTGTTCTCTCTGATTCCTGAAGCAAAGCCAGTTGAGAGGCACTGTTCATTATACCTGCAAACATTTTGTCGCAGGCCCTATGAATTTTAGTGACGGCCCTGTGAGTTAAGTAAGGTGAAGGCTGGGTGATAAAGGGTGACACTGTAAGATCCAACAAGGCTATGTGTGGCAGCGGTGCAAGTCTAATGGGAGAGGTTTGATTCTATGTCATCGACACAAACACCATCCTAAGCTACATCTGTTCTCTTTACCTTCCTCCATGGCTGAGAGCACAGCTGATGCCCAAAGTAATGGGATTCTCCAAAGCACTATAGGACAGGCTCTAACAGGCAGTTTAGATCTCATGTATTTGACCCCATTTGCACTTGATAGGATCATTCATGGAACACACTGAGAATCAGAAAGGGAGAGAGACACACAGAGAGCAGGAGAAAAAGAAGGGTGGGGAATGAAATTGTTAAACTGACTCCTTTGATAAATTCTCTAGTAAGAAAAGTCATGTCTGGTATTAAGGGATGACTCTTGGAGTGATTCCATTTCAAAGGTAAAGTATCGTGAACAAGATCATTTTAGTGCAGTTACACCAATGTTTTACATCATTCAGGAAAGCCCGAGGAACACCAACCACTTTCATGTTCTCCACATCTAATAGCAAAAATCAAGGCTGAATTTAAAGTTTTTTTATTTCCCCACTACGGTATGTTTGTTCAAAATCCTACTGATAGCTTTTTAAGCAATTTCTGATTGGAAAAAAAGTAATTTTTGTGTACATATTTTTTTTTTGCAATTATTTCAGCCATCAGTATAAATTGCTTACTAGACATCGGCCAATGAAAATCCCCATACTAATCTTGATATTTTCAAACTGTCTTTGTTAGCAGCCTCAGAGCTACTTGACAGCTCACTTGGTAATTAAGGATTTTAGATTTCAAGAATTAAAATTGAAGTGGACACCATGGAGGAATAATAAGAAAACAATATAGCCGTTTTCATCCAGCCCTGAAGGTTTCAACAGCAGATGCCTATGTCACACCCTCATGATGTCTGCAGATGCCTTTGTCACACCCTGATGAGGTCACTGCAATGCTCTGCTAGTACTGTCTACTCTCACAGATGGTGACAGATGTCCATGCTTCAAATAAACTGGATGGGGCACCTTTGCCCCTCTCTACAAGTCTGTTTCTGATTGGGGAAACTATTTGAAGTGTAAAACTTCCTCAGACACAAACAAATCTGTCCTGCTTTCCAAGTAAGTTCATTTCTTTTAGATAAAAACTGATTGTTCTGTGTATTGATTAAAGTCCACGATGGAGGTAAAACTTTTGAATCAGCAATACTGTTAAAAGACATAAAATGGTAAAAAAAAAATGTTTATCTTTCTTCATGCATTGTAAATGCAAATAAATAAAGACTTAACACATTTTATAAACTGTGTCAAGTTCATGTAGTTAAACACACAATGCTTTTACAGCATATATTAACCTTAGTTAATGATAATTTTGTACATGTAAAATATATTTTTTATATTAAAAGTTGTATACATTAATGCTAGTTATCACATTTTGAACCAACTTTAACACTGAACAAAATGAATAATTACATTTAATTGTTAAAATATAATATATAATTTAACAAATTTCATAAAGAAAATTAATAAATGCTGCAAAATTATTAATTGTGAGTTAATAATATTCATATAATTACAGTCCACATAATTAATTATGCACAAACAAATGTTAATGTAAAGAACATTATAAGTGTTATTGAAATGATGAATATCTGTATGTGTGCTGACACTTTTATTGTCTTACTCTACCTGTCATACACGTGATATTTCTGTCTGGTTATGTTTATCTATGAGGAAACACATCAGATAGAAATTGTGAACTGTACATGATTGTGATGTCAGTGATTTTAAAATGCTAGCTGTTTCAAGCAGATGGTTCTCTTTCAGGCCAGAAACATATTTGAGTACATGAACGCAGACGCTTCTTCCCACACAACATTTCAGGTATCACTGCATTTCAAAACAGTCAAATTCATAATACAATACAAGTACATGTTATATCTCAGCTTTGTTGCAATGGCCGTAAATCAGGCGTTTCCATAAACGACCTGTTTCTACAGGCAGTTTGCTATGTCAGGTCACCTACTGTCAAGATATAACTGTCTGCCTGAACAAAACATCTGGTTTAATGTCACAGACATGACATGACAAAGGTAACTCTGTCGCCCCCTTGAGTACTGAGTTTTTTTTTTTGTCTTTTATTTTAACCACCACAGTAACCCAAGGGCACATGCACTTGCAATGCAATTGTCTGTGTTGTGTGTTTCTGGCTCAGGTCATAGCCCTAATTACAATGAAGAGAGACCACTGCAAAATCCACTTATTGCCTTTTATGCTTAGTGAAATGCAAGCACGCTCACTACCGTAGAGTTAGTTTCAATTAAGCAGTGCTTCAATATTTATATAATGGCATTTAACTGAGATATAATTGGATGTTAAGAGTTGGGCCTAATAATCTATGCATAGAAGCTGTGCTATTTTAGCTGCCCTGTGCTTTTCTCCAGCTTATCTTCAATGGTGAAATCCTGCAATGTCAATGATGCCCATTTCTGGGAAGGAGGCGGGTGGGAAACCTACAGTACATGGGCTCCTCCAGGGGTCAGCCAGTCTGTGCTAATGCATAAAATCCTAAGTGTTTAACATTCGGGACACAGGTAGATATGGTAGTGTTTAAACACAGGTAGTGTTTAAACTGCCCTTTGGTAATGTGCTTTGTCTGTCTGTCAGTCTAGGGGAGAGTTTCACAGTTTACTTGTACAGTAAATCTGACCAGACAAGGCAGCAGACCGTGAGGGACAGAGTAGTTGAACAGGTGAGTCATATAATATTTGACTGTTTATGGCATGCAAACAGATTTTTTAAGAGCTTAAAGTCAAGCGATACTGTTTAAGTGACACAGTCATACTCAAAACACTCTCCTGAATGGCTTCGGGTCTATTCTATTCGGGCTTTTTTCACGATTTAGTTTAAGAACTATGACTGTCCAATCAGAAACGTCTCTCTCAGTGCGTCTGAAAACACAAACAACTTTCATCAATATCGATCACTTGTACTTAAAGAAAAGTGTGTGAATTGTTTTTTTGTGCTCTCAAACACATGCATAGACTTTGTCAAACAGTATTTTTTTTTTTTTTTTTAATAATTTCTGTGTATGCCAGAACCAAAGTTTACTGCACACGCCCAGACAGATGGACTGGAGTTGTCTGATTTTATCGGGCTATTTATTTTCCGTCATGACTGTAGAAAGTGTACTGCCTGCTCTGAAAAAATTACATCTTGTAACTGTATTAATTTCATAATGAGTTCATAATGAGAATGATGCTGGGCCAATATCATCAGCATAAACACGTTTAACACGATAATTGCCTGCAATAAGCTCTTGACTGCATGATTGTTCTGTGGAGAAATCACTTAATCAGGAGAGAAAGAGGGTGAAAAAGATGACCATTGAATATGTGACTATAATAATTGGCTTCAATATGTGTGAGCTGTACTCTTTTATTTTATATTAAATTAAATTATTTTATTGTATTAGTTTATATTGTTGTGTCGTCTTTTATATTGTTGTGTCGTCTTTTATATTGTTAATATTTTGTATTGTTTATATTGGGTTACTAATTGTTTATATTGTGTTAACTGATGTGTGCAGTATAGATTTGCTCAGTGTACGTTCAGCTGCAGCAAAACACTCCCTATCTGAGTTCTTGTTGCTTTTGTTTATGCACATAATTTGTTATTTATGGTAATGACAACCTCATTCTACATTCAAATTCAGTCTCGAAAAAATCTGGTTTACAGTGACATTTCCATTAAAGTCACGATGTGATGGAAATAGCAACAGATCTTTACTTCCATATGGTGATGTACACAATCGAAAGAGAGGAAAAATATAGGGCATGGACTTTGTTTCAGTCTATCAGTTGTTGATTGGATGGAGGCAGATTTGAATGCGCGCTTGCCTTGCAGTTGATTGTAAAAAAAGGGGCGGTGCTTAAGATGACTAAATATTTGGAGAAATCAAACATACTGTGGAAGAGAGGAGTCTGTTGTTTCACTTCTTGCAAGACTGAGTTGAAACACACACACACACAAAACCATTAAAAAAATTAAGCATATGCATGGATGAATCATTCAAAATAACATTAACAAGATGATGATCATTTCTATTTTTAGAATTTCTTAACGCCAGCTTTAAGTCTATATATTGTGTGCAGAACCAAACTGAACAACTACTGTAGTCAAACATGTCAAACAGGCAAAACATTGCTATGTTTTTTTCATCAACGTGATTTCAAGAGTGACTTCTGTATTCAGCACACAAAATGATAAGTTAGTGGATTCGCTCCTATAACTCTGCAATATGTATGCGGCCAGGATTTAGATGTTTCTAACCTCATAAACATCAGTTGATCAGTGGATTTTCTTAGATGCTAAATTCAGTCAACTCATGGCACAGGCCATAGATTAAATGAAAGCTCCTGAGTTTAACTAGGCGAATGCTTGAAGGCTTTATTAAAGCAGGCCCTTTAGTTTCAATAAAGCTGATGAAAATTAAGGTTTATAATTAATGTGCTCTACATCGTGCTCTACATAACAGCATAATAGTGTTTAATAAGGGATAATTCATGGATTGCTCTATAATTTATCACTGTCACACGGCAAATGAATTACCCATGATGCCCAATTGAGGTGTGTGAATGCGTAAGCCATTTTCTTGCGTCTGACTCTCCCTCAGGTTTTAAGTAATGTGGCAGATAAATGACCTAATGCCGTAAGCTAAATTGGATAATTACATTATTAGTGTCTTCCTGATGCAAAGAATGGTTATATATCTAAAAGTATGCACAGACAGCATTCTGCAAGCCACACAAGGCAGACTGTGTATGGTATTTTAATTAAATTCCTTATTACCTTCACCTGTAATTTTATGAGTCTGCTCTTTTTAGCCTGGTTCTTTTCTTGGCAGTATATCTGCATATCACTAAGAAAAAAAAATCACTTTCATTCTGATACATTTCTGTAAGATTGTGTTTATTCTTTATTAAAATTGGTCAAGCCCAGAAAATTGGTGATGCCCTGGTTTGTATGCTGTGCATTTCTCTCAGGACTGACCCCCATCAAATCCAACCTTAGGTTACAGATTGAAGGGAATGTGACCTTATTAAAATTCCGTCTCACTGGCAGCCCCTTCTCAGTTAATTACAAGTAGGTGTTTTGTAATTAATCTAGGGAAGATTTGTCATGGTTATTAGTTGTCCGCCCCCTTTCGAATGGACAAATGATAGTAGCCAAAGGCTTTACAGCAGGAACCTGGATTTGTGCTAATGCAACATCCTACTGAAAGTCCCAATATATGGCATAATTAAACTGCAAATAAAGCAATGCTTGTTTGTTGTTTAGATTTCAAATTCTGATATGCTTCTCTTTGTTTGCCACATTAATGACAGCATTTTGCATCCCTGTAGAATAAAAGAGGATTAAAACGTGTCAAAGAAGAAGTCATGAATTATTCCAGCTACACAGCAGATAATTGTAACACAGAGACTGCTAGAGGGGGATTCAATTTAGACTGCGGGTGTTAAGCTATAACACCCTCAGCAGGTGCATGAAAAACAGGCAGCCGTACGCAACCTTTGCTCTAAAGTTAAACTAAGGATACTCTGGCATATTTTACCCATTGCAATCAGTCATACGTACACCAAGGGCAGTCTACAGTGGCAAAGACAACAATTGACTCTGAACACAGAGGACAGCCTACTCCCAGGTATTCTTCATTCTTTGATAAAACTTGGTCTATAGGATTGCTAGAGTATCATCTGTCTTATTCGCAGAAGTGCCATGCAGGAGTGCCATGAATATTAATAGCAAAATTATTCATAATAGGTCTTATTGTTATTAAATCGTTTTTCCTATTGTAGGGGAAAATAAGTATTGTTCTGTGGTTGCAGAAATCACCCATACACCCACATCCAAACATTTTTTTAGTTAAATCGAGTCACGTCTCCCACAAATCATTTGCCTTAATTTGCTACATATGACTGTAAAATCGTATTTCTAGAAATGTAAACGCTTTCTCAAAATGCCCAATTTTTGCTTTGGTTTATTTGTATGTAGGTAAGGTCAGGCATTTTAACGTTTGTCTCCTCACACTGTGAACAACTATATAAATATTTTACTCTTCTTTAACTTCAGGTTTTTATCTGTTTGTCACACCACTTGTCTGTGGTTGTGTCTTTGCAGACTAGAGTATGTGAGTGGTGCGGAGTTAAGTTCTCATAAGTTAGAGCATTTTTCCAGAGTGTTTTTTTCCCCCTCGCTCCATGATCGTTTGAAGCCTCAAAATGGAAAACCAGTGGAGTGGAGTGACTACAAAGTCTCAGGTGCTCCGTTTCACTCACACACACTATTCCAGTCCAGCTTTCAATCTGTGATTTGCTTAGTGATAGAAGCTTGACTTCTTATGGTCTTTTGGTCTGAAACTCATGTTTCATGATTTGAATTACTTGTATTAAAACTGTTGTATAAAAGCAACATCAAACTCACAGCTGTGCTGTAGAAATGATTATCAGCACTCTTGCTCATGTTACTGTTAAAATATTTTCTACAACAAGTTTTAACATTGTTACCCCCCCCTCTCTTTGTTTGTCCTGCTCCTCTACCTAGGGCACCAGGTGAACTGTCACTGGTGCTCCCTCGAAAAATTAGGATCGTGACTCCTCTGATTTTTCTCACTGGATCTCTCCTTTTCCCCTCTCTTTCCTCCACACACACACACAAAATAGGCATGGGACTCCCTGGCTGCGCGCGAAACGAAACGTGGCGTTCAAGAAACAGTCAATAAGCGCTCGAGCGCGCGGGTCCATCCAGAGCTCGCGCCCTAAACTCCCGCCCTCAAGTGTGAAGCGCGAGCGCACGGCGGGAAGACGTTAACGGTCACCCCTTGACGCGCAAGTGACGGCCACTTGAAGCGCACCACTCAACCGTTGACAGAGACCCCGTTCGGTTCAGTAAACGCAATACTAAAACTTAATATCACCCCTTAGACCTCAAATCACCCCCCAGCCACTCACCAAGCACGCTGTCCCGTTGAGGAGCAGCAGGATGAAGCCGTGGTCGGAGCGCATCTCGTCGGTGTCCTGACTGTCGACAGCTCTCCGTTCAAGAAGACGCGGTTCCTCCGGTACCGTATCCAAAACAGTCGAGACCCGGTTCCATGTCCAACATAAAGTCAAGCGCGAGCTCTCCTCTTAGTGGAATCCCACCTGCTGTTTGTCACGGTACACTCCGCTACTTGGAGCGCGTCACATCCAAAGGTGTCTGGAAACTGACAGGACACTTCTTCGCTGCCATCTGTGTACACTTTGCTCCGTTTTGTGTTGCTGTGTGAGGGGAATCATCTCCGTTATCCGCGCTTTTATGTGCTGGTGACGGCTAGGATCCCAGTGCGCGAGCCTGACCGGAGCGCAAACTCCTCGAGCGTCGCACATGTCAGTACATGCAGACTGGCAGCAGGTCTCCTTCCTACACGCGCTGACGTTTTAAACCCCCCTCTCTCTTTCTCTCTCCCTCGACAGAGCCCCCAATCTTTCTTTTTGCATTTTTCCCCTATACTCTCTCTCTCTCTCTCTTTCTTCAGAGCATCCCCCTATCTCTCGTTTTCCTTCCTTCCTTCACCCTGTCAACCCCTTCTTTCTTTCTTGTTCCTAAACCATAAGCTACTAGGCCACCAAACCAACTATGGTTATGTCAAAATAATCAACTTGAGTCTTTTATATGTCAAAAAAACCCACAATGATGCATTGCTTGGTAAATACATCAGGATCGGTATTTTTGTAACAACATTCCTGTTGACCAATCAGTAGCCATTCATTTTAAGGTTATGGTTAAAAGGATGGTTCACCCAAAAACTAAAATTCAGTTTTTTGTTGTCCTCATATCATTTCAAACCTGCTTTCTTTCACCGTCAGTCACCGTTCGCGTTCATTGCCTCTTTTTTCCCAGTCAACTGAGTAAATTGTGAGTAAATTGTTATTTTGAATGTTTTTGAATAACCTATATCTGTAAATTTATGATTGGTTTATAAAGTGACTGATATGCACGTTGTTCCAGGAACATGTCCTTCTCACACTGTGCTGACAGCAGGAACGTCACAGGTTATTAAACCTGATGCCAGCGGCACCTTGCCACAAGGTAAAGGTACAGGCTATTCTTATTGGTTTGTCTGCATCGATGCACCTCTGTTATCTGTTTTGGGTTATTTGTCTCTCTTTTTGTCACCAAAGATACTCTCCCCTCCACCTAACTGGTAATTGGCCCTAGGAGAGACCTACTGCGCGTATTGTGATGTGATTTGTTTAGCTTTATTGAATTGAAGCAGCCTGGTATCCTCTGCCTTACTCTGTGAGTCTAATATAAAATCAGATCACTTGCACTAGAGCCAACTGAGAGCACTTGCTCGATTGTTACATGTTTGTTAGGAGCCATAATTTATTGTCTTGGCTTGTTTTTTTTGTTTATTTTTTTGGGTGGTGGACTCAGGGGTGGTAATTCCCCTTTTATTAAACATCATTAAGTCTCCCTCTCTTTCGTCTTTTTTCCCTCTTTCTATAAATGTGCTTTCTTGCTTTTCAATTCTCACATTTTGTGACGCAATCTCCAGGGTTTCAGTCAGAGAATTTGACCCTTTGCCCACTCGCCGCTCCATCACCAAGAAAACACACTTCCACTTAATCATTCACGCACACACTGCTTTAATGCCCAATATCAATATCATGAATATGAAATATCAATATCAATGTCATGAAACCTGTCAAGAAAATGTCCAGGTTATATGTCACCCTCAAATCAAAGAACTAAATAATATTTGTCTTAAATATATGCTGATTTAAATAAAAACACTTTCACATTCAGGCTATTGAAAATAATGGGAATTACCAATAAATAAGTAAATATATTTACGTCAAACATATAAATGCATTACTGTAATCAGAATTTTAAGGGGGGAATATGTCACATTAATGTCACATTTTCTATAAATGTATTGGTCATAAAATAGGTTTAAGTTTGTTATGTAATATATTTACATATATTTGTATATTAATAGATTGTTTTTGGTTGGGGGGGGGCTAGACATTTTTTTTTTAATGTGTCTCATTCTTCTGTGTTACCAAATAAACCTCCTCTGCAGTATTCAGATGTAATTATGCATAAGGATGATGTTGCAAGCCGTGCCACGCAGCTTGTGAGGGGTGGGGGGGGAGGGGGGGGGGGGGGGGGGGGGGGGGGGGGAGGGGGGGGGGGGGAGGTTGTGGGTGTATTGTATCAGTGATTGAAAGAGATAGTGTCTCTGTTTGTGTATGTCTGTGAGCCTGCATTAGTGTAGGGATCAGGACTTGAGGGCGTTAGTGGCTTTATCTTGTTTCACATTGCTAATGTCATTTGAGTGAGCTGTGTAGGAGACAACGGATAATTCAATGAGGAGACACTGTGCATGTCAGTAATGAACATGTTAGAAAGGTCATTAGCTCCATCTTGTGTTGAGTTTTGTTACTACAGCCATTCTGGAGAAAATTGTCCAATTGATTTTCAATGGATGTGTTTGAAATTACTAACAGCTGTCTTACTGCTTCATGGCTCAGCACCCTTTAAGGTTTGAGACTGCCTTCTAAAGAGCCAGTGAGCTTTAGAGATGACACTAGTAAATGTTTTATGAATACTATGCTTAAATCTCTATAGAAATTAAAATATAATTTGAAAAAAGTAGTTATAAATTAATTTACCACTTTCAACCATTTTATCGGATGCCATTTTTATAGTTTCATCCAAAAGTTCACTCAGAATTGTGAAATATAAGACAGTGTATGTCTGTGCTGCCTTATATATGACAAAACAAATTGAATTTGTATTGTGTAAATTTGAATTATGACTAAGTGTCCGTTATTTAAGACAACAACTGAATTTATTAGCATTTACACATAGTTCGAATTTCATTTTTTTTAAAAAAAAAAAAAACTTGAATGATTATAAAGCATTTGAATTTAACACAACTGAATGTTTTTATGGCAGAGTTTTATAGACATGTATTTTCAAACAGCTAATTTTTGTTCTGAAATCTTAGACTGCAAATATCCTGTTTTTAAAAATACAGCTTCAAGTTTTCAAGATGAAGAGGAAATTCAGAACATCAAATTCAATATTCTAAAATTTAATATGCAGTAAGTAGGTCAGAGGTAATCGCCGCTATGGAAGTAGTAGAATATCTGCCAAAAAAAAAAAAAAATCTCTCCTGTCCGAAAAGTCAAAAAAACAGGAAAAAACATTATGTCTCAATTAGTAGTTTTCTGGCGTGAGTGTGCGGTTCAAGATCTACCTGATCATGAATCGCCCAGAGGTAGCCTAAGTGATTCTTAAACATTTATGGTTTATATACTTATATGTTAGGTTAGCATTCTCAGCATGTGAAACATTTGTCTAGCCAGTGGTTCTCACTTTTGTCCTCATAAGCGCCTCCCTCCTCTCCAAATCATACAAACTGTGCAAAAAATGTCACTCCGATTTATTCTTTAGAGAATTAAAATATTCTTAATGTACGTAACCCTTAAATTAACTGTAACTTTACAAATAAGCACAAGTCACTAGCTGCATAGCCAAACAATACGCACATTGAGTACGCCATAGGACTGCATACCAGATCCAGCAGAATAAGACTAAACCTCACAAAGTACAAATGAAAAATGAACGGCGATTCTGAATGTGTGGAGATCATAAGTGGGCGGGTTGATTTCATGTCAGTGAATAGTTTCGCTGCTGTCAGAATAAAGCGTAATTTGAAGCTTTTTATTATGTCAGTAAAACATAGCGCACAATCAACAACTCTATCACTGTCTATGCGAAGGAGATGTGTTTCAGCTCCGCGTGATGCAGAATGGTGGTCACACCAGATACTGACCTGGTTTTGCGGGACCCCCCGCGGACGCCCCATAGCGTAAAAGCTGGTCAGTGCATTTTAGGAGTGGGCCTTTTATTGTGGGCCAGCCTAAGGCTAGGCACCTGTGCAATACATCATTGCCTGTCTAATCAGTCATCTTGATATGGCCACACCTGTGAGGTGGATGATACGCTCGGCAAAGGAGAGTGGCTGCGACGACTACACAATTTAGACTATATTTGTGAACATATTTGGAGAAATAGGCCTTTTGTGAACATGAGAACAAGTCTGAGATCTTTGAGTTCAGGCTCATGAAAATGGGGGGCAAAAGGCCAAATATTAGTGTTGGGCATTTATATTTTGTGCAAAAAAAAAAAAAAAAAAGTGTAATTTAGCAGTTAGGGGCAATAGACAGTATACAATCCGGCGTATACAATATATATGTGTATATTATATATACATATATATATATACTATATATATATATATGTAGTGCTCGCTGGCTTGAAATTTAGTTTGTGATCCCATTAAGAATTGTCTATATTCTGCATAATTATAACGCAAAAATATTTGCAGATGTTCAATAGCAATCGGAAAGTTGACAAAGAGAACCGGCAATCAAATCAAATCATATACATGAAAATATTAGCTTTGTCAATATTTTCTTTTTCCTTGCAGGAAAATTATCCAATCTTACATATCATTGAGCGGGGACAACAAAAAAAAAAAAGCAAAAAGTTTTTTATATGTGAATCTCTAGGATTATCTGTTAATTTGCAGATGAAATTGGAGTCCATCTGTTCAGAGGTGTTTTCAATCTGTGGGATGACTATCAGGTGTCAGTGTGTGTTTTATTTAAAGAACAGGGATCTAGTAAGTTTGGTCATGTTTGTGGAAGTGTGTCATGGCACAAACAAATGAGATCTCCGAGGACCTCAGAAAGAGTTGGTGTTGTTCATCAGGCTAGAAAAGGTTTCAAAACCATCTCTAAAGAGTTTGGACTCCACAAATCCACATTCAGACAGATTGTGTACAAATGGAGGAAATTCAAGACCACTGTTACCCTTCCTCCCCAGGGGTGGTCCACCAACAAAGAACACTCTAAAAGCAAGACTTGTAAAAGTCCACTAGGTTTCAAAGGACGGCAGGCTAACTTCTAAGCAACTAAAGGCCTCTCTCACATTGGCTAATGTTAATGTTTTTGAGCCCATCATCAGGAGAACATTGAGCAACCATGGTGTGCATGGCAGAGTCGTAAGGAGAAAGCCACTGCTCTCCAAAAATAACATTGCTGCTCATCTGCAGTTTGCTAAAGATCATGTGGACTAGCCAGTGGAATACTCAAAACAGAGAAATATATATTGTGAATTGGATGAGACTCAAATAGAAGCATTTTGGTTTATCATGACCCCCACAAAAAAAAAAAAAAAAAAAAAAAAATAAAAAAGAAAAAAAAAAAAAAAAAAAAAAACCCCCTCGCATGCATATGTTTGGAGACAGAAAACATCCTGGCATTCCCAGCTTAAGAACCTTGATACCGCGTCTTTAACAGGGTGGTGGTAAATGGGAGTTTTTTTGCTGGGGGGGGGGCATCTGGGCCAGGATGGCTTGCCATCATTGATGGAACAATGAATTTTGAATTATACCAGCAAATTCTGAAGGACATTGTCAGGACATCTGTCCGAGAACTGAAACTTGAGAGAAAGTGGGTCATGCAGCAAGACAAACAACCCCAAGCATACAAGTCGTTCTACTTGCAACAATGGTTAAAAGAAAAACAAAGTTTAAAATTCTTGGATATGACGCAGAAGTCAAATTCCCGGACGCTTAATCCAATTAGAAATTTTGTGGAAGAACTGAGGCATCAGTTCATCAGAGTAAACCCACCAATCCTCACAGAGCTGAAGTGATATTCACTGATATATATACACTCTTAAAAAATCGCTGGGCTTGTTTCAACCAATGTGGGTCCAAATAGTTGACTAACCGGGCAACTGTTGGTAAAAAAAGCTAATTTAAAAATTTAAGCTAATTGAAAACATTAAATTTTAACGCAACAGTGTAGGTCCATTATTTGACCATCCAACATATGGGTTGAAAGCAACCCGGCATTTTTAGAGTGTATCCGGCGATTCATGATATATATTAACATTTAACAGATCCAGGCCGTTATTCCTGACCGTAGTCTCAAGCTCTGTGCAAAAAAAAAAAAAAGGGCGCTGTAGGCTTCAAGTAGTCGTGTGCCCGTATATGTGGTTGCTCCACGCGTCGCGATCCAGTGTAGGAAATATCACTGATTATAATCAATGGGCTTTACTGTCTTTTTTGCTTTCGCTCGCGTCCTGTGTAGACACGGATGGCAACTTTCAAACCAAATATACTTTAAAACAAACACCAGAGACCGCTTAGATAAATGTTTCACATGCTGAGAATGCTAACCTATCATATAAGTATATAAACCATAAATGTTTAAGAAATTCATCTTAGTGGCTACCTCTGGGGTCGATTCAGGATAGGTAGATCTTAAACCCGGCTATCGTTCTATGGCCAGAAAAGCTACTAATTGCCAAAATTGCTTCGGTTTGATCATTTTTCGGTAGATGAATGCTACTCTGGCCCTGTCTATTACCGTCGACGCTACATTACTAGTACGATCTGAATGTCGCGTATATGAATTTTAGAATACTTGAATTTGATGTTCGCGATTTCCTTTTGTCATGCGTGAGAAAACTTGAAGGGGGCATGTATTTTTAAAAGCTGGATATTTGCAGTCTAAGATTTCAGAACAAAAAATTTCTCCGATGTTTTACAAATACATGTGCTATGAAAACCTCTGCCATAAAAATATTCAGTTATGTTAAATTTCAAATGTTTAATATTCAAGTAAAAAAAAATCCAATTCAGAACTATTTTAAATGCCACATAATATTCAGTTTTGTTAAATGACATTTGTCAATAATTCAAATTTACACAATACAAATTCAATTTGATTTGTCATATTATAAGTTCCATATCAAACAGCATCCAGATGAAGGCATCTTAATAGACAGGATGTTATGTGAACATTACATTTAGATGTGCCTTTATGTCTGTCTTCTTCCATATACGTACTTTCTGAGAAGGCAGCATTTTTCTTATTTTCTCAGGTTTGGTTGAAGTTTTTTATTTTAGTAAAGTTATGACTATATTTATATATGCATTCATAACATCCTGGCTTTATTTCAGCAGAGACATTTCTCACTTTTTGAAAAAGGTCTGTTTTACCTATAGCAACTGAAGAGGGCACCATTGCTTTAAGGAAAATATATCAGCGTGCTCTCCGATATGTAATCCATATACTCCATATCACTATAAGTAGCTTGAAAGTTCAGTTTAATTCCATTCTCAGCAGCTGACACAGCATGGGCTTTTTTAAAGGTGGTTTGACATCAAACTGTAAGTGACATTTGCTCAGTTATTCCAGCTCAAATGATCCTCACTAGAGAATTATGAATAATATGATTTCATTCCCACTGATTTGTCCCCCATGGATGTTTTTCCCCCCAGGAGGGGAGAGCAAAAGAACAAGGGACCAAAGCACAGAGAAACAGGATATAAATGAGAAAGGCAACCTGTCTGGGAGAATCAGGGTGGCCGAACTGCCATCAGTTCCAGAAACATAATCACAGCTGCCTCTTACTGTTCAGGCAAGTTCAATTTGACATCATCATTAAATCTACAGTGATTCACACACATTATGAATGTAAACAATGTAAGAGGAGGAGAGGAAAAATGTAGATCACAAATGTAAACGTAATCAGCAAGAAAAAATGCATATGATTGATGTTTGTTTTGAGCTGTTACAAATGTGCCGAAATATACAACGCAATCCCCCAACCTCCAATTCTCTATATGACCAGCATTTACTTAGCTTGAGTACTGTTTGTGAAATGTCAAAATTACGCATATGACTTTAGAGAAATGTAGGATGAAATAGATAAAATCAAGAAGGGGACAGATGGGACAAAAAAAATACAAATCAAACCCTCAGCAAAGAAATCCCGCATAAAAGACGTGAGAGATTTGAAGATGAATGCAGTGTCAGTAAGAGGAGAGCAGGGAAGAAGGTACTAGAGATGGCCTGCAGAGGTCGAGTTCACTTCTCTTTGAGTTCTGGAGGATCAGGCTTCATCAGTGCCTTATTCATGCTTTTTTTCTTAGTTTCATCTGCTGCCCCTTTTCTGAACGATGGCACGGAATGAAAAGAAATGCAAGCATCCAGTTTTTCTCTTTTTCACAAATAGTTTCATTGAGGTTGATCCATTTGGATAGACAGGCTCTTTACAGGTGTATGTGTGAGAGAGCTGATTGTCAGATGGTAATGATTGTAGGAATGATTGTGCCGGCACTTTATCTCATAATTGCCAAATTCTGATCTTTTGACAAACACTACTGTTGAAATGTTTTGGGTCATTAATATATTTGAAAGAAAATAATACTTCAGCAAGCAATGCATTAAATTGGTCAAAAAAAGTGACATTAAAAGGACTTACCGTATACAAAAAAGATTTTTTTTTTATTAAAAAAGCTTTTGACTTTTCGTTCAATCAAAATAATTTTATAATAATATATATATATATATATTATATATTCTATATATATATATATATATAACTGTATAGACCACACACACACCAAACATATATTATATAACAGTGGGGCAAAAAAGTATTTAGTCAGCAACAAATTGTGCAAGTTCTCCCACTTAAAACGATGAGAGGGCCTTTAATTTTCATCATAGGTATACCTCAAATATTAGAGACAAAATGAGAAAAAAAATCCAGAAATCACATTGTAGGATTTTTAAAGGATTAATTGGTAAATTCCTCGGTAAAAAAAGTATTTGGTCACCTACAAACAAGCAAAATTTCTGGCTCTCACAGACCTGTAACAAACTTATTTAAGAGGCTCCTCTGTCCTCCACCAGTTACCTGTATAAATGGCATCTGTTTGAAAAAGTATATCAGTATAAAAGACACCTGTCCACAACCTCAAAACAGTCACACTCCAAACACTCCCACCATGGCCAAGGACCCAAAGAAGGCTGTCAAAGGGGGACACCAGAAACCACAACTTGTAGACATTTTGCAACCAGGCTGGACGATGAAAGCTGCATAGGTAAGCAACTGGTGTGAAAGAAAAGAAAGAAAATCAAACTGTGGGAGCAATTATTTAGAAAATGGAAAGGAATACACAGACCCACTGAGTAATCTCCCTCGATTCTGGGGTCCACGCAAGATCTCACCCGGGGGGTTGTCCAAAATATGATCACCAAGAACTGTGAGCAAAAAACAGCCAGAACCACACGGCGGGGGACCGAGTGAATGGACCTGCAGAGAAGCTGGGGACCAAACAGTAGTAACAAAGGCTTACCATTCAGTAACAAACACTGACGCCGCCAGGACTGCAAAAATTGGAGTGCCCAGGACGGGTCCCTTCCTGCTGAAGAAGAGTAATACCAATGTCAAGGCCCATTGAAGGTTTGGTTGTAGAAGAGCATTTGGAAGATTCCAGGAAGGGATTGGGGAAAGAATGTAATATGGTTTCAGATTGAAACCGAAATGAACCGTTTTGTATCATAAAAAAAACTCAATTGTCGTGTTTTGGAGGAGGAAGAAAGAATTGCTGGTGAATCCACAAGAACACATACCGACTGTGAAGCATGGTGGGTGGAAACCATCAGTTGGGGTGTTTTTCTGCAAAGGGGACCGGACCGGGGCTGTCCGTGTAAACGACAAGTAAAAGAATGAATGGGCCAGTATCGTGAGATTTTGAGTCAGTGCAAAACATCTTCCATCAGCAAGGGCATTGAAGATCAAACGTGGCTGGGTCTTTCAGCATGAAAATGATCCCAAACACACCGCCCGGGCAACGAAGGAGTGGCTTTGTAAGAAGCATTTCAAGGTCCTGGAGTGGCCTAGCCCGTCTCCAGATCTCAACCCCATAGAAAAACTTTGGAGGGAGATGAAAATCCGTGTTGCCAAGCGACAGCCCCAAAACATTACTGCTATAGAGGAGATCTGCATGGAGGAATGGGCCAAAATACCAGCAAACAGTGTGTGAAAACCTTGTGAAGACTTACAGTAAACGTTTGACCTCTGTCATTGCCAAAAAAAGGGTATATAACAAAGTATTGAGATGAATTTTTGTTATTGACCAAATACTTATTTCCACCATAATTTGCAAATAAATTCTTAAAAATCCGTACAATGTGGATTTTCTGGATTTTTTTCTCATTTTGTATCTCATAGTTGAGGTATAACTATGATTAAAATTACAGGCCTCTCTCATCTTTTAAAGTGGGAGAACTTGCACAATTGCTGGCTGACTAAATACTTTTTTCCCCCACTATATATATATATATATATCAGATATCAGGTTTCACAAAAAATATTAACGCCACCAAATTGTTTTTCACTCTGATTAATAATAAAGAATGTTGATAGGCTTAGTAAATGCATTAAACTAACCATTACAATGAGCAGTTAATTGTTACGGATTATTATTCTTTTTAATGTTAGTTAATAAAAATACAACTTGTGGTGTTCTGAGTAAGCCTCTAGAGGGAGCTCTAGTACGTGAGTGAGGTTTGTAAAAAAGAATGACGAAAGAAATAGACGAGTGGTGGAAGAATAAAGAAGGTTACACTGAGTTCGACACGGCGTGCATTTGCTTATTATTGACATACACAACATATTGGCGACGAGGATGACTTTGAGTCTAAGTCAACCCACCCCGTTCCTGCAAACACCGGGTGAACCACCGATTCCGTTCAAAGCTTGGATCAAAACTTTTGACAATTTTGTGCTGGCACTGGACGAGGAGCTACCTGATGCTAGGAAGCGTGCTCTTCTGATACACTGCCTCGGAGCCGAGGGTCAAAGATTGTTCTACACCCTGAACGTGAGTGATCAGGGAGACGATACGTACACGTCTGCTTTGAGTGCAATAAAGGATTTTTTTATCCCTAAAGTTAATGTAGTTGCTGAACGTTACCGCTTCCGCCAACGGAGCCAACGCGCGGGCGAGTCTACAGACCAGTATGTCGCTGCACTACGTGAACTGGCTGCCACCTGCAAATTCGGCACGATGGAGGACGAGATGATACGTCATCAGCTGGTCGAAAAGACTAATTCATCTCGCATCAGAGAACGGCTGCTGCTGGAAGTGGCACTCGACCTTAAAAAAGCCGTGACTGTCGCCCAGCACATTGAAACTGCTACAGCGGAGGCTAAAGCGAAGATCGCGTCATCCGACAACTCGGTACAAGCAGTTCAACAACATAACAGGTTCCGACGGAGCAAAAGTAAAGTCAACGCCTGGCATGGACTTCCAAAATTTACCCGTGCACGTACTTGCTACCGTTGTGGATCTGAGCAGCACGCAGCTAATTTTCCCGGATGCCCTGCTAAGGATGCGGTGTGCAGGAACTGTAACAAAACAGGACATTTTGCAAAGATATGTCGTGGAAACAAACGGGTGAGTAAAATTACAGTTCCTGAAGTGACTGTGTTAAATATTGAACATGCTGAACGTGACTGTGGCAAAATAATGTGCACAGTACAGATATGTGCAAGCACAGGACAAACACGGGACATTCGGTTAATGGTAGACACGGGATCAGCAGTATCTATATTGCCGATGTCTATTTACGCTGGATCTTTCAGTCAAACACCCCTTTCACCACCGAAACTCAAGTCTAGTTAGTTTTGGGGGCGATGCAATTGAAGTGAAAGATACCTGCCAGCCAGCATCTCGTATGGAGGCCATTGCACTACCACAGACTTATACATTGTACAAAAGGGATCAGCTGTGCTAGGCAGAGACCTCTTTACTGGACTTTGTTTACAACTCTGTGACGGTCAGGTCAGTACAGACCAGTGCATGCATACTGCCTCATCTATAGATGCAAAGTCAGAAAACAGGCTGGGATGCGCAAGAGGATTTGTGCATCGTCTTCACGTTCGGTCTGGTGTTCAGCCTGTGCAGCAGAAACTGAGGAGGTTACCTTTCTCAATCCGCAACGAGGTGTCCAAGGAATTACAGAAGCTTGTACAACAGGATGTAATCGAGCCTGTGGATGCATCTGAGTGGGTCTCCCCAATAGTTGTCACTAGAAAAAAAGATGGGGGGATGCGGCTCTGCGTCGACTTACGTGAGCCTAACAAGGCAGTGGACAGCTTTCCTCTTCCACATATGGAGGAGATGTTTGCGAACTTGTGTGGAGCAACAGTGTTTTCCACGTTAGACCTCCAAAGTGCATATCACCAGGTAACGTTGCATGAGGACAGTCGAAACATTTCTGCGTTTATCACACATGATGGATTATTTCGTTTCAAAAGGGTTCCATATGGGCTGGCCTCAGCTCCAAGCTGCTTCCAGAGGATGATGTCTGAAATCCTTAAAGGTCAGTCTGGAGCTCATTGTTACTTGGATGACATCATGGTTGCAGGAGCAACGCGCAAGGAACATGATGAAAATCTGCAAGCTGTGCTGCAGCGAATCCATGAAGCAGGCCTCAAACTGAACATGGCAAAGTGCCACTTCAGAAAAGCAGAACTGTCATTCCTGGGTCACACCCTGTCTGAGAAGGGACTACAGCCTGATGCTTCTCATGTCTCTGCGGTGTCCGATGCACCACCTCCTGTTGATGAGGTTAGCCTTCGTTCATTGCCCTTGCACTCTTCAATCCAGAACTACCTACTATAGTCACCACAGATGCCTCCGACTACGGGATAGGAGGTGTTCTTACCCAGATACACGCAGACAATACGGAGAGAACAGTGGCTTTTGCCTCACGCACTCTTACCGCAGCAGAACGGAACTACTCCACAGTAGAAAAAGAGGCACTAGCATGTGTTTGGGCCACAGAGCGCTGGAGGACCTACTTGTGGGGACGACACTTCACACTGCGGACAGATCACAGCCCGCTGACCACCCTTCTGTCATCTAAGGGTCAAGGCAGAGCAAGTATGCGCATAGCAAGATGGTCAGCTAGGCTGATGGCATTTACCTATGATATTCAGTATAAGCCGGGGCATGAGAATGTGACTGCAGACTGTCTATCTCGCTTACCACTCCCTAGTACTGAACCTAGTCTGGAACATGATTTGGAAGTCGTAGCTCTCACTTCTACACTCACTGCAATAACCAGCTCTGAGTTCAAAGCGGCATGTGATTCTTGTCCTATCCAAGCTGAGCTACGCAGACTGCTTACCTCAAAATGGCCACAGTGTGCAAAGGCACTGGATCATGCGTTAAAGCCATATTTTCAAGTGCGGCATGAACTTTCACTCCAGGATGGTTGCATGGTGCGTGGAACCACACGCCTTCTGGTTCCAGAATGTCTCCAGCCCAAGTTCATCACACTCGCACATGATACCCATCAGGGCATTGTGAGGACAAAAAGGAGGCTGAGAGAGCTCTACTGGTGGCCTGGCATGGACAAACAAGTAAAAACAGCTGTCAAAGCTTGTGTCACAAGTCAGTTACATGACAAATTCGGCCCAATGTCAACCATACTACACCACTCCAAAACCGGTAACCCTGTACTGGACGCCTGGAGAAAAGTGGGCCAAGACATCCGGGCCTTGTGATCAGCACCTGCTGATGGTCGTTTTGTGGTTACTCTGGTGGACTATTACAGTAAGTGGCCTGAGATAGCATTTGTCTCACATCCTACCACCCGGGCCGTGATGCAGTTCTTGTCTACAGTGTTTAGCAGGGAAGGGAACCCGAAAGAGCTGATTTCTGATAATGGAGTACAGTTCCCTTCACACGACTTCAAACTGTTCTTGCAAAACAGAGGAATCATACACAGGACATCATCTGTGTATTACCCAAGAGCAAACGGGGAAGTCGAACGTTTCAATCGCAGCTTAAAGGATAGTTTACAAACTGCTTCACTGGAAGGAAGAGGGTGGAAGGAGTTCACCAAAGACTTTCTGCAGGTATACCGTGCAACGCCACATGCCACAATACAGTGCACACCAACTGAACTCTTGCATGGGTGAGCCATGTTAACCAAACTTAACGTCTCAGGTCTTTGCTTTCCACCTGCAGACAAAAGGCTCACACCTCACCAGCTTGCCTCACATGTGAGAGAGAAACAGAAAAAAACTAAACAGTACTGTGACAGAAAACGCAGTGCAAAGCATGTTTCATTTCAGTGTGGATCGTATGTCCGTGTAAAGAAACCCGGAATTGTGCCAAAAACCCAGTCTAAGTTTGGAAAACCCCTGAAGGTTGTGGGTAAGAAAGGACTGTACACATATAAGCTGTCAGATGGACGATGCTGGAATGCATCCCACCTGGCACCTGCACTTGCTCCATGCAGAGCAGATGAGTCTAGTGAACTGCCATTGTTTGACTCTGGGGATACTAATCCTGTAGGGAGTGAACAACCTGCAGTAGTTACACGACCTGTTCGGAGCAGGCATGCACCTGCATGGACTCAGGATTATGTAATGTAAAATGTGCATTACTAGTACACAGTGTGCATTTATGCAGTATAAGGAAAATAATGTTCTTGCTGTTCTGTGAATATTGTGTTTGAGTACTATAATGTGATGCTTATACCAAGTGTTTGGAAATTGCATTACGGTACCAATATTTGTTAAAAAAAAAAAAAAGCTTTGTTTGCAAATCACAATGTTGGGATTGGAAGGTTGCAAAGAGAAAAGTCGATAGTAACTTGTATTGTAACTGTTAACTATTTGCACTGAGACTATGTCCCTATAGTATGTTTGTTCTTAAGAGAGAGGGATATGTGGTGTTCTGAGTAAGCCTCTAGAGGGAGCTCTAGTAGGAGTGGAGGTTTTGGAAAAAAGATGGACGAAAGACATAGACGAGTGGTGGAAGAATAAAGAAGGTTACACTGAGTTCGACACGGCGTGCATTTGTTATATTGGGGAAATACACAAACACAACTGTTCGGATTAGTCAAGCGTGAGCTTCATATCCGTTAATAGCTGGTAAACAGATACAAACTTTGAGTTTAAAGTATTGTATTTAGTAAATATTAGTACATAAATATGTAGTATAGTGAATTAACATGAAACTAAGATATAATAAATGATTTAGAAATATTTTTCATTGTTAATTATGGGTAAACTTAATCATAAAACAAATACTAACCTACTGTAAAGTGATTGATACCAAAATGGTTATGAGCAGCAAAATTCAACATATGGGAATGAATTCGGAAGGATCATGTGGACACTGAAGTGAATGGAGTAGTAATTGTGCTAAAACTCAGCTTTGCCATCAACAGGGGAATTTAATTATTTAAACAATGCTTTTAAAAATAACAAAACAGTTATTTTATAATGTATGATAAATCAGTTATTTCAAACACATACAATTTTACTGTATTTTTTTATATGAATTGTATATAATTTTGTCATCACTCAAACAATAAAAAAAATTAGAAAATAGTATGGAGCAATTTTTTATGTCTTATTGGTCCGTTGGCATCCGTTTGATGTTAAGGTCCCATTGATTGTAATTCATACTAATGTAAACTTTTGTGTTCTGTAGAAAGGGAAAAAAGTAAGTCATTCGGGGTTTTGGAAAACATTTAAGGTGAGGTAAATGATTTAATGTTATAGATGTGCTATCCTTGAAGTTAGAACTTGTTCTGCTAGAATTTTTAAAACAAAAAGTTATTAGGATCTCTCGGGAGGAGAGGAGAGGGAGGAAAGGACCACAGGTGTTTTGCTTGCTGACGAGATGCACACTGATGATAGCTGTTAGAACAGGCTTCACTTGTTTTAAAAGAGGATGAGAATCTTTGATAAAGGTGAATGTGGAAGGCCTATGTAAAGAGTTCGACCCCCTGAGCCACAGTATACACCACCACAGACTTTACAGGAACCTTGTGGAGGTGAATTTGAGAGGTCTCTGTGCTATTGGTGGTTTGTGTTGCATTTGGTCCCGGGCACGCCCTTTTGGCCCATTGACCGGTCGACAAAACAGCGGAAGGCAGCCATTGGACTTCTAAAAAAAGGGTTAGAGGGCAACCTAAAAGGCGACAATTAAATTAGTTGTTGTCATATAGGGGAAACGAAAACAGAACACCACAGTGCTTGTGATGGTCTTGTTACAACGTTTTCAAAAAACACATCCACAAGTCCAGACCCCGGGTATTTTCTCTGGAAAATTTTCCTTTAAAAATATCTTTAAAAAACATGAAGGTTCATCTTGTTCATCATTTCGGAATTAAGTGATACTGTCAAAAGATGGGGAACGAGGAACACCAGTTAGTCCTCATTAATACAGGCAGCCCATTTGCATGTTTAATGTCTGCGTGCGGAAATGGTTTAAGAGGGGGGATTTGGTTAAAAGTGAGAATGTTTAATCCACTCATTATAAAAAAGCAATAATAATCCAGTACTTATCTCCATTGATGTGATACTTGCAGTTGGGGTATGGAGGGGCCTTATTCTGTGTTATCTCTAAATGATGCAGTTTGTTCATTTCTTTAAAGATGGATGCTTTGGACAGGAGCATTTCTTCCACTTACAGATGGTGCTTTTTCTAGTATTAAGAAGTTTTTTTTGTAGTTAATGTTTTATTTATTATTGTTGTTTTTTTTTAAGTGCATTTATGTAGCTGTCATGGGGTTCGGCTTGGTTCGTATGCAATATGTTGGGTTTTAGGTGCTCTTTCATGATGGGGTGTAGAGGGTGGGGAAAGAGTGAGATAGAGAGACTAATGGAATTCATAATTAAAAAAGCTTTTAGTGCAAGGAGGACCTCTGAGGTTGAGTGATCAGGGCAAAGCCGTTTCACACACACTCACTTGCTCACTCATCCAGGCAGTGGATGTGAGCATGCAATCATTGTATAAATACAGATCTAAACAGAATCTGCATGCAGAACTTATTGTCTGTTCACGTATTCAGTATTTTAAATAAGTGATTGTAATTGTTAGGGTTGGGTAAAAAAACATAGATTTCTCGATTTTAATCGATTCTCACTTTTGTGAAAAACCTAAACCAAATGATTCATAAATCCAAGAATCGATTATCTAGTTACTTCTGATATGAAACAAAGTCTCAGATTTCAAATTCTGTCCATGTTATTACAATATTCAAATATTAAAATTGGCTGGTTTTTGGCACTGGCTTTAATGCCCCCTGGCCAGTGAAGAATCGCTCGTGGAAAACTAATATCCGCTCCGTAAATAGCAGGCAGCATGAAATAAACATGAATGAACATCCGAAGGTATGTTAAAAGAACGAGTACAACTTACCGAAATCTGTATCCTGTCTCATGTAATCACTCAGTCAGTGTTTCAACCGTGGAAAGGTGACAATAGCTTGTAAACAATGTAATGTAACGTCGCATTTACCTCAGAAAAAAACATATTCGGTGACCATGAACTCATTAGTCAGATAGAAAAATAAACTGTAGAGGGGGCATTTTGCTAAATGTATGCACCATATAATATATTCATTATACATTTTACTGTTCTTCAATATTTAATTAATGTTTGAATAAATCCGTCAAGTTTTTGTAACAGCCACCATTTAAATGTTTATATTTCAAAAAATGAATTGGAGTAGAAATATAGGCTAATTATGTAATTTAAAGTTAAAGTTAGTATTATAACTTTAATATTACAATAACTTTATTGAGTATATTTATATACAAATCAAAAAATTTCAACCTTCCATATTGATTCTTAGGTATAGTTTATAGCATTAGTTGGGAGCTTTTTTTTTCCTTGAGAAAATTTGCACGTCCAGTACCTGGATAGCTTATAATGACCATATAATTGATATTGAATCAAATCGATCGAATAGAAATTGGAATCGAATGAATTGCAAGCTTGTGGAGGATAATCGAATTGAATTGTGAAATTTGTGTCAAAACCCAGCCCTAGTAATTGTAGCTATAGAAAACTTTGTAGTATTCTGTTCTCCATTTAATACATGTTTAAATCTGTTCCACAGAATTCTGCAGATTTTCCTCCAAATTTAGTATTAATAATTTAGATAATGCAAAAAAGTTTGCAGATTTGAGAAACCAAAATACTGGCAATTTTGGTTTTGCTAGCTACACAATTATGTTGTCTTAAAGGTACACTTCATTAGGTTTGGTTTACATTGCACTGACTTTTATTCATCCTAATAGTCTTGGGCTTTACACTTGTCAATATAAATACATAAAGTTTTTTTTTCTCTCTTTATTTTTTGTTTTGTTTCTTTTTCATGTTTGACTGTTTGCTGTTGTTCAGAGCATTTTGCGGTGTGGTAGATATAGTCATTAATTTGTCCTCCTACATAGGAGCTGCGTGTCGATGTGTTCATAAAAAACTAAAATGACCCTTTTTGTCTATTACTGTAGTCTGTAATTTCAGCAGTCAATTTAGCATGTTGGCCATAAATTGTTTAGAATGAGTCAAGAACATTATTTCCATATGTACAATGCAATTCTTAGAGAGAGTTGCTCCAGCTTTTTATTATGGCCACTCTGTGACTGCAAAAACAGGCACTGGAAAATGTGTGTTCAGCAACTATGTGATCAGAGATTTAGCTAAGTCCCCCTACCTGATTTTCCAGCCATTTTTCAGCCATAAGCTTCATTTGCAAAATCATTAGAGAATCAGGAGGAAGTCGGTATACAGTAGCAGTGGGGGAGCGTTAACAGCCCCAGCAGCTCATTTCCCTGCTAAAGCAAAAATGTATGATGCCATTGTTGTCAGATTTTATTGCTGATTTGAAATATGTTATTGAAACAAAATTGTGACTATCCGTTTTGGAGATTTTGGTCTTTCCCCATTCGTATAGGAGGAGGTTGTACTCAAGGGCACAACTATTGATTTGTTAAATGGTATGCAGAGACATGGTTGGGCCATCTTTGATGATAAAAAAAAAAAAAAAAAAAAACTTTACATTACATCAGCATCATCAAGTTTTGCAAATGGCTAGGCTTGTGTCTTGGAGTTTGCAATAAATTAATGAATGAATAGGAATCCATAATTATAGTTTATAGTTTAAAACTGTGATTTTGATTATTATTTTTATTTGATGCATGTCCATTCCTTTTTTGTATGGAGCTTTTAATATGACAAAACTAATTTAATTTGTATTGTGTAAATTTGAATGATTGAGAAGTGTCATTTAACAAAACTGAATATTATGTGGCATTTAACATAGTTCTGAATTAGATTTTTTTAAAACTTGAATATTAAACATTTGAAATTTAACACAATTTAATATTTTTATGGTAGTTTTTATGTATTTTCAAACAGCAGATTTTTTTTGTTCTGAAATCTTTGACTGCAAATATCCAGTTTTTAAAAATACAGCTTCAAGTTTTCAAGATGAAGAGGAAATTCGGAGCATCAAATTAAATATTCTAAAATTCAATACGCAGACATTCAGATCGTATAGAAAGTAGGTCAGATGTAATCTGCAGGGAAGAGTAGATGATATCCAAAAAGTAAAATGAAGCATTTTGGCCAATTAGTAGTTTTATGGCATTAATGTGTGCGGTTCAAGATCTACCTGATCATAAATCGCCCAGAGTTAGCCTAAGTGATTCTTAAACATGTATGGTTTATATACTTATATGTTAGGTTAGCATTCTCAGCATGTGAAACATTTGTCTAAGCCAGTGGTTCTCAACCTTTTTACTCTAAGCCCTCCCTCCTCTCCAAATCAATACAAACTTTGCAAAAATGTCACTGCAGATATTATTTACAACTTAAAAGTAGCTACTTAAAAGTACATAAACCTTAATTATAGTAACTTTAACAAATAAGCACAAGTCAACCTGCCATACCTAACAAGGCCAAAGGACTGCATACACAGATCCATGCGCAGAAATAAAAAACACACCAACGTACAAATGAAAAATGAAAACCATTTTGTCTGAAGATGTGTGAAAACCTCAGCGATGGGAGGAGGGTCTATGTCATCAGTGGAATAGTTCCTCTGTGCCGGATAAAGCGAATGTGGAAAAGCGTTTGATGCCAGTATGTACAGTGGGGCCAATAAAAAAAGTAGTAGGGGGCAGCTACCAATTGTGCAAGTTTTCCCACTTAAAAATATGAGAGAGGCCTTTAATTTTCATCATATGTATACCTCAACTAAGAGAGACAAAATTAGAAAAAAAAATCCATAAAATCACATTCTAGGATTTTTAAAGGAGTCAGTTTAATTGGTAAACTGTCTCGGTAAAAAAAGTATTTGGTCCACCTACCAAAACAAAAGCAAAGATTTCTGGGCTCTCACAGACCTGTACAACTTTTCTTTAAAGAGGGAATCTCTGTTCCCCACTCGTACCTGTATTAATGGCATCTGTTGAAACTTGTTACATATTAAAAGGACACCTGTCCACCTCCACACATTCAAACACACAGTGCATCACCCACAAAAAAACTCACCCAGGGGCCAAGACAAAGGAGCGGGTCCAAAGGACACCAGAAACAAAATGTAGGACCTTGCAAACACGGCTGGGAAGGACTGAATCTGAATAGGTAAAGCAGTGGGGTGAAGAAATCAACTGTGGGGCGCAATGTATTAGAAAATGGAAAAAGGACATTTACACAAGGGACATGAAATTAATTCTCCATCGATCTCGGGGCTCCAGCCAAGATTCTCACCCTCCATGGGGTCAAAAATGATCACAAGAAAACAACTTTTGAGCAAAAATTCCAGAAAACCACCCGGGGGGACCTAGTGATGACCTGCAGGAGAGCTGGGGAATCAAAGTAACAAAGGCTACATCCAGTAAACACACTGCGGCAGCAAGGGAATCAAAGCTGCAGTGCCAGGAAAGGTGTCCCCTGGCTTACAGCCAGTACAGTCCAGGAGCCCCGTTCTGAAGTTTGCTAAGAAGAGCATTGGGATGATCCAGAAGCGCTTGGGATGGCATATGGTCAGATGAAACAAAATAGACAACGTTTGGTAAACCAATCCAACTTGGTGTGTTGGAAGGAGCAGTACGGCTGATTTGCATCCAAAGAACACCATACCTACTGAGAAGCATGGGGGTTGAAATATCATGCTTTGGGGCTGTTTTTATGCAAAGGGACCAGGACGACTGATCCACGTAAACGAAAGAATGAATGGGGCCATACATCATGAGATTTTGAGTGAAAACCTCCTACCATCAGCAAGGGCATTGAAGATGAAACGTGGCCGGGTCTTTCAGCATGACAATGATCCCAAAACACACCGCCCGGGCAACGAAGGAGAGGCAAGTGGCTTCGTATCTAACGAAGGCATTTCAAGGTCCTGGAGTGGCCTAAACAGTCTCCAGATCTCAACCCCATAGAAAATTTTTGGAGGGAGCTGAAAATCCGTGTTGAACCGCGACAGGGGGGGGGCCCCAAAAACATTACTGCTCTAGAGGAGATCATGGAGGAATGGGCCAAAATACCAGAAACAGTTTGTGAAAACCTTGTGAAGACTTACAGAAAAAACATTTGACCTCTGTCATTGCCAAAAAAGGGTACATAACAAAGTATTGAGAAGAAATTTTGTTATTGACCAAATACTTATTTTCCACCATAATTTGCAAATAAATTCTTTAAAAATCCTACAATGTGATTTTCTGGATTTTTTTTGTCTCTCATAGTTGAGGTATACTTTTGATGAAAATTACAGGCCTCTCTCATGTTTTTAAGTGTGAGAACTTGCACAATTGTTGGCTGACTAAATACTTTTTTTCCCCCCACTGTACATATGTCCTCAGAAAAAATTCTCCAAATCAACGTGCTGTACATTAATTTTGACAACTACATGAATATACAGAACTGTGTTCAAGCAGAAATATGATGTTATAGCGATCCGTGCGCCATGAGTGAAGATAGGTTTGTTTGTGCATCAATAATAATGGACACATGCCCGCCTAGTGTATGACTATAATAGTCACTATAATAGTCTTTACTATGCGGCGCTAGGGGCTAGCACCCCCATACATAAAAAAGATTAAATAAAATTAAAACATTTGACTCACACATGGATAAATAGTGCCAATGCAATTTACGTGGACATTGTTTCCAGTCAATAGTAAGTGTCTTAGAATGGATCTTTTAAAAAAGGAATGGTGGCCTTGTGCCAAGCTTGCCTTTTACGAAGGTACTAAGATTTTTTTTTTTAGTAAAAATAGTCACGTTTATTTTAAGTTCTTTCCGCAGGAAAAAAATGCAAGGGATTGATCCATGTCATACAGTAAGCGTGATAATACTCCCAAACTCCTTAACACTTGAAATGAGCCTATATAGCGATTTTATTATTCATATAAAAAATAATCGCCATATACAGTATATATATATATAGTTTAATGTGCATTATATTAAGCAGAAATAAATGGTTATACTGTGATGTTTGTTCACGATGCCTTTAGCTCAAAACACAGTTTACAAACATCAGCATGGATTCCGATCACGGAATGAATGAAGCAAAATTGCATTAATAACAGACTTATGTATGACTCTTACACCATGTCTAGACCAGACGCGAGCAGTGAGACGTGTCATGACAAAAGACAGCAGAACCTATTTATTATAATCAATATTGTCTACACTGAATGCGAAATTCCCAACAGCAAACGGATTCCCCGTTAATCCTGACGTAGTCCAAGCTCTTTGCAATGGGCACTTTGTTGCTTCAAGCAGTCACATCCGTATAGTGTTGTGCCGCGCCGCATCCAGTGTAGGAAATATCATTGAATATAATCAATGGGCTCTACTGTCTTTTTAACTTTTGCTCGTGTCCTGTGTAGACACGGTGGCATGCTAATCACTTTCACACCAAATATACTTTAAAACAAACACCAGAGACCACTTAGTCAAATGTTTCACATGCTGAGAATGCTAACCTAACATATAAGCAATGTTGGGCAGTAACGCATTACTTAGTAACGCGTTATTGTAATTTGACTACTTTTTTAGTAATGGAGTAATTTAACGCGTTATAATTTTCAAAATAGTAATTAGAGTATAGTTACAAGCCGAGGTCTCTATACGTTACTGCCGCGTTACATTGCTGACAGAATGCAGTGTTTTATAATCTAGAGATTGTATTCTGCATTGTGCTTAATTTGCATTAATTATGTTTTTGCAAGTTACTGGTTTTTGAGCTTCTAGAAAATATCATGGATAGAAAGTGGAACACAAGAGAATGGAAGACAAATGTGCTGAACTGTTTGACCACTTTAAATTGAATAAATCTATAAAGCAACAATGACCACAGGAAGAACATGTTGGTTCACCTTGAATTCAATTTCATATAAAGTGTGGTCTTTTGAACTTGGTGTTCATCAAAGAATCCTGAAAAGTGTATAATGGTTTCCACAAAACACACATTTTAAGCTGGAAAACTGTTTTAATATCAAAATAGACATTTTTCGGGCACCACCAACCAAAATCCAGCATATTAGAGAGGGATTTATGGAGGATAATGTGACACTAAGAGGGAGTTAATGATGCTGAAAATCAGCCACAGAAATAAAATTCATTTTAAATATATTAAAATAGAAAAATGTATTTTAAATCATAATAACATTCACAATATGATAGGTAAATAAAAATGTTACAATCTACACAATTCTATTTTATAGTCATTTGTAATATTAGATGAATGTGGCTATATGTACCAATCAATGCATTGAATTTGAGTTCTACCATTGGCTGTTGGCAAATGTGATATGTATCTTAGGGGGCTTGTTATTCAAAGTTGGTATCAAGTGTATCACAATTACCACGTGTGTTTATGGTTGAAACATACACTCTAAACGCACTCAACTGTAAAATTCATTGTAAAAATGACTTTTAATTTCTTTCCCAGTCTGAGTGTTGTAACACATGTTACAAACACAACTAGGTGCTTTACCATCTACTGGTAAAATGAAAAACAAACGTTCATCAATGACCCCAGGTCAGAGATAAACACATGGGGGAAAAAATTGCAATATCGGCCATATTTTGCAGTATTTTACTAAAGCCACTAAACAAGCACCCACAAAACTCGTTCTCCCAGGGCGGACACAAACTTTTATAAAACATGCCAACAGGGACCCGGAAGAAGGGAGAGACCCAAGCACGACTGCTCCTAGCAACCACATTTGCTGTAAACGGAGGAGCAGGGTTGGAGCGTTAGGGGGACCAATGGGGAAACGTAAGGGACCTTCCCTGGGCTGGGACAAAAACCCTGCAGGGCAGTCTGCGGGGGACTACTCAGGGGTCGAGGATCACTGGCAAGATCAAATTTATGGTAAAAACTGAATTGAATGATGGGACGGCTTGCAACTCGTATGTTTCGAACGACATTTAACCTTCATCACCGTAGAGGTGAAGAGAAAAAGGAAGAAGCCAAACCCAAAAAAAAACAAAACAGCCTTTGCACTTTGGTTTTCTATCTAAGGGCACTGAGTGAATAACCTAAGTCCCCATGGCCCAGGGGGGGGCTCATGTTCAGGGTAGAGGGGGTGTTGCTCTCAGTCGGTGTAAATTGTTTTTGGTTCCAGTGGAGCTATTTATTTATGAGATTCTATATGGATTTTGAAAGACTCAAGCTTGTAATGAAAACTCTATGTAAAAATCAATGAGGACAACTAAAATGGTAGTTAAAGAGGAGATGAGGGAAAAAAAAGGCAAGAAAAAAAAGAGTTTTTAAGGTGTGGACTGAAACTATATAGTACAAGTGAGCTGACTGTTAGGGCATGTGAAAAAAAAAGAGGGGACTTTTTTTTCACTCTGGAATTGCCTTCTCTGTGAGGGATCAATGTGTGGGCTGTATGAAAATTAGCGGCTTAAAAATGAAGGGAATTGGCGGGGTTTTAAGGTGCCCACTTTTTGAAACAGCCTTCACATGCAAGCCTTAATGGGGATCTTATGTAGGCATCTCCCTAGGTTTTGAGAACAAAGCAATTAGCCCACCCCCCGCGCAGGAAAAGATAGGGGAGAAGGGACTTCTCCAGTGGTAAGTATGGGGCCAAATGTCTGCATGATCTGTAACTGATTAGTCTTCTATCATTGTTTCAATTTTTCAGCACTGAAACATGTGGGTGGTCATGCTGAACTAGCTGATCTATACAAAGTGAGCATTTAGAAGTTTGAGTTGGGTGTTTTAGTTCAAGTATCTCTTTGTTAAGTGCATGTAATGTGCACTGAAAGTCTGCCTACCTTTGTCATTGAGTTTGTCTTTGGTTTTCTCTGTTACAGTCATCTATGAGCGGACATGATCTGTGACAATGTGACACGTTCATCTCATGCTTTTTCTTGCTCTATAAGCCCTTGAGCTACACTTAATAACAGCTCTAATAATACAGTGTGATCTGTTCATGTGCCACTGAGACATATTTAAGCGAGCTTGTTGAGTTTAGATAGCCTCTGTCTTCCATGCACAGTCAGATGCAGTGTATTTTTACTCACACTTTATTAGGAGCATATAAGAAAAACACAATTGCGAAGGCTTTTACTTTGTTTGTTTTTCACAAAAACCATCGTGAAGTTCACTAGGTTTGCACTCTCATGCACTCTACATGTCAGCAAGCATGTGATTAAAACGTAGGCAAACATTACAAGGGTATTAAAGTAAGGTGCTTGACTAAGACCACCGTCAACCAGGTCCGTCGAGCGACGGTTTCAGAAAAGGACTGGGGGACTTCATTGCGTCCAGAGCTGGATTAATTGAAATGATGTCTGCAGTCTGATCCCTATGCAGGATTGAGGACCAGAGGGACTAATTGTTCTATTGACTTTCTCTTAGATCTCTTGCCATGAGTTACACATGGTTCTTCTGACAACATACGTTACCTTTTGGATATACAGTATAGATCACTCTTTCAAAAACAGTTAGTAATATCATTATATATATATATATATATATTATATATGTATATATATATATTTATATATATATATAAATAGAGATATCAATTATAAGATTATATGGCAAATTGTTTCATTTATGGTGAGTGATAATGAAAATCCCAGGAAATAGTTAATTTGTTAAACAGAACATTCGAACATGTGGCAGCAAATATTGCTCCTTACTTTTTTGTGAGTTTTTCGTGATGTGTCTGTGGGAGGAGGTTATGTCAATCAGCAATTAATTCTATTTTTTCCCTTTACAATATCAAACGGTCTTTCTGATTTGGTTTGGGATGATAGTTTCACCTAGACAATTCTGTGGGCATCACTGAAATTGTCTAACTGATTACATATTACAATCTTCATCAGTTTTAATACTGTTTACTTTCTCTCTACGCCTTTATGTGTGCGGAACAAAGGGACTTGATGGACGTTTTGGGCTTTCCAGGGACGGTCCAGAACAGTTTGTTCTTCATTTGCGTTGTGGGCTTGGTAAATTAAGACTTGGAGGTATCAGCTTAAACAGGGGTGGTGACGACGCATGTAAAAATGCAGTAAGACTGGAACTGAGGCCTCTATAATCAGAGTATCCCCCGGAGGCAGATTGATAAACAGCCCCACTTCAAAGCATTGATTACACTATTTATGTACACAAAATAGGGAGGGAGTAATTTGATTTTTTGAAAATGAAAAATGATCAGCTTGGTCGTCTTTTTTTTTTTTTTTTTTTTTTTTTGGGTTATTATTAGGCCCCTGACTATTTCACTTGACAGTCTCAGCTTTGTTCACCGAGGGCTAAGCTCCAGAAGTTTTCTTTTAACTTTTGACATTTGTTTAGTCATTCATCCAAAGGACTTCTCGTTTAGCTGCCTCCCTCTTTTCTTGTACAGATAATCCAATAATAGAAAGAGGCAGAGAAAAAACAAGAAGAAAAACCGAATGAAGCAATTATTATTATATATATTTTTTTTTGATAGAAAGTAGGCCACAGTTTTGTTTCCCATGATTTAATACAGGCTTGTGCCACCCTCACAGCCACACTTTAGTTGACCAGAATTACACTGATTGCCAATTATTACCACGGTGACAGACATTGAGGAAGTCGAGACTTAGTTGAATTATGGGAATTCAAGTTCACCTTGAAAACATAAACAAAGGCATCCCATCAAACCCAGCATTCCCTGTGGCTAGTAATGGGAGACATCTTTTCAGTTTGGGAACATTTATTGTAATTAGAAGAATCTTTAAGCCTTTGGCATAAAAAAATAATGACTTTGTGTTGCACTGTATGATAAGATGGAACACTTTATTCTTCACTAAAGACTTTCAAATAAACAAATGTTATTAAAAAAAAAACATGTCTCCAGTCTTTCCATTCCTCATACTGCACAATAAGTGTTTCCCACTGAGAGCTTCTGGGCGTCTGTCCGAGAGACTGATGGACTGAACTGAGAGGGTGTCCTCATCTCAACTTACATCTTCAAACTTTTACTTGATCCACTTGGGATATGAACTTAGCCACCACGCCTGTGGCAATGGAGGTTCAAGCTTTCTCAGCCTTTGCCCTTAAGTGAGAATGGATGTATTATTATTATTTTTTTCATCCTTCCACCTCTGATTTATTACTTACAACAAATATCCCCTGTCTGTTTCAGTATTCACAGTTTGATTAAAGGTCTAGATCAGGGATCCTCAAATCTGGCCCACGAGATCCACTTTCCTGCAGAGTTTAGCTCTAACCCTAATCAAACACACCTGAGCAAGCTAATCAATGTCTTCAGGATCATTAGAAAATCACAGGTAGCTGAGTTTGATCAGGGTTGGAGCTAAACTCTGCAGCGCATTGGACCTCCAGGGTAAGATTTGAGGAACTCTGGTCTAGATCATTAAAAGTATAGATTGAGTAATAGTATTTTGTCTGTGAAAGATACCTATACTTTTTTATGTGTCCAATAACCAAAATACACAACCGATTTTGAATCAATGTAACAGATAAATTTGTTGTTGTTATTATTTATGCAATTATAATCATTTTTACTAACAGTTGTAAAGCAGTCTCAATAGCTGTCAAATCTTATTTTCATTTTTGGATTGGGCTTACTAATTTTTTAGTTACATATTTCTCACTTGATAATGAATAGCTGTTATTTAAAAAGGTGAGAAATTATTCAGACAATGAATTAAATAACATTTTTCTTTAACTGTGAATAACAGTATTGTTTGCTTTTTTTAGAGACCCGTATTATGGTAACATCAGTCGATGTATTCACTTTTAAATAATCCATAATCAAATAAGCTGAAAGTATTATTGCTTATACTCAAACTGGTTATCTATTTAAATATTTATAAATATGTTAAGTATTCACTGTAATTTGTTGCTTTTTATATATAGCACTTAAGTCCTGGTATAGCAGCTGCTTTCAAGCACCATAATACTAAATATGAAGAAATCTGTTACTTTAGATTGCATTGAAGTCATTGTAAAGTTATCACATAATTGGATATAAACACGAGCGCTCAGCCACATGCTGCTGGCTTCAGCTGATTGCATTATTTCCTTCACTTGCTTCAAAGACATGGTCACGTTGTTTTAAAGTAAAATAAAGCAACTCGCACTGAACATTAAACATCTAAACCACTCGCAGATTCTTGAGCCAGCAGGTAATGCTCACACATTTGTTTATTTTCCTGCTTTATCACAATGGTGGCCATCTTGAGTTCTGTTTGTTTTTATGGCACATGAAATTAAGGGAACAAAAGACCTTGACTCCAAAGTTGGTGCCTCCTCAGACGGAAGAGAAATGAAGAGAAAAATCAATAGAGAAACATGCCGGTGAAGATTGATATGATGCTGCTGAGGCTGGGTGGCCTGGGAGGCTTCAGAGGACCAGGACATCAAGTGACTTATGTTTAGAGAAAGTAAGGAGGTGTATTTTCCTGCCGTTGTTGAAGTGCTAAGACCTAATTTTGTATAGTTACAGTGCTGACTTTGCTTCTGGTGTTGGTGTGGGTGTGGGTGTTTCGCTGTCCCCTGATGATCTCCAGACACATGCTCTTAGGGAAAATCACATCTGCACTAATCTGTTTATCAGGATTCGGTTAGAAAAGAAAACAGTCTAAGGTAACTGACAGTATAATGGACAGTAGCAGTGGACAAACATTAGCATAGATTTTGATGGTCACTCATTCACACACACACACACACACACACTTGAGTTCATAAGCAGTTTCACTTCTGTGCTTGGAAGGGCAGTATATATCTAGTGGGCCAAAAAACATTTGGACACTTAAGCCACACTTAAAAATGTATGAATTTCAAACCATTTGCAGACAAATAATACTTTTTTGAGCCTTTGTATTATTTATTTATTTTAATTATTTTAACCATTAGGTCTCAAGGCTATTTTTAGTGGATACAGGAAGCATTGTCTTGTCAAGATTTTCTTGTAAAAAATTTTTTTTAAAGGTGTAGTCCATTATATTAATGGTCATGTGCCACTAAGTTTAACAACTATAAAAGCACCCAAAACACTTTTTGTCTTAATTTTAAATAAAATATCTATTTTTTTTTAAATGGTACATGGTTTCATATTTTGTTTTCTAATGCAAAGACATTCATTTCAAGAGTCAAAATATATTTCAGTCACAAAAAGTGCATTTATTTTCTTTTTGTCTGAGATTGTAATTTGGTTTTATTAAAGTTTAAGTGGCTTTCTCGCAAAATTACACAGAATTTGGTCAGTGCAGAGTATGTGGACACTTTTGGACACTGACACTTTAAAGACTTAGACCAGTGGTTCACAACCCTGGTCCTGGAGGCACCCCAACACTGCACGTTTTGCATGTCTCCTTAATCAAACACACCTGATTCAGGTCATCAGCTCATTAGTAGAGAATTCAAGACCTAAAATTGGTGCGGCAGAGAAAGGAGACATGCAAAATGTGCAGTGTTGGGGTGCCTCCAGGACCAGGGTTGGGAACCACTGACTTAGACTGTGGTGGTTTTGAGATTGAAGTGCCAGTGTAAAAGCAGACATTTAATACAAGCCACTCAGTGTTTTAAGATAGTAAACAGATAGTAGTTAGTTAGATACTGTAGATAGTAGTTTAGTAGTAAGTTTGACCTTTCATGTGTGCAGACTGCGCACATACATAACTTAACATTAATAATGCAGACAAAGTGTAGACTTATTTTACCAACACGGAACAGCATGCATCTACATCTACATCTATGCTTGCTTTTCACATTTGTGAAACATGCACTCATACACTCACAAATATGAGCAGAGCACCCAAACCATTCAAAATCCTCCTGTGTGAAAATCCTCCTGTCAGCAGCTCATGTTAAACGACCAGGTGTGGGAGGACAGAAGAAGAGAACATTTCTCCATGTAGACGGACTCATACGAGTTAATCTCATCCCTGTGTGGGGGAAATTTTATTATAAGCCTCTGCTTCAGTTTAAAGTCAGATCTGTGTTGTCGCTCCGAGACCAGGCAGAGCCAATCAGAACATGCCATTGGTGTCCGAGCAGGCACCGGATAATGAAGAACATAAGCTTTAGCTCTGAACTTAGTCACCCTATATGCTAAAGCGAGACTCAATAGCTAAGATGTTAAAGGAAGTGTTGATTTGTGGCTGTGCTGGTTTTGTCCTGGTTGTGGCGTCAGCTTGATGATAACTAGTGTGTCAATATGCTGCTAAAAATTCTGCTTATTACAAAAACCAGGTAATGCAAGAAAAACTTACATAAATGTAATTGGAAATTCTCTGGATTTTTTCTCCATTCATGACATCAAAACTTAAACTGACATGCACATTGAATAAACAAGCAGAATGGCAATTTTTACATTCAGACTGAAATCGAGGGTTAAGGGACAAAATGTCAAGGGTGTTGATAAGGTTTTGCTCAAACTGCTTATGAACTTTCCCTAAAATGTATTTAAAAGATCAAATTTAAAAATCAAAATAAAATTTTTTTGGGTATTAGTATCAATATGTTAGTCTTAAGGTTATCTATAAGGCAGTGTGCTCCAAAACAGTGACAAAATTTGCATTTAGAAGATATAAGCATTCAAAGCTTGCAGTTCGTCACTTCCGCCAAAACGACTCAACGATTTTTTGATGTCACATCGTACTTCAGCGTCTCATCAAACTTTCTGTCCAATCAAATGCTCTCTAGAATCCGAAGCGCCCACCCCCTACACTATAAAATAGACACTGAAGCCTCGGCTCAAAGGCTGAAAGGTCACTTGTCCACAGAATTAGTATTTTCTGTACAGTGAATGGCACGTAGTGCACTATATAGGGGACAGGGAACGATTCAAACAGTGTAAATATGCTTTCCATTGAGGAAAAAAAATAAGTCTGGTTTCGCGCTGTGTCACGCTAACCACCGCACCGCACACACACTCTAAGCTCATGTTTCTAAGCATTTCAGGGGACCTTTAAGGATTTTTTTCATGATCATATACTGTGTTGGGTTAGTATTGCAAGCATAATCAAGTAAGGTTTGCATGTAAATGCATATTGTGTTAAGTTGGAATAAGAATGTTTTATGTTGTTCACCGTTTTAGAAGATGTGATTTTTTTTTCTTTTTTTTCTTTATTTATATTTTACCATTTTAGTGTAATTGTGGTCCAGAGAAGATTACAAACCATTTTATCCAGCATTAAAGGCATAGTTCAGATAAAATGAAAATATACTATAGAATATAGAACATATTTTGGAAAATGTCTTATGTGTTGTTTATTTGCTTTGTAATACAATTGAAAGTCAGTAGGATCCCCAGTATCCCCGATTTCTTATCTTAGATATATATATATATATATATTATAACCATAATTAAAGAGACGTTAGGGGCCAGGGGACTCTGGCAGGATGGGATGCATGGATATAAGAACAGAGTTATCATCTTTCAAAAACCATCGTTTGTTAAGAACTGAATAGTGTATCAGATCTAAACATTACACTACATTGATATGAAAAACAACATGCATCCCGCTTCCTCCATCTCTGTTCTTTCATATCACACATGAAATTTGTTAGAGCATATGTTGGTCATTTGGTATGTGTGACAGTAAGATGATGTGTATTTTGTAGCGTGATATGCAGTGGTTTTAGTGATGTGGTGGCCCTGTTAAGTTTGTCTTTTGTTCATGTTGAAGTTTGTCTTTTCTAAGGATAATATAGTAGATTAGGTCAAATTAGATTAGTCCAGATTACAGCAGTACTGACCATGTAGTGCATGCATACACACAGATGTCTTCTACGAGACCACCCCAAACTTTGACATTGTGACTTCTGTATCTGTGCAAAGCTACCATCAGATCCAGCTGTTCTTTTCCCAAGTTAAAATCAGGGGACTTTTCACAGAGCGTGGGTTACCAAACACACAGACACACGTTTGTTTTTCTATCACGGTGGGCACTTTCCATTGAGTGTGTTTACATGTTCAACAAAACACTGATAACTATCAAAAATCAGCTCATTATAGTCAAGTCAAGTCACCTTTATTTATATAGCGCTGTTCACCGTTTTAGAAGATGTGATTTTTTTTTCTTTTTTTTCTTTATTTATATTTTACCATTTTAGTGTAATTGTGGTAGCAACCAAACAATGAAAGAAAACAGTATTTACATGAGATTTGGAATTTGCAACACAATGAATAAACTACAATAATAAAATCTCATTCAAAAATCAAATTGCATTTAAGCCTAATCATGCCAGTGCCAGTATATTGTTTTTATGTTGCGATAATGACATTTTTTACATCCCCTAACCCCTTCAACTAAACCTAACCCTCATAGAAACCTTTTTACATACACTACTTTTCAAAGGTTGTATAATGAGATAAAAAAGAATTATTATTATATAAAAAAACTTTTATGAAACAAGGATGCCAATAAAATTGACACCAGTACATACAAGTAACTTTTCTCATCAAAGATCCTAAAGAAATCACGATTTTCACAAAAAGCAGCACCCCTGTTTCAACAATTGATAAGAAATGTTTATTTGCGTGCAATCAGAATTAGAATTATTCTGAAAGGATCAGGCAAACTGAAGACTGGAGTAATGATTGATAAAAAATTCAGTTTGGCATCCATTTCTTAAAATATTTTGTATTTAAATGTGTTATTTTAAATTGTATAATATTCACATTAACGTTTTGTACTATGGGTCTGATTAATAAATGCAGCCTTGGTGAGTATAAATATTCTTTTTAAAAACATCAAAAAAGTCTTACCGACCTAGAACTTTTGAGCAGAAGTGTATACATTTTTTCCATTAAGACACTATTTAGTATACTTATTTTTTTCTTGTGAAAAAAACATTGACCTTTTTTTCAGGACCTACCTTCCTCCTTTCTTTCTTTCTTTCTTCCTTCCTTTCTTTCTTTCTTTCTTTCTTTCTTTCTTTTCTTTCTCTTTTCTCTTTCTCCGTAAACTGTAATATACGCATGGGGCCCAGATCAGTTCCCTATTCTCTCTATACTCAGAGAATATACTCACTACTGTACTCTCTATTTAACCGACACATCTTGTGTCCCACCTCCTTCACTTTCCTTTCTCTCCCATTATTCTCTTTCCTCAGAAGAGCTAAAAAAAAATAAAAAAAAATAAAAACAACAACATCCATTTCACCTGAATATTTCGGGTGGTGACACAGTTTTGTTCTACGTCAGATGCAGCTTTGATGATGAATGTTAATTACAGAGTAATATGCCTGACCTACATCTCTCTCATTCTTATTCTCGATCTGAGAGGGTGGACTGGCCATATGGAGCACAGGTACACATGTACCCATTCATTTATCATTTTGCAGTCTAAATAAAATATTCATTTTTATGCTACTGGATTTATGACAGGAGCAGGGAAACATTTGGTTTGATTTTAGTTACATTTGGCAAAATCCATTGCCAGGGCAGCTGCAACAGACAATGAAAAACAGTGCAAAATTAAATAAACAATTAAATTAAATATCTTTAAAAATCACAAAAAAAAATCTCTAAAAAATTTCTGCAGACCTGGAGCTCTCTTCATTCATAATAGCCTACAGATCCCCTTGTGCATTCACTTATTTAGTGTTGTGGCTAATTTGATTGTGATTTCAGCTACCAATACGAGTATAATACTCTCAGCTCCGTGTGACACATTTTATTGTCTTTAAATCTGCAGATTTTCAGTCAATATCATGGTGGAAATATCCTGAAGATTCCCACTGGGCCTGGTCATTGCTTATGTCAGTGGTGACTCTGTCTAAATGTCATCAGCAATGTGGTGTAAATGCTTTTGTGAAACTTATTGACTTTAAAACCCTCGTGTGGCACTTATCTGAACAGCGTTTAACTTTAGGAAGGAAAAAGTCAGGCGATCTAACCATCTAAGTCAGCTTTTGGTAGCTTAAGACTGTGTGGTCTCCTAAGTCAGGCTGCGATCCCATCAATTTATCCCATTGAAATCTATTTCTGTCTGTCTATCCGTGTGAAATGTTAGTATTTCAAACATACACAGACACACTTTTCTGACCTTTAACCTTTAAACTCTCTCGCCTGAATTGTTAAAAGCAGAAAGGCTGTGGAGGTTTAGTCTCTGTGTATTTGTTAGCAATACTCTGAACCTATAGACACCGACCATCTGGTTTTGATCAGGAACGATGGCTACACAGTTTTAATAATGGCTCTATCTTCTAGTTTTCTCGCAGTGTGGGTTTTTATTCTGAATTTCTCTTCAAGAAGAACAGAGCTAACTGTCTTATACATTGTGTTGGACCTTCACTCCCATGTTACTTTTACTTGTACCTCTAAGCTCTTAAGAACATGCAGACAGACACAGAAACATTAAAAGCCATTGCCTCTTCAGATCAAATAAGCATTACAAAAAGTGGTAACACTTTATTTCGATAGTCCACTTTAGACATTGTATTAACAGTAAATAACATTACAACTACATGTCAACTAGCAATTAGTAGAGCATTAGTAGACTGTCTGCTTAATATCTTCTAACACTTTCTTTGTCAACTTATTCTACTAACCCTAAACCTACCCTAACAGTCTACTTTGAGAGTTAGTAGACATGTAGTTGCAAATTAATGAGAATTAGTTGACATGTAGTTACATGTAGTTACAAAAGTATTTATAGTTAGTAGAATGTCTAAAGTGGACTATCGAAATAAAGTGTAACCTAAAAAGTAGCTTTAGAAAGAAATATATTATTTGATTCGACATAGAATGTATTACAAAAACTTTTAGGCTACGATGGCCTAAAATAAACTGTGAAACCTAAAGGAAGATCATTTAAGAAATGTGTTTTTTTCCCTTTCCATACAATGGAAGCCAGTGGTAACTAGAAGAGTTTGGTTTTGGTTAAAGAAAGTAAGTCATAAAGGTTTGAAATGATATGAGGGTGAGTTAATGGTGACAGAATTATCCCTTTAATGGGTTTTTTATATTCTATATTTCTATAATATTATGTGTAATATTAAATATGAGACAAAAACTCATACAGGGGCATTTTTGCCTCCATCTCTTGAATTTTAGGGGCACATAGCTGCATTCTATAGACTACATCACACAGTGAATTGTTGCCCAGCATCATGTTTGTCACCAATCAACTTTAGGAAATGTTAAATGACCTATGCAGTTCTGGGGTGGGGCCAGTGCGTTAAATGCATAAAAAAATTACAAAATAACACTTTTTTTATATATAACTATTTAACAGAGGTGGGGGTAAGTCACACATGTTAAAGTCTCAAGCAAGTCTCAAGTCCATACCATCCCTACCATCGTTTGAATGAATGATCCAGTGACTTATACATAAAGACAGTCACTTGATTAGTTCCTGAATGATTCATGTAAATAAATAAATAAAAATGGAATATTTGAATATGCAGGTCCTTATATGCCCTCAGCATACCTTTGGTGCTTTATGAGACTGACAAACAAACTGTTAATCTGTGAATTGTGCCTGGGTAGTTATTAACACAAATAACATTTGTTATTTATAAAACATTTACAGCAACACCAATCAACACAGGCAGCTGCCACAGCTCTGTATATTTTCTTTTATAATCTGCATTTACCAACGATGGTTTGGATTGGATTTCACCGACCTTAATGTAATTTAGAGAACTTGAAATGGTGACATTATAAACAGCATTTTTGATTATATATCAGATAACCTACTGTTATATGTAACGTCCCAGTGACTCCAGTGGGAAACATATAATTATTGGAGTTTAGAAATGCAAAGTATTTCCATCAGTTTCACACAGTTGTTTTTATTGGCATTTAATTAACCTTAATTAACCTTAATAGACCTGTGCTGTATTTAAATGCCAAATTCACATATTTCCTGTAAAACTTGTGGCAGATTGAGGACGTGGTTGTCTCATTTCACAGAGATGGCTTGTTTAAATTGGTTAGTGAGACTTAAACCTCAGTCTTTTAATTAAAAAAAGGTGCAAAATTACAGCTGCATTATTGGCTGTCGGTGTCATTTTACTTTTTTGGGCCATTAATAGTGACAAGAATACTAAACTCAAAACCACAAATATTTACCAAATCAGCTTGAGTCATGAATCAGTTTGAGAGGACTAGAAGATCAAGTGGCAACAATTAAGACCAGACTTGCATTGCCATTTACTTATGTGTCCTTCGAGGATAACCCGGGAAATAAATAAGAGCTAAACTGGATCCAAATGTAGATAACTTCAAACTCATTTTATCTCCAAATTTGATTGCAAAATTTGTAACAGAACTTCAATCTATCACTTTTCAGATCTGTATTAAGCATATTTTTAAGCCTTTGCATATAAAGTATTGCATCTTTCATTTCCATCATTATTGTAAAGATGGGCTCAGCTCACACCATTTCTTCCTTATTGATCCTTAAGGCATCAACATTGATTATAATGGCTACTGGTTTGAGGAAGGGAAGAAGCTCCCAATAAATTATGTCAAGTTGTTTTTACCGGTCTATAGCAGAAGTGGCCTTTATGACAGCAGTGTATTGGAATATGCATGAGTGAGCTCTCTTGACAAAGTACCAATAGTGATTTTGGTTTTAAAGTGCATAAAAAAACCTGATCATCTAATTATGATGAAAGTAACTTATTGATCGGTTGAGTGGCCTAGGAGAGCAATAAATGAGCCAGCTCCTCTTCCATTTTTGTCAATTTCACCATCTAACACTGATTGATTAGGTGAAGTGGAGAAACTCCCCTACTAATGACTAAATATAGCTCTTTATGGTCAGGGCCTCCAGACCAGGAGGCCCCAGTGATTAACCTACCTAGACCAAGGCCACTAAAAGAAGTACTGAAATGAAGCTGGAGCATTTTAAACATGTTTACAGTGAATAATTGTGCTCTTTGGGTTGATGAAATGGAGGGAAGTATCATATTTCTGTGTGTGACTACAGAGAAATACTGTATTATCTTTCTGCTCCTTAAAGGGGCAGCCTTGGACTGGCATAAAATGTTATATAAAATTGTTTAGTGTTTATTCTAATTTCATTCCTTAGATCTTCATCCTGGTCATCACCCTATCTCTGTTCCCTGTGCCCAACTGAGTGACTCTATGTTATAAAGCTGAGGAGTCCTGTCAGCCCCCTCACTGATGCTTGAGATCTCTAGGGGCCCAGGGGAGAGAAAGAGAGAAAGAGAGCAGGGTACGTTCATGTAGGAGGAAGCATTTGTTTTTAGAGAGACTGAGAGAGTATTATAGTGGACACATAGCAGATTTGGTGGGGGTCCAGTGTATGGACCATAGTCAGTCGCGCATCTGTCTTTTTGTTTTTGATCAGTGATGCAAAAATTACCTTATAGGCATCTGCTTTGTATGTTTATGCACTACAATTCAAAAGAGTTTTAAAGTTTTTGAAAAAAGTCTCTTATGCTTACCAAGGCTGCATTTATTTTACAGTTTGTTTCTGTATAACATATAATTCTTCTTATTATTAATGTTCAAAACAGTTGTGCTGCTTAATATTTTTTGTGTAAACCATGACACATGTAACACAAAATCCAGAACACTAAAATGTTCTGGCAATGGTGTAATGGTGTAAAAAAAATACAACTTTTTCTTATACACCTTACATGCAAATATTAACAACCAGACTTTTCAAATGTAAAAGAAACTGAAATTGTACATGGCTGATCCCAGAAATGAGTCAATTCATATAAAAACATATTGCACACCACTGTGTGATTATGGAAGTCTTCTGACTTCTTTTTTGCTGTTCAAGGTTGGCTAAAACATGCAATTCTCCTGTTTTATTCACAGTGTTTGTTACCTCATATGGTTGGAAATGATTATCTTTGAATCATAGGCATAGTTTTTTACACGGTAAGTGGGATGGGGGACATGTCCAATGCTAAAATGACACCTCCACAACAGGGTTGATATGAGAAATAAAAGAGAGAAAGACAAAGAAAATCAGAGGGTGGCCCTTTGGGGCCTAATTTGGGTGTTCTTTGGAAACCATCAGAGCCAAAAACAACCTGATCTGTCTGTTTTCAGTACCGAAGTCATGATCTACCAGGGACTGTGAGAATTCTCCAGCTCAATGTCCCCATTAACATGTTTTTAAGACAATAAAAAGTGTAAAAAGGTTGTGTCATTCAGGGAATTTGCCCACACATCTGTGTGTGTATGTGTGCATATCCACATATTTGCACCCATGTAAAATGTAAGAGAGAAAAAAAGTTTTCAAACCACCCAACACGCACATCCCTTCACAGGATGTTCATACTCTTTTTTTCAGTACAATAATAATAAAACACATACGCACACACTATTCAGTGTCAAGCATCCAAAACCAAAAGGGGAAAAAAAATTACTTTTTGAGTGAGGGCCTCATAGTAAATTGGATCCAGTTAAGATCAATTTAAGCTACAAAAACATTAATTACAGTTAAGACCACACTGAAAATCCCCTGAACTCTCACTGGACCTTAGTCTTCAGTGGAGCTCTGAACTAGAATGAATGTTTATTTAGTTTAATTGAGTTCTGGATGTTGTCTTGTTCGGAGGATTTCACTCATTGTAAGGCAAAAGAACATTTCCATCAGAAAAATGTTTCTTTGTTTGTTCTCTCTTCTCAAAGGCTAATAAAATTACCTATAAATGTCCATAGTTTTATGATGCAGCCTTTCCTTCACCTTCTAATTCTTTCCCCGCCATTGACGAGTTATCTCGTCTTTTACAAGAAAACACTTCCCTGCCAAAGACGAGTTTTTACAGCTTTTCGTGTTTTCACTGTTATACACTCGGGGCCTATAGCATCTGTAATGAGGACAACCTCCCTGAACACAACACGTCAACAGGACAGAGAATCTAGCGATCTCTTATGTAAACAGATGCATATGAAAAATAATGCGATCATCAGCAATAGACAGCATTTAAATGAAAACTGCATAATGTTACGGAGTAAAATGTTGATCCAGGAAGTGGTATATGTTTGTGCAAGCTTTGGAGGTATTGATGGAAGCGATTTACTGTATTTATGCTTTGATAACCGTACTGAATATTATCCATATGTAGTTTTTTATAAAAATGTGATTTTCTCACCTTATTGCTCAAATTATTATTGTTCCCTTTCATGGGAATTTCGAACTGCGTCCTCTTGGGGTCGCTATGGGGAACACCTCGTCTTGACCCGTGTCTGAAGCATACACTGAAAAAACACCAACAACACGTTGGCCATCGACAGCCATGACGTCACTACCAGTGCGACTATTAGTATAAATAGGCGCCGGGAGCACACATAATTCTCTTCTTCGTCTTAACTGACTGTTTTGTTTGAAGCGTGCATTTGAATGTGGTAAGAGCGGTCTCTATCCTATTAATATGGCGAGCACTAGCAGAATGTTTAGAGGATGTGTGCATCCGTGTTGTCATTGTTTAACATCTGATGACACACACGATTTTGTGTTATTTGTTTGGGCGAAGAACACGCACGCGATGTCTCCGAGGGGGCAATCGGCGTGCACTGCGAGCGTTTTTTCCAAGGAAAAAGCTCTGCTCTCGTTTGTCTCTCTTCTCGAGGAAAGAGGGGCAGCCATCTCCTTCCCGCAATTCAGGACCCGCCGCTGCTGAGGCACGAAGATAATGCACCTGGAACCAGCAGCATCAGGTGGATTAGGCCCTTTCTCTGCCTCTCTGATGGGTTTTTTGGTTAGCTTGCAGTACGCTTACCCTCTGATTTCTAATGATCATGCTGTGCGAGCCCCCTCTCTCGTAGAGAGCTGGGTCTATGCTCCCTCAGCTAGGTAACTTACTACAGTACAGTACACTACAATACGGTTCCAGCATTGGAACATGCTGTAGGTCATAGCCTCCCCCACTCTCGTTGAAACTGGTGGTTTGCTCCTCACTAAGTTAAATTATTGCTATCTGTTTCCAGCTTGGACATGCGGTAGATCGAATCTCCCCTCTCGTTTGAGAGCATGGGTGTTTGCCCCCTCCCCCGCCCCCCTCGCTAGGATTTACTGCTACCATCCAGCTTTAAATACCTTGGGATCGCGTTGGTGCCTCTCAAACCTTGTTTGTTGGGATTGCACCATTCCATCTCTGATCTGCCCTTTCGAGTGCCACGAGAGCCCTAAACGGTATCCTAAAATCCATGTTGGTAGTGGGAACATAGGCTTGATGAGGTTGGTGATTGTCTTTCGCGCGTTTGCTTCTGCTCTTGTGGCTTGAGCTGGTTTAGCCCCGTTCACCTTGGGCGCCACTTCACCTAGGTATCCTAGGATACCTACTTTACCAGGGTGTTGCTACTAGGGGTCTGTTAAGACAGTTCCTTTCAGAGCTTATGCAAGAGCACAGGAGCCCCTTGTTAGTCCATAGGCAAGGCAAGGCAGGCAAGTTTATTTGTATGCACATTTCCTACACAATGGTAATTCAAGTGCTTTACATAAAAGAAAGTAAAATAATCACAACAATAAAACAAGGAATTTAACTTAGTATGATACTAGGCTCTTGGTCGTATCACCTTAAAGGAATCCATTTTGATTCCAAGCCTGGAGCTCATCCCCGGGCCCAGGAGTCTGGCCCTAAAAGGTAAGTATTTTGGGGTATGTAGCCAAGGCCTTTGGCCTTAGTGTAATAATGTCACTGACAGCCGTCTGACGTCCCAGGGGCAGCTCACCATGAAAATGGTAAAGTTGGTAATTAATGATCGCCATGGTTCTGGCCCGCATTCCCCTCAGCATGGAGGCGTGGGTATACCATTCCCCATAGGACCAGGTCAAGTTTCTCTTGAAAGGGAATGTCTCAGGTTACTTATGTAACTTGGCTCCCTGAGTAGGGAACGATACACACTGCGTCCTCTAGCTTCCTGGCCATGCTCGAACGCAGTTTCAGACAAGAAGTGATGCATGTTCTCTCCCCGGCGCCTATTTATACTAAATCGCACGGGGTAGTGACGTCATGGTCCTGTCGCTGCCAGCGTCGTTGGTGTTTTTTCAATGTATGCTTCAGACTTGGCTCACGACGAGGCGTTCCCCATAGCGACCCCTAGAGGACGCAGTGTCTCATTCCCTACGCAGGGAACCATGGTTACAAAAGTAACCTGAGACCATTTTTATGAAACCTACCTATATTCAAGTGTTGATTAAAAAAAAATAATGCTTTAAGCTAGAATAAAACAGAAAAAAAAAAAAAAGTAGAGGCTCGATCTTTATTTTGGTGTATTGCATATTCAAATATTCATGCAGCAAAATATACTGTAGGCCATCAAATTTTAGTCAAAATCATCAAAATCGCTGGTGGTGGCTGGCAACTTTAAAAAAAATGCTGGCGGAGAAAGAACTAAAAGCTCCATATTCACACCATATTGCCCGACCTTCCCTGAAAGGTAACTGACCCAAGAATGTTACGTCACAATTGGCTGACCTCTGTGCTGAATGTGTATTCTTATTGGCCGTATAGCATAACCCATGCACCCTCTATAGCCTTGCGAGATTGAAAGGAGAGCCAATCATACCTGACCCTAATGTTATGATTTTATTAAATACAGACAGACAGAGAGAGAGAGCTGCAGTGATATGATTTTCAGCTGTTGATTGGTTCCACATGTTTGGGGTTTGGGTTTAGCGATATGAGGCTGAAGTGGATTGATCCCAACAATCTGGCTGCTAAAACTTTTCCCCTGGTTTTTTTCTCTCTCTTCCCTGTGCTTTCTATGTCTAACACTCTTTCTCTTTCCTTCCCCTCTATTACATAAATCATCAAACCACCTGGACAGACTCTCACAACTCCTAATGCGCTGAAGTATAGGATTAGTTTGGTTTAACTTTAGTAAGATCCTGTCACTGTGGCCCAGACTACTAGGCTGACATCTCAATACCCAGGAATCAAGCACGTTTTCAGACATATACTGTAGATGAAGATCACGTGCAGTATGAAGACATAAAATTGACCTGTACCTCAACTTGAATAGGTGATTTATCAAAGTTTGCATGACAACAGTGGCTGTATTTTCTCCTACTGTAATTGATGATATGTGTTTAGAAAGGAAAAGTTGCGGATTAATGCAGAACACACTCTTTTTTCCTGATGCAGTCATTTCCTCTACTATTTCCTTGCCTTTGTGTCTTCTTCTGTCCTTGCCATACACTTCTGTGCTGCCAATTGTCTGTAATGTGCATGATTTACATTTACTGTAATTTTGCACAATAAAATACAGGGCCATCACTGAGCATCAGGGCCTCGTCATCAGAGACATTCTGGCTGAATACGGTGAGCTCCCCACTGTGTGAGAAAAAGAAAGAGCAGTTTGGTGATTTAGTGTTGTTTTGTTTTTACTGGAGGTGGAAGAGAGGCTGAGACCTGAGTTGAAGAGGGAAATCAACAGCTCTGATCAAAACCTAGTGGGCTGCTTAGGGAAGCAGCATTTTATGCATTGTTACATAAGCATCACATGTTCCCTTTGTGGAAAGACAATCCCATATTGCACTGTGATGAACTTACTGAAAAGATGAATCCAACATATAACAGACAAAGTGAAAGAAATGTTGACTTTAAATAAACTCATAATTAATTTGACACTATTAATTAGATTTTTAAAATTATTATATGATTAAAATGTGTAATTTGTAATTATAAATGGACTATTTAACCCAATTGTCACTTATGATGTTCAATGATGTTAAGATGCTGCCTTAGAAGCGAGCCAGCTCACTAGGTGTTGGAACAGGACTAATCAATTATCCAGCATAACAAATTAACATAACACACACTATGGGACAGACATTTTTCATGGAGATAAATGCTGTCCCTTGTGCACACAGACAGTGCTCAGCTAGAATCGTACATTATGAACTAGTGCTATTTCTCATAAGTTTTAACTTGTATGTAAACAGATGCCTCAATGCTTGGGCTCAGTGTACTTAAAAATCATATGAACACCCTTTTTTAACATAAATTATAAGAAAAATATGTTCTGTAGTTGTTTGTTGGTTATTGTTTTTGTTCTTCTGTCTTACTGAACAGTATTTCTGTCATGACAACTCTCGTAGCATTTTAGCATGGTAATATAAATGGCAATGTTAATGCGTTTGGTCTTGGTAGAATAAATCTGCTATGCAAAAAAAAAAAAATCGAGGGACTTCACTGGGAACATCCCCTTTTTTCATCATAAATTGAAAAGAAGGAACCTATTCATATTAGAATTGCATTGCTAAATTTAAAAATATATACAATACTTTTAAAATATTTTGGGGTCTTTTTTATTAATTGATCAAAGGTAACAGTGAAGATATTTCCATTGTTATAATTGTTATAATATTCCATTGTTATATTAAAATGTCAAATAAATGCTGTTCTTTTAAACTTTCTATTAAAGAATCCTGGAAAAACTGTATCACAGTTTCCACAAAATATTAAGCAGAACAACCGTTTTTATCCCCTTTCTTGTGCACCAAATCATTATTTTAGAATGATTTCTGAAGGATCATGTGATACTGAAGACTGTAATAGCTGCTGAAAATTCAGCTTTTCCATCACAGCAATATAGTACTTTTTATGTTGTAATAACATTGCACATTTTTCTGTATTTTTCTTCAAATAAATGCAATCTTAGTGAGCATAAAGATACTTCTTTCAGAAACATTAAAACATCTTACTGACCCCAAACTTTTGAATGTTAGTGTCTGTGTGTATATACAGTATTTTATAGTAAATAAGATAATTCATTCTTACAATACTTACAAAATCATTTTAACAGTATTTTATGGTAAATAATTATGTATCATCTTGTTAATCTTATTTTCTTCTGTCCGTTTCACAAAATTAAGTGGACTGAACCCATACTGTGCAAAACTGTGTAAAAACGTTGCACATTCTGAGTGGATCCATATGTCACCTTCTAGTCATGTATTGAGCAACATAACATGTACATCAAACCACACATCCGTAATGAAAAATACCACACAGCGTGTCTTTCTGCATATGAGTTTGCCAGGAAAGTGTGAGATCTTTTTTGTTGCAGGTTTAGTCTGATTTTTGGTCAGAGGACACAGGTGTTTCACATTAGCCTTTGACCCCTCTCTGGGGAAGTCGTGGCCTAATGGTTAGAGCGTCGGACTCACAAAGGTTGCGGGTTTGAGTCTCGTACCTGCAGGGATTGTAGGTGGGGCGAGTGAATGTACAGCACTCTTTCCCACCTTCAATACCACGACTGAGGTGCCCTTGAGCAAGGCATCGAACCCCCAACTGCTCCCGGGCGCTGCAGCAAAAATGGCTGCCCACTGCTCCGGGGGGTTGTGTGTGTTCACTGCTGTGTGTGTGCACTTTGGATGGGTTATATGCAGAGCACTAATTCCAAGTATGGTTTTGTATGGGTCACCATACTTGGCCACATCAAAGCCTTACAGAAGTTCAATATTCATGCCTTCTCAAAATCTCTCTCTTCCTTTTCAAGTGTTGATCTGTTCATCCTTTCTCTGATGTGCTTGAATCATAGCTGGGGGAAACACCTGTCAGCAACAACAACAAAAATCTCCCAATCTCTTGGTGGAGATTTAAAAAATGCTAAATGAGATCAGATCCTGCCTTAAAGGACAAATCTGACCTTGAGGGGCTGAAGAAAGTGTTCTGTTATTAAACCTACCTCTCCTCCTCCTCCTTTTCTCTCCCATTCTTTCATCTCTCCCCCCCCACCCCCATCTCCTCTATGTCTAGAGGATGCTTGCTTATTGAGGGGTGGGTGGCTGCTGGCACAGAGCCAGTCTCAGAATATGGGGTGAGTCATATATTGCTGCTGGCACTATATTTATTTAGTATTTTATTCAAAGAAATTCATAGTTTTAATCAGCAAGCATTCAGTGAATCAAAAATGACAATGAAGACATTTATAATGTTACAAAAGATTTATTTAATAAATAAATGATTTATTCATCCAAAAAAAAAAATCCTGAAAAAATGTATTATGGAAATTCAGCAGGAATAAATTACAGTTTGAAAATAAGTAAAAATAAAAACGTTTTTTAAATTGTACTAATATTTCACTATATTACTGTTTTTACTGTATTTTGATGAAATAAATGCAGACTTGGTGAGCATAAGAGACTTTTGCATTATAAAAAACAAAAAAACATTTTGAACAGTAGAGTATGGCAAGCCCAAGTTAAATAGATATGTAAATGTGTGTGTCATTTTGTACATGTCTGAAGCAAAGATGACATGAGCAAGTGTTAGGTATGATATAACCATGTACGTTTGTCCTTTCTAGTCTGTTATGATACATATATCACACAAATACGTCAGAAAGAGACAGATGTTTGAGTACAGATGTGCTTGTCTGAGTGAAAGAGACAGAAGTTTATTTGATTGTTGTGAGTTAGGGCAGATGTCCTTGCACAAACACAAAAACACCTCTGTAATTCTGCCAGTTATTGCCAGCGCAGGCTGAATCTAATGATAATTTAATGACATGTTGAGTGGAAGTGATGTAAACAGAGTGACAGAGGAAGTTGTGTTCAGTCTCACACTCTTAATGAGCAGTAAGGGGGGCTTTTCTTATCAGTATTAATGGGCGCTGCGTTTGGAATCAAGTGTTCCTGTTTCTTGTTCTTCACTCGTAAGTGTGCTTATAGTCATTCACTCTCTGTGCTTAATGTGAAACAAACACACAAATACTGAGATGCTGGGAAAGAGAGTGTTAACAGTGAGATAAGCAGATCCGTTGGTGCTAGAGGCACATGTGTTTGTTATTTAAAAGTAATTGTAGACAGTAAATACATGGGTGCAGTTTAAAGTCTTTTGACTTAAAGTGTTGTTGAACAAATACATGTAAAAAGAATTTTACTTTAAAAAAAAAGTAGGGATGCATAATGTATTTGTTATTGGAGTTTTTGTTGTTGTTGTTTATCAGTATCAGTCAATACTATATTTTTAATTGTTTATGCACATTTCCCTTATTTTTATATTTCCTTATTTAGATTACCTTTGTTGTCGTCAACAAATACTCACTTAAATTTAAATCTTAAAACATTTGTTAATAATTGAATAACACTGAAATGTAATCTTTAGCAAATCATAAAATAAATATAATTTTTTTTCATCCATTCCATCCATTCTTTCATGTACATTATCATGTGTGGTGCTGTATTCACTTGTAGTATTTAAAATGTGTGTTTTTTTTGTATTTATTTATACAAAGTAGTATAGAATTACAAACAGCAAAATAATTATTAGCTTATCAGTATATTGGTTAGAATGTTAATATTGTGTGCACCATCTTTAAAGACTGTCTCTTTAAATAATTTTTATGTATATTATTATTATTATTTTTTATTATTATTATTACTGTCAGCATTAGACGGATCAAAGTTGAACTTGTAACTAGAGCAACAGGGCAATCATTGGTATGTAGAAATAATAATTATCACTTTATTATCATTTGTACATACTGAGATGAAAATTTAAAACTTAAGATAGATACCCTCATGTTTCATAGCAGTGTGTTATTTAAAAAAAAAAGAAGAAGCTTGCTCTATCCATTTAATTTAGCAAGGAAGTCCTGCTGGTTAAGCTAGTAGAGAAGCCTGGTAGGGACTAACAAACACAGTAGTGACCAGCTATGCTACAGTCACTGAAAGGGAGTTGATGAAAGGAGAACACAATGAATTTTCTCTCATAAAATAAATGAATTCTCATAAAAAAAAGAGGGGCGAAGTCTCGTAATGTATCAAAATCTACCAAATATTAATTTACAGTGAGTCACAGGTTCATGAGAGCAGGAATCCAGCAGAGAGCAACTCTACACTGATGACTGTGCTGTGGTGACCACTAACCTCACTCTGGGTGACCACACCTGGCCATTATCTCCCTCCCTGCTCTCTGAGGCCCGGGTGCCTGTGATGGAGACCCTAATGGCTTTCAAACACACACACACACACACACTCACACACTGAGGTTTGGCAGTGTAAGTTCATAGCAGCTCCCATCACTGTAGTCCGGACGATAATTTCATAAAAGAGGATTTTTAATAAGAGGCTTTTAAGAGAACACCGGTCCAGCCTCTCAACTGGTTAGAGTGTGGGTACCGATGAGTGATTAATGGGATGGGGGGTGGGCTTCCTGTAATACTCACCACACACACATTCACATACATTCTGCAATATGCATGACCCGTACGGTGCTGAGTGTATTGACACAAGTTTATGATGAGAGATATCAGTGAATGTGTGTGCGTGTGCGTGGCGAAGAAGAGAAAGACTCCAGACACTATATATATAGATATATTTTGAGTATGTTTGACTTTAAAGTAAGGTTAAGCTATTTGGTGTAATGCATGTTTGCAGCAGCAGATTGAAAGATTATGAGAAGTTATATGAGGAAAGATCTCAGAGCTCCCACAGTGAACAGAGCAGCTCCATAGTGTGTGGCCTGAAGTTCATAATATAGCGCTTGAAAGAGCTATGCATAAACAGGCACATGTCTTAGAGGGATGCGGTGTGCACTCCAACAATAAACAGTTACAGTTACTATCAAAAAACTAACAGAAAACAAGTTTTGCATTGTTTGTTTGATATTGGTTTAAATGTGGTCATTGTCTTGAGTTATACCTGACACGGAGGGTAGCTATAGATGTCACAATTCTTGGACATAAATGTCCGCAGATGCTTGAGTGAGGAAATTTAAAGGCTGATAAAGAGCTAAACAGAACACCTAAACAGATGGACTAAACACATATGGATTAATGCTGAATCTTTAAAATCTACACTATGGTTATGTATAACACGTTTTTTTTATTAGACGTGGTTTTAAATGAGAAGTAAACTAAAATGAAAAGAAAACAAATATAATGTATACTTTTCATTTCTAATTTATTTTCAGTTTATTAAATTAATAAATTAGTTTAGTTTTCATTAGTGTTCAATTTATTATTGTTAGTTTAGTTTTTTCAGAGTTTCAAGTTTTAGTGTTTTTTTCCCCCAATTAGTTTTTATTTTAATTTACGGGTATTTTAGCACTGTCAATTGTAGTTGGCTTATCTATTATAAATTATTTAAAACCGCATTACATTTTCCGCACAGTCCCCAGTGTTTTTTATGTTTATATGGCGGCAGTATGTACATTTCTTTTTAGCATAAAAGTGTTAGAAATACCATTGTATTAAATCTATCCTAAAAATTAATTTGTGCTTATTTTTTTTTTTAGTATTGTTGTATTTTGGGGTCATAACAAATGTTCAAATTTATTTAAATTTTTCCTAATTATGTTAGTTTTTATTTTTACTTCAATTCTTGAAAAATGTTTTCATTTAATTTTTGTTTTGTTTCTTAACAATAGGGAAGGCTGGTATATAATATATATAGATATATATAATATATAATCTAGTGTTTGTCTTAAGGAAGTGTAGAAAAAGGGTTGTTTGTGTTTGTCACTGCATCATTTGTATATTTTAAGTGTTGGGGTGTCCCAAAAGACCCTATGTAATCAATACTTGAGTTTTGTGGCTTACAGTCCACGTCATCTAATTCTAGTGCCTTTCAGTGTTGGATCTTAAGTGACCACACCATTAAGTCTTTCTCGTCTGGACAAGCAGACGACAAATATTGTGAATAGGCGGATAATTGTTCAGTTCCTGTAGATTTCATCTTCCAGAAACGTAACCATGAATTTCTGCCACAGTAATTAGCTTTGATGACTGTAGTTTCACACTGGTGGCTGGTGCTTCTTTGGACACCTGGGGGTTGGTCAGAATTGCGCTTCTTTTTGGAATCTCTGACTCTGTTGTGCGTTAGGGTAAATCAGTACATTGTTTCCTCTGAGCTGCTCTAGCCAATCAAGACACCTCCCTTTGGATCATTTAGACCAACAAGTGCAAACAAAGCTGATTCACAACACCACCCGTAAACAGGATGTGGCGACTTTGAGGTCACAGAAGTGGCATAGGTGAGGTGAGCCAATTAGGTGACCCATTGAGTTATAATTGATAATTGTGATTGGAAAGAGATTTTGATAGAGTGGATACTGTATAGACATATGATTCACAATCTGTCTGCTAAGACTTCTTTTGATTGATAAGGTAGAAAATTATGTTACTCGTTTTGGGTCTGGTCAGTGCTCAACCACCCATGATAATTCCTATTGGACTATACATGTATGTTACCTCTTGTGCATCCATGAACATATGCAATAACACAAAGACATGCTAGAAATGGTTTGACATTTTGTATCTTATGCTGTTGTACTCATTCATGTGGGTGGTGAAGCACGAGGGTTTGAGCGTGTACTCGCAGCCTCCGCGCTGATTGTGCTTTTTTATCACCATTTCTCTTGGTATAGTCACTGCGACACTACAAACTCTCTTGTCATCTAGAGGTTTTGCTCAACATTCTGAGCACTGATCCTTTAAAGTGGTCATGAACTACCTTTTTTATTATTTTGTACTGTTCTCTGAGGTCCACTTATAATGTTATCAAGATTTTTACATAAAAAAACCATCATTCAGAAGTAACTATTCTCTGTCCTGTTTTAACCCCCCTCATCATAATGCTCTGTTTGAGTAGGCGTGGCGGATTGTAGACTCTGAAGTAAACACCCACTGCTATGATTGACTAACAGTTGTGTATGTTTGACAGCCTACATCCTTCACAGATGGACGCTGCTGTGATTTAGGTCCAAAATCCCATAATACCCGACAATATCCAACGATCTGTAATAACAACAGAAATAAATGATCACGAATAAAAAGTGTTACTCACACTTGTGTGGTGCGACATTACTGTTGAATCCAATACAGTCGGCACAGTGTCATCTTTTAGTTTCAATCTTTCAGAAAAAAAAAAAATGTCGAATTTTGCCTTGTTTGTAAACGAATCCGCGGTGAAATGAAGTGAACAAACGACCAACCTTTTACTGAAGCGGTCTGGAACTTCATTAAAAATAAAGCTAATCCATTCTTTCCTAATGTTGGGATGGGATGGAAGGTTATGCAAAGACTGTGTTTGTCCACAATTTGGCACTGCACAGCATCATTTTATCTTCGGAGCATCTTTATCGTTTGATTTCTTTGTAGACCTGCATTTGCCTCTCTCGTTATGTACACTACGTGCGCGAATCAGTGAGCGGAGCTAAACAGGCAGTGATGTTGAAGCAGGCGTTGATCTTCTTCTCCGGAGGCGGGGTTTACCCACTCTATTACGTCATAGAGCGGCACATTCCACAAGCTGTCGTTTTGGCAGATTGGCTTCAAAATAAGCTGTTTTTAGACCGTAATTTTGACAGCATTTTTTGATTATAGTCCCTTAGTCATTATCTGTAGACGGAAAACCGCTTAATAGTCTTAGTCCACCTTGTCATTGGAGTCTTTCATAGTTTTAGTCGACGAAAAATCTTTGCATTTTTGTCAACTTTTAGTCATTACATTTAGTTATTACTTTTAGTCATTACTTTTAGTCATTACTTTTAGTCAAACTGCAGTTACCAACATTTATTTTGGTAGCTATTTTATATTTGGTCTTCAAACAAAAATAGTGATGAATTCTTCTCTCTTTAAAATAAAAAAAAAAAAAAAAACAATTAAGCTATGGAGAAAGCTGAATCAAGGATTTAATTTGGAAAAACTTGAATAAATGACCATTTTCATTTTTGGTATACTTTTATGTTTTTTGTTTTGAAAAAAGAAGCAGATAAGACAAATACTAAAGAAGATAGACACCCAATTTCACCTCTTTTTCAGATACGTAATTACTTTTACAGTAGGTTTACTTAACATATTTTTTTAACATCTTTTGTTGGTTAACATTATTGACACGGATAGGTACTTAATTAGGAATGTTGTCCCTTTAAAGGGGTCATTTCAAACTTGAAATCCATTTCATTTGGATTTCAAGTTTCCCTTTCTCTTTGGAGTGTTACAAGCTGATTGTGCATAGATAAGATCCCTGAAGTTGCGAAGACTTAAGTCTCAAAACCAAAGAGATATTCTGTATCAAAGTTAAGACTCTGCCACACCCTCCTACCACGGCTCGTTCTAACATGCCCCCACATATCGACCTCACTATGTGGAAATATTTGCATAATTTGCCACCCAAATGTTCACGCAAAGAAAGAAGGCGTGGTTTTCAGTAACCGCAGTTAGTGTTGAAGCAGCCATGTCAGGGAGACGCTGTGTGTTTCTATGCGAAAGCAAAAGCACTTTATTTGGCCTTCCGAAAGTAGATGCATTTAGGAATCTTTAAGATCACTTACAACAGAACAGCTATGCATTTTATGCCGTTTCGTGAACCTAGGAGAGGAGTAATTCTACCTTTGCTATGACAATCTGGCTCTTCTGAATCAGCTACTGTTTTGTTATTAGTTAAGTATTTGCTATTGACTGTTCAAACGCGGAGTTTTGCGCATCGTGTGTGTTGTGTTTACGCGAGCGAGCGATAGAGAGAAGGGGGGTAGTCACATCAACGTGATTTCAGCTGTCTTAACCGTGGCTTGTGTACTGCAAACACATCTTTATCACTGTGTCTGTCACGCGACTCTGTTCCCCTTTCGGGCTCCGTCTTTACATTTATTTTGAAAGATGAAGCTCGCTATTATGTTAAGGGGCGTTACATTTCCGATGAGTGGTTGCAGTGTTCGGCCAATCACAATGCACTGGGTCATCTGGCCAATCAGAGCAGACTGCGCTTGGTCAAAGGAGGGGGCTTTGTTGAAAAACAACATGTTTGAGAGAGGCGGGGCATAGAAGAACTACAATAATGTACAGTATTTGAAAATAAAATAATGTGTTTTTTGAACATTAAAGCATGTCAACATATTCTGTTTACAACCAATCCACAAATATGATATTTTAAAAAAGTATCATATGACGGAAGGAATCCTGTAATACTGACCACTTTTCCGTTTTCACCCACCCTTTTTACGTGTCACTTAATCTACCGCCTGTAGCTATACTTGAGATCTTTTAATGACATTATCATTTATTCATTATTAATTTGTAATTGTAGGGAATTAATGATTATTACTACATTCAGGTTTTGCGAGGACTCGGATCTGAATGTCCCAAGTCCACCTGATTAAACTGATTTCAAATTTGTTAGTTTGCACTTTAAATCCAGGATCGTCCAGCGAGCCGGTGATTCTTAGTATCTTTAAAAATTAAATATGTGTTTTCCTGGCCACGGTCAACACAATTATGATTATTTGTAAGCTCTTAACAGAGGTAATTATTATAAGTAAGCTACGAGCTAAGTAGCAAGGGATCTTTTGGCAACAGTTTTAACCTTGAAATTATATGAGCCAAGACACTTCTTTTTTTATAAATGAAACATGAATTTTATTAGCTAATCTAGATTACATAAAACCCTAACTAAAACATACACATACACACACATACACACAAAGATTCAAGGAAATGAGTCAACGGAGTTGCATGAAGTTTTCAAAGTCCTAACTCGTTTTCGCGAGTGGTTTTAAATTCAGCCTGGGAGAAACACCAAGCAGAGATTGTCTTATCTTTACTGCTTAACTCAATTCACCAGTTCAACACCGATGTCAGCAGATAGGAGTTTTGTTTGTACTTGCGTTTTGCTTAGTTGACAGCTGAACACTGAGGCGATTCCGTCGCTGGAGGGATCCGGTGCTATTGGGCTGTGACTGGCGCCGGATGATGTTTGGGAAACCCCTCGTTGGATTGGTTGGTTTCTTGATGACGCAGAGGCTTGAGCAGTTCTGCTAAAAGTCTTAGTTTGCAAGACTCAGAGTTCTTTGAAGATCGTGAAGTTTCACTGAAGTGTTTGAGTTTCTGTTTGGTCTCGCTATTGCGGTGATGCGGCGTGGGGCGCTTTGTCGCGCTCACCAAAAGGAAAGCCAGACGTCTTGATCGGGTAAAAGCAAGGACCGAATCTGTGTTGCAGTGGGGTTTTGATCCGCGGCGTAAGTCCATCCCACAGGTCGCTGTTCCAATCAGATAGTGGCTGCTGGGCTTAGCCACGTCCTGTGTGGTTCCTTTATCATGTATGTCACATGCTCCCGTAGGGAAATGTCTTTTCAGGGTTTAATAACTTCTATAAGGTGTCGTCCAACATGTTCGTCCATGTTCAAAATAAAACATTTTCATCCATACCAAGATTACTTAAATATCATGACCATTCCGACGCAGCCCCCCCCCCTTAAAAAAACCGCGCATAGCTATCAACACGGATTACCTTTAATCCCTTTATTCTATAAAACGGTTTAGAAATATCGATTATACTTCATAGGTTCACTAACACATCAGCAAAGCTATTATTTCGGGAGTATATTGCCCATACTTTTCCAATGATTCGCACTGATTTCTTTCCTGAAATTTGTTCTGTTACATTCTTTTTAACTCGGATGCAAAGGAAGTAGAGGTTTCGATCATGTGGGAACTGTGGTCGAAAGTTCATGCTGTATATCCTGTGCTTGCCTGAGGGCATCATTTAATTTACTCATCCTTTTCCTGCTGGATATATTAGTTCTATACATTCGCGATCACGAGGTATCCATATGTCGTGAAAGGGCTTTTTAGTCCTGATACCAAAGATAGCTTTGTTGTCTCCTGATCGAATTAGTTTCGATCTCATGAGTAGATGAGTTCACCATACTGACAGGACATAGACCAAGAATATGGGACTCATGTGCTGGGTGATTTAGCAAATCTCGTGATGGCTGATATCAGTGTCCGTTCATAGTTAGAAATCCCTACATACTCTACACGATAGACATTTGGACTGCTGTGTGTGTATTTGAGCACTGAGAACTGATTGTGCGCTGTATATGAGAACTGAAGAAGTGGAGTGTGCGTGAGAGAGAGCACTTCTATCAGCGTGATTCCGCCTATCCTGCCTTCACTAACTTTAAGTTAATCGACAAAGAATTGTGACTCCCGGGAAGAACGGGACGTTTAGTCACCTCATCCCTACCCCTTCGGGTGCTGAGGTTATTGTTTCAGATCGCTAGTTCGCATTTTGGTAGCCTATTCATCCACTGCGGCTGCCATACTGAGACTAGATATGCAAACGCCCCTTATCCAATTGCAATCCAATGACAGGGACGCACATTTTGAAGAACAAGACAGTAGGCTATAGGATGCATTTTGAATGTCCGGTAGTTCTCAAATAACATTATAGTCCCGTCTCATCTTGTTAACGAAGACGCGGCATACATTTCGTCATAGTTTTTATCATCAGATATTAGTTTTAGTTCGTCAACATCTCATCTTAGTCACAGAAAAAATGTTCATTAACGAATATTTTTCGTCGTCATCTTCGCTGACGAAATTAATACTGTTTTAGACTAATGAGAAAGTTTTGAGTTTTGAATTTACGGGATGTTTCTATAGTACAATGACCTCTTATATTTAGAATTTTGATTTCTCAGTTCATGACCCCTTTAAAAACCAGCCTGGGAACACAATTGGTGTCAAAGTGGAGATTATTTTATGTAATCCAGAGACTATACATCAGAGGTTTTCAAACTGGGGTTCATGGACCCCGAGGACTGAAAGGAGTGTTAGGGAATCCATGAAACATTTTAAATTAACATTAACAATATGCTAACATATAACAAAATATGGACATTAAAGAAGTAGTCTTTTTCTGTGCCACAAAACAAACCTTTTCCTTGAATAGATATTATGAACAAAGATTTGGATTTAGAAATTCCAATCCATTTCTTTAATAGCCTTATTCCAGAAAGCACCCTAACTCATCCTAATGGACTTTCAAAAAGGAGCCCTCTTGCAGTAATCTCAGTCTTGTGGTCACTGATGGGTTACGGCTGTCATCACATCTTCACAGACTGAAGAGAGCCGTGTTGTTTTGAAGGAATGTTATGATCCCCCTGTGATGATGAGAAATAAGGGAGAGGTGATCAGTGTCCTTTAAGTTGGGAAAAACACATTCTCTTCTCATCTGAAACATACGGTTTAGATCCATATGATACAATTTGGTGTCTTATTATTTTAGAATATAATCACATTTGGCTAAATTTGTTACCCTGTTGCTTATGTTCTTGTATGCCGATTCCGATTTTCTTTCTATGAACTATAATTTACATCATATACAAACAAAAATATATGCAAATTTAAATGCAAGTATTATTTACATCATAAAATTAATTATTAAACATTACAATTCCCCCAATCTGGACTAAGTTACTGATTCTCACTTAAACAAATCTCAAATTAGAGAGCTCTGTGACTGTAAAGAAGAAGAAATAGTTAACTTAAAATGAGTAGCTGTATGTAACAAAAGAGATGTAACTTCCCACTATGTTTATAAATGGTCATTTTTTTCCCCCTAACCTTATTAAATGTGTCATCTTTCACATCAAATTCTTACTTTGTTTCAATTAATTCAGTTAGAATAATAAGAAACTGTAGAGTTGTTACCATTCAAATGAAATTAGTATTAACAAACTCTATCTTACCACTGCTGAGGAAACAGAAGCTGCATCTAAAGTGGCATTAGATGCATTTACACTGCAAAATTTCAAATACATTAATAATTTTATAAGATTAATGTTTTACTTTTTTTTTAAGCATACAAATAAATGTTGAAAAAATGCAATGATACTTTTAAATAAATATGACTAAACCACCAGTAGGTGACGGCAAATGTCTGTTTTAATGAGTGAGTACTTTATTCATTAGTCAACCGATTTGTTCAAAATGGCTGATTCATTCAGAAACGAAGCAAGTGACTGTATTTATGAGTCACTGAATCATTGACTCACTCAATTCGTTCAAAAACGTGAATTCATTCAGTAACGAAACACCGCTGTGTGTTGCTCGAAGACACACAACAGTTCTGGGGCCTCATTTATAAAATGTGCATACGCACAGATGATCTAAGTGTGTTCGCTAAAATCCCGCAACGTTCATGTAATAAAAACGACTTTGGGGCATGGAAAAGTACTTACCGCCACGTCAGGGTCTGAGCAGACGTACGCACTTTTTTTGTGGCAAAGTCGGAGTACTGCAGCTATTTAAACATCTAAGCTGCAATAATAATAAAAGCGGTGTACGTGCAGGCACTGAATTCATCATAAACAACAGAGATGCAGTGTAAGAGATTAATTGTGGACTATAGTTAGATTTTTTATTAACGGGAGTTTTTGCCAGATTAAACTGACCTTTTTAGTAGCCTAATGTTGAGAAACTTCTTTACTCGCTTTCTGTACACAGTTTATTCCATGTTGTTTTTTAATTATTATTTTATTTTACAAGAGAACTTACGAAGTCTTGATTTACTACTAATGCGTAAAATAGAAAAAAAAAATGCATAAACGCATCTCCGACTGTTTTGTCTGTATAAAGATTTCCTATTTCGTTGGCCTATGTTTTAATATATTCTATTCAATGACATTGTTAACTGTTTTTATTTATAACTTCTGTTGCTTTGGTTCTGTGAAAATGAATGGAGACATCAGCCTTAAACTTTTGTTTTTGTCATTTACATCAGTTATATTTGTATAAAATACACTATATATTTTTGTGTCAGTACATTAATGGCACAATTGAGCAGCATTAGTAAACTGTGTAAATATAAAGAAACGCCAAATCACATGCAGGATTTTTCAGACCGGAGACCATAATCGTGTAATAATTAATTCTATTATATGAAACGTCCAATTTTTCTTTCAATAATGTTTTTTAAAGTTTTGCAAGAATTTTGTGATTCTAAACTTTTTATTAGTTGTCATAGCGAGTGATTTTAAAAGTAGGATGGTTCACTTTTTATAAGATGACTGAAAATTGTAGTTTATTCTTACTTTTGGAAACCTAATTGTTTTATAATTATTATTATTATTATTATGATTATTTCTGTTGTTTCTAGTAGTAATTTTGATAATAGTCAATAGAAAAAAATATAACCATGCACACACACATTGTTTGTCCACAGAATAATTACACATGATTAAATAAAAAGCGTCCCCGCAGGAACCTCTACAACCGCCAGCAGGATCTCAATTTCAGACTAAGTCAAATTTGTTTCCCTTTGTGCTCGTCATTCTCAAGCATAGAAATTTGAATATTGGCGTGTGCTCTTTTATATGGTAATGATGTTAATTAGGGGGCGTTTACAAGGCGGAGTTCTGACACCAGTCAGCTGTGCACAATTTGCGATTTATAAATGTCACATCTGGAAGAGAGGTATACGCACGTTCGTTTTCTCTGAATCGCACTTGCGCACTTTTGAGAAATGATCTTAGAACAAATTTAGGACGGTTTATACGCAACATTTTATAAATGAGGCCCCTGCTGTGGCTTTGATCTGAACTATTTTCGTCAGCGAAATTGAGCAAAAACAGTCAATATTTTGTCTAAAATCTAAGTCTGTCTAAAATCTAAGTCACTTAATTTTAACTTCTTGTTTATTGAAATATTGTATAAAATCAGTGTCACATTGCAGTCGTGTTGATATTGATATTCGGGGAAACATCTTGGTCGTGTAATGTTGCTTACCTAAATTATATTTTGTAAATATATATTTTTTTCTACTGCAGTGTGCATCTATACATTTCTGTGAGTTACTTTGTGTGTGCTGTCTCTCTCACACACTCAGGCTGTGCAAACCTCATCTGGCACGACATAAATACATTATCGGTCGCCGTTTACACTGAATGCAATTAAAATTAGAATCATTCTCAAGCGAAACGACATGTTTACATGGGACTGTGAGTGTTCGCGTTGCTGTGACGTCATTGCCGGTGCCGCCTTATAATAAAAGGATCTGCTCGGAATCGTTAAGAAGTGAGACTGACTGGCCGATCACCGATCCGTGCCGGTCATGCGAAAAATCGTCCGATTCCGATCACTGGCCAGTCAATCGGTGCATCTCTAAATCTATGTATATATATATATATATATCTATATACACACACCACACACCCACACACACACACACACACACACCACACACACCACACAATAACCCTATTGTTCAAAAGAATGTAAGCATTTGTAAAAAAGAATATTTTTTACAAAAAAAATATTATTTTTAATAGTGCTGGGCAACGATAATTATTTTTCATCGCGATTAATCACATGATTTTTCTGTGATTAATCATGATTAATCGAATTGTTTTGTGCAAAATTCAATAATGAGTTCAAAAGTGGTGTATTGCACACTTTTATTTTAAAAGTATTGCTATATGAACAAAAGTGCAATAACAGTTGGTTTGCAAACACTTTAAACAAATAAAGAGCTTTTTTACCGCAGTATTCCCTTTACATAGTAGCAGTTAAAATATTTATTGTAAATCTCAACTTAAACATTAATTAAATTAAAATTAACTATAAAACCAAAGCTATTTGCCACTGCCAGGGCAGTAACATTTTTTCTAGTTTGTTATAGAAAAACAAGTTATGCTCAGAGTCCAGAGCATCGATCATAACGTTATAACAGGCACCTTCCGAGTAGACACCTGCACTCCCTGCACTGCACCCGCGGGACCCACCGCAGCAGAGTGCGGCACGGGACAATACTTGATGGGCGAGTGCAGGTGCGAGCGGGTAGACACACGTGTGTGNACATTTCTCATCCAATTCTTGCAAGACCAAATTTTGTGAGATGGGAATATACTTTAATTTTATAATTCTATAGAGATAGCTGAACATCCTGTAATCATTTTTTCACCCTTATGTCATTCAAAACCTGAATGACTTTCTTTTTGTTGAAAACAAAGCAAGATATTTTGAATAATGTTTTAACTGTTTTTATTCATACAGTGAAAGTAAATGGGTAAAGTACAGTGAAAGTAAATTTCCAAAACACCCCCGGATTCAACTGATTTTCATTTTATGGACAGTAAAATACATTATTTTATGTTCCACAGAATAAATAAAGCCATACAGGTTTGGAACGCCTACCAAGCGTGAATAAATGATAATAGATTTGGTTGTATTTTGGGTGAACTAGCTTAATATGTAATGTTTTTTTGGACATTATATATTAGTGTATTTTAGGTTTCTAAGGCCTGACTTTTAATGGTCAGATGAAGATGTGATACTTATGGCAGCATAACTGAGCTATGAAAGAGCAACTTCTGAGGAATAAAATGTTCCTCTAGGCCACTACAAGAGAAAAATGTGAAGAGATGCAAGGTGACTTTAGTTGTCTTGAAAAGTGAACAAATGCTAACAGATTGACCCATGTTTCCATCCGTCTTTTTGATTGACAGACAGGCCAGGGTAAACATGAGCAGGTCCTTTCAGTCTGCTTCTTTCTCTTGTCTGATCTTCGATTCCCATTGTTACAACCTTGGGTGGGAAGACATTTCAGCACAATGTGTTGGTGTATTTAATTCTGCAAAATGAATTTTCAAAAGTGTTATGCTGAGGGACCTAAATTCACTCTATTCCTTCACAATTCAGACTATTATTCTGAGGAGGACAGAAGGATTGATTGATGTTTCACGGTGTACAAAAGTCATTGATTATCAGGTTTGAGGCTTTTGGAATCATCTGTCAAAATGTGGACCATTTTAACATGCTATCATATGGCACTGATGGACTTTAAAAGATCCCATTTGAAGATTGTTTGTCATTGACACAGTTTATGCTGTCAGGGAGTCGGGACTAAAAGTGGTTTAGTCGGAAAGGATGATTGGGTGAGACAGGGTTAGAGGAAGAGGTAATGGGGCAGATGAGGCAACGGCAGACATGACATCATCTTGTATTTACGACCCCCCCCTTAGAACTATAGGCAAAAAAATTTGCTCTGGACCCCATCCACCTCCCTTCATGATGATACACTTTGTGTCACACTTTATAGTCACATGGTCCACTTAATGTTAAAAGACAGGCAACTTCACTGATACAGACGGGGCCATTTTGGCCGCGCTGACCTCAGTCTGCGTGTTTGTGAGTTATATGTAGCTCATGGCCGATGGCTAAAAGCTTCATTTTTGACAACATCGCTGGAGATGTCGTCTGTCAATCCTCACAGACATTACAGAACCTGGGGTCAAAGAGGGGTAAGAGGTTTACAGATATTATGACAACATTATACCCCATTATGTAACTCACAGAATGATGTAGCTTTCTTATACAAGACATCAACACTGGATCTGAGATGGATCTTTGTTAACATTTACAGATGATCTGATCAATTTAGCTCTTAAAAATAGTTAAAAACCTTTTTAAAAAAGGAAGTGTGATCTCATTTTATGCAATTTCCAGAAGTCGGGGTGCTACAGTTAGCGCTAGCTATCTTAAACCAGCCTAAGCTTGTGATAGATGTTTCAGCTATGACAATTAAATGGGTCTTTTCAGCAGGATCAGCAGTAAGTAAACTCAAAATCCTCGAGTTCACCTGTGTAAACTTTCAGAAAAAAAGTGCAAAAATCAGCTTGTCACTGGGGCAGCACCCCTAAAAGGGACAACTCTACTTTATCTGCCCCTCAAAGGTGCATATTAGTACCTTAGAATAGTAATATACTGTATATCCTTAAGTTACTACTATCAATTTTATAGGGGTGTTTAAGGTACAAATTTGTTTAAAGGTACCGCCCCAGTGACAAGCAGTTGTACCCCTTTTCCGAGAATGATCTGTATTTGCTCTTCTCGTTTGCTCCTTTAAGGTTTAAATATAAAGTACTTTTAACATGCCTATTTGATTCTAATTGCGCCTTAAAGTCCATTCAAAAGAAACTGTGTTTGGCTTCAGGATATAGCGGAAAGATGGTCTCTTCCTGTCAAATGGATAACTATTTGTCAAAACTCTGTCGAACCTCAAGCTGCTGATTGCGGCCGCTGGAGCTGCTGTCCATTGCCCCACTGGAGTTGTTGACTCCAAAACAATACCAAAACACTATGCTTTTTAGTGAGACTGATTTTATTATATATCCCACAGGACTTTTCTTGCTAAGTGATTACGACAAATCTAATTTTCAACGATCGTTGATCTTAGGCTTGAAACCGGCTACGAAACGTCTCTCGCTTTCTAACAAACTTGCGCCAGGTGAGTCTCGAAATAACAAATCGGCATTGCTGCTGCATACGGTCTATAAGTACCGGCCTGACGGGTGCGCCAAATGGAGCTGTATTGATATTTTGAATAGCATTTACCAAATGCCAGTGAGAAAGCCAAACCCGATGGTCAATTAACACAAATACTATTTATGTGTATTATAGGTAGCTTGGGTGTTTAATTTTTTTATAATCATGTATTATAGAGTTGTTGGGCGGTGGGGAACAAATCGAAACGCGATATGCTGATGACGTCACAATCGTTTTGGCCTTGTGGTATGTGGAGGGCCGAAGGTGCATATGAAGCAGACTTGCTCGGTCGGTCCAAATCGAGAGGTCGAGGGTCTATCCATATAAACTTCCCTCGTTCAGTACACAGAAGTGGAACACAATTAAAAGTGGTAGCAGGGATTTCCCCGATGGAAGTGCTGAGGGAAGATTGCGAGTGCTTGTCTAAAAGTGGAGTGGAAGGCAGCCCTGATAATTTAAGTTAGGCTTTGAACTCCTTTGCTACTGAAATGTCTCTCGCTTTCTAAAGCCATGCTCCAGGTGAGGCTTGAACTCAACAACCGGCATGATAGGCTTGCATTACTGTTTCTATAAGTACCGCGCGCTGACCGCTTGCGCCACTGGAGCTGCTGATGCAAGTGCATATTACCAAATGTCATGTGAGAAATCCAAAACAGATTGGTCAATTTTAAGGCCAGACAACTGAGGTTGATTACACAAGCCAGTCCCACTTAATGGACAGATCAGAACACCATAGTACAAATAGTAGCGAGTCAATTGTAGATGCGGAATGAAATAGTTAGGGCGGGTTTTCCACATTAGACTTGACTCACAACACCCTGTGAACTTTCTTCCAACTGATTTTCAACCAATCTTTAATGTTAAGCCATGACCTCCTTTGCAACTGAAATATCTCTCAATTTTTAAAAACTTGCTCCAGGTGAGGCTTGAACTCACAACCTCGGCATTGCTCTGCTGCATACTGCCTTATAAGTACCGCGCGCTGACCGATTGCGCCACTGGAGCTGTTGATGCAAGTACATATTACCAAATGTCATGTGAGAAATCCAAAACGGATTGGTCAATTTTAAGGCCAGACCACTGAGGTTGATTACACAAGCCAGTCCCACTTCATGGAAGACTAGCACACAAGCTACCAAATATTAGCGCGTCAATTGTAGATGGGCATTCAATATTAGGCTGGTTTTCAATTAGACTGAACTTTCACAACACCCTGTGAACTTTCTTCCAACTGATTACAGACATCTGATTTTCAACCAATCTTTAATGTTAAGCCATGACCTCCTGTGCTACTGAAATATCACTCAATTTTTTAAAACTTGCCGCAGGTGAGCTTTGAACTCACAACCTCTGCATTTCTCTGCTCTGTACTGTCTTATAAGAACCTCAAGCTGACTGATTGCGCCGCTGGAGCTGCTGTCCAATTGCACCACTTGAGTTGTTGACTCAAATGCATATTACCAAACTAGAGGAGCCACTGGGTGACAAAATGCAAGGGGAGGAAATGTTCAGCCACCTGAGACAATGTGCCATTAATTAGTGCAACCAGGGCCACACGCCACTGTGACTCACTCTTCCTATCATGCACCAAACACGTGACCGCAACAGAGAATGTTTCAATCACCTTACTGCTCCCTCTCCTCTTGTCTCTCTATCCTCTCTTCAGTCGCCAAAGTTCACTGTACTTTTTTATCCAGCAGTTCCCTTTTGTGTATCGTTGGTCATTACCTAAGTTAATGTCTAAAGGCGTTGACCGTTATCTTCAACCAGGCGTTACGTCTGTCACACACCAATGAGGTTAGAATACCTGAAAAGCACAAAACGTTATCAATGAATGTCTCTGTATTTGATAAAACTGCCGTCTTGGAAATGAAGGTACGTATTTTTAGGTAATTTAAAAAATGTGTTTAATGAGTCAATACATGTGTTGGTTTGCTTTTGGTTATGTGATGTTAATCAGAATATACAGCTAAAAGTGAATGGTTTAATGTGTTAATTACAGTTATATGTGTGGTGGGATAACCTTAATAGGTCAGTAATAAACAGGCGAAAGGGGCCATGAGGTGACTTGGTGTAAACAGGAACATTTTTATTCAAACAGGTCAAAAGGTATTAAAACTACCACATCCCGATTTAATGCTAAAGACCCAATGAGAATAAATAAATAAAAAACAACAAAACATAAAAACCAAATAGGATGCCACTAGGTTCCTAGTAAGGCAAGACAGAAGTGGCACCAAAGCAAAAGTGTTCTCACAGCAGTCAAGCTCACAGCAATCACACTGCAAACCTATAAGAAAACCGAAGATAAAGTGATCAAACCACCACGCAATCCCAGCCACCTCACCACCGCCATCCGCATAGTGAAGGCAACTCAGTGGCCATCATTGGCTTAAGAAAACCAAAACTGAACCTACAAAAGAAAAGAATAAACAACTAAATTAACAGTGGGCAATGCAGGCGACACAAACACAAGTCAGCATTATAACACAATCACCACTAATCCAGCCTCTCTGGGGCCCAATCTCTGCTCCGACACCCCGGGTCCCAAAATCACAGAACAAAAAGAAACAAAAAACAATAATAAAAGTATTAAATCTAAAGTAAACGGCAAGCGTGCATCCCTAAAAGGGAAAACACAGTCTATTACAACAAATGAATATGAAAATATAAAAACACAATTTAAATAAAATGCACTCACTATAAATACTACAAAATTTAAAACATAAAAAGCTCCCTTTATATTAGACAATACCTCTAACATCCACTATTTCCGACTGGGACAGTCAGGCAACCATCAGTCAGGCAATAATCCAGTCACAACACTAAAAACAAAGAGAATAATATCATTAAAACAAACTCCTAAAAACTAGGTCATCAATACTACAAAACTACTACCTCCTTAATCGGTACATCATATGTTCAGTTCACGACGAAACTCCGGCATTATTTAACGTAACTGCTTATCTGCTGCCATTCTCTTGAAGTGCTATATCTGCCACAACATCAATTCATACACAGAATACAATCAATAAAAGTAGCGAAGTAGTGAGAGAGCACCTCTCACAAACAAATCTCATCACCTACCATTCTTTTCAACGTCTAAATCATCCACGACATCACCGAAATCAAAAGCGGAAGCGAAAGAGCAAACAAACTTCACTACTTCCTTACATAGTGCTGGGGCTGCTGGGACTTGTAGTGCCCAAATCATGATCCCATTACAATGGAAAACCCACGGATTGGACCTAAGAGATTTCGTAGAGGCAGTGATTTTTTTTACCCAGGCTGAATCACCAAAAGCGAATGACCCAAACATGTGACCTATGGGGGTTAGGTCTTCTTGTTTAAAAACATTTGTTATAATTAATGCATACTAGACAACACTAATGGTCAAAAATTAATTGGTCAGTACGTTTGTTTCGTGTATTTGTTTTGTTGTTGTGTTATTTTTCTGTTGTGGTTCAATTGATCAAAGTGATTAAAGACATTAATGGTTACAACAAAAATTAGTTTTAAAATAATGCTGTTCTTTTGAAAGGTGTAAAGTGCTGTTCTTTTGTTCTGTTTCCAGAGCAGCAACATCAGCTGAAAATTAATCTTTGCCATCACAGAAATAATTTACATTTGAAATATATTAACATATAAAAGTTATTATAATAATGTTTTACAATATGTCAGCATTTACTGTAGTTTTGATCAAATAAAAGCAGCCTCAGTGAGCATAGGAAATTTCTTTTAAAAACATTTCAAAAATCCTACCTCCTCCAAACTTCTGAAGTAGTCTCTCCCTGTGTATACCGCATGTACTGATGAATGTATTTTGTTATAATACACAGTGTTCAACTCTAAAAATCCTATGGTAATATGCTATTTAGAACTATGTAGTGTAGTTACAGCCGTTACGAGCATCTAAAATATCCTGCCATTTGTCGCGGTCATGACTGATTACAAACCTTTAATTTAGAGTTTACGCTTTTCGCTTATGCTTTATCATGTCAGGTCTGTTAGGAAAATATGTTGGAACAGGCAGAGGTAATGAACAGAAAGCAAATTATGTTTCTTTAAAGCATCTAGAGGGTAAAAGAGAGAGCAGTAAGGAACGGAAAGTGGGTGGGAAAATGTTTGCGATCTCTGTGTGTCTGTCTGCAAAGGAAGTGATGGAAGGGAACAGAATAATCTCATGTCAAAGAGGTGCAGAAACAATTCAGTGATTTTATTTAGTGATTTTTTTAACCCCCACATATTCAAACACCCATAGCAGCATCCTCCTGGCTCCTTCTTCCTAACAGTATATGCTCTTCTTCCACAACGTTATAAATTCCAGCAGAAAAGGCTACTTATTCTGTCATAAATCTCCTCTTGCCAGTTTCAAATTACAAAGATGTATTTGCAAAACGACCATGCCAAGTGCAGAAAAAAGGCAGGAGAAAGAAAAGAAAAACACTCCCCGTCTTTTTTATGAGTCAACATGGTGCATACGGTGGGTGGTTTGTATCTGCATACACATTTTTTTTTCAGGCAGGGTGACGGTGTGCACCCGCAACAATGACACTGACAGCTTCCGCACCCTGATCTCATCTGTTCCAGCCTGTGCACTCCACAGATACTATTTAACTTTCATTAAACAGTGTTTGATATCACCTCAGAGAAGAGACGCAAGCTGTGCAAATGCTCATCTGCTCCCCTTCATTCGATTTGATTCTTTTTTTCCTCACCCAGGCTGTGCCTTTCTCATAGTCTTTTTCTTGTATTATCCATCTCATTCCTTCATTCGCACTCTTGCGACTCAGGCGCATCCTAAGACCCACTATTACCTCTGTCAGGCCTTGATTGATGACTAAATGGCAGACCCCTTTGAAGTAAGGTAGATTCTCAGCTTTTACTGTTTTACATAGTGTGAAACAGTTGATTCAGTACGGCTCACACAGCGTCCATTAATTTTCATCCCCTTTCTTTCCGCCTTTGTTGTTTATTGGAATGTAGCTTTTATCTCACTAGCTGGGACAACTATCTCCAGCACTGTCTCTGGGGTCAGCATCTTGCTCACAGACTATTGCTTTCTCTTTCAGTTACTATTTTCCTTCTTATTTTCATTTATTTTTCTCTTTCTCACTCAGGGCCAGCCTGTGGGTTTGTGGGGCCTCAGGCCAGATCAGTGAAAGAATGGCCATAACATAATAACATCTATAGAACCTCTGCAACATGATGAGTGGTTTTCTTCTTTTTAAGAGAAAGCACTAGAAATAATCGCAGTGTACATACAGTTCTGTAAAAAGCTATTTCTACTATATCTGACCCTGAAAAAAATGAGTTCCATTGGAGTAACTTGATGTAGTTAGGTTGATTCAGTCATAATATGTATGTGTGGGTATATATATTATATATCTATATTATATACTATAGATATATTATATATATATATACTATTATATATACTATATATATATATAGATATAATGACATAGATAGATAGATAGTAGATGATAGATGATAGATAGATAGATAGATAGCATTTGGTTTTTTTTAGGTTAACTGGTTTCTAGAACATTGTTTGTCTATCATATCTGTACAACAGTTGTTTAATATTTTTGTGGAAACCATGATATCTTTTTCAAGATACTTTGATGAATAGAAAATTCAAAATAAACCAAAATTTAGTTGTAATAGAGATGTTTTGAATGATATATGCTTTTACTTGCAATGTTTTGAAAATATTGAACACACTTTCCTTGATGAATAAAAGTTTTAATTTCTTTCAATAAAAAGAAAAATCTTACTGACCTAATAATTTTGAATGGACCTATATATAGCACCTGTAGGAAAGAACGGCCCTGTTTTTATTACTTCTCTATCTTTCTGTCTCTCACAGTTTCTTCTGTTTCCCTTCATAGGCGTATTTCTATTTGAGGTAGCAGTAACTTCACATTTCAACTGGAAATGATGGAGAAAATGGTGGAGGTGTTAGATGTAGCCTCAGGGTGATTCTCTCTTATTTCTTTATTTCTGTCCTTTGCGCGGTTCTCCGGAGCAGGGCGACACAGATCCACTGATTGGTGGAGTTTGGATCAGAGCACAGGAACAAGTCAAGCTAAGCAGTCACGAGCAAGAGAACATTCAGCTCCTCTCTTATCCACCACATGCTTGACCCACAGTAACTCCGCTTTGACAGAGCATCACAGCTTTTCTGTCTAAGACAGAGCCTAGTTTTAGGAAACTATGATTATTAAAAGACATCCAGTCATAGATGTCCTTTCTCACTTTTCCAGCTTTGTTGAAGAAGGCTGACAGAAGCTCGCTTCTGGTTACGTTTTGTGAACTGTCACTCCTCCCGAAGATAACACCATTGCACAGAGACTCGGAAATGCCAAGGTTCAAGTTTACAATTTAAAAGTTTAAATGCAGAAGCACGGGTCACAGTGGGCCAAAGTAAAGGTCAATGCCATGACGACAGCTGTTGGATATTGCTCACTCGGCCCCTCGAGTTACACATTCTATCTTTATCTCGCCTCCTTCTCTGTCTAATTTCTGGCGTATCCGAACTGGAAGTATATTTATGCCAAAAAACAATAATTTCATAGCACATCAAAACCCTAACCAGGTCTTTGCAATTTCTCAGATGAGTAATATGTTATTTGCAGAGAAAGCTATGCATGAGGGTGTTTCTGATTCTGTGTGTTCTTACGAGAAGCTGGGCCGTAATTATGGAATAAGCAATTCGGCGTGATAGTCCCACTGTGCGATCTTCTGAGTGAGCATAGCAGGAGATACGAAGACACCTGTGTCCCAGCAGGGACTGGACCTCCTCTTCTCTCCTGTCCTCTCTTCCGAAATGACATGAAAACATCCCGATAAATCTGTTTCATACATATATGTAATGATTAACTATCAGCGGCTCCACTATCTGCAGCCAGCGAGGCCTTAAAAAGCGAAGCATATTGGCTGCGCTCTGTGCCAAGGCGCATCCCTCTCCCCCTTCTCCCCCTTCCGGGCCTCTGACGCCAGGCTCGCTGGTAGTGCTCTTTCCCTGCAGGGGGGCGCCGAGATTCCGAGGGCTGGCCTTGACATCTCTCGACCAATAGAATTTCACCCCTGTCAAGTACTCTCTCCCACACTGACCCCATACTTGGCATGATAAGTACTCTCCTGCACCACTTATTAGTGGTATATTTTCAATAAGCGTGTAGCGTGTAGCAGACCATTGGCCAAGTCTCCTTCGGAGCCCAACAGTGCACAAAAAAGCTGTGTTTGGGAGCCAGCAAAACAACAATATCCTGCCACCTGAGGACGCATACTGCCAAAATGTACCACCCACCTACCGTTCACCACAGCAGGCAGAGTAAGGGACAGAAGAAAAAGAGACATAGTGACAGGAAGAAAGAAGAGAGATTAAGAGACTGAGGAGGAGGAGGCATTTCGGACGCCGAGAAGTAAATTCATCAGCCACTGCGAGTTTACAATCTCATTTTTGGCTGTAACATTTCAGGGTCGCGTGTGTGCGGTGCCAGAAGGTTCAGGAGATGAGTTCTGAAAACATATGGCGCTTTTTCCGTCCTTGTCACCAAGTCGCGGCGAGCTTATAGTGTGGTCGCATAAAGCTGGGGAAAAAGACGAGAGCGTGACAACGCCACCACCATGCGTTCCGCAATGGACACAGTAAGGAAAACAGGAATGTGCTTCTTCATAGCAATTTCCTTTTTTTCCTAAGCCCAACGCTGAGATAAAAACTCTCATTTTATTCTCATCCCAACTCTCCTTAATCTATAAGAGGCGGGGTGGAAGTTCTCCGGTTATAGGCGTTCTCAAAAGGGTTCTCTTGGCGTGTCCATTATGTACACCGCTAGAGTTGAGAGCCATGGTCATGATCCCATGACGGTATAAAGAACTGACAATTGTCGTCTTCTAAAGTGCAACAAAAGTGGACACTTTGCTATTAACTTTCCTCAAGGTCGTGGTCCCTGTATCGGTCAAGCAGCACGGCGCCGTGTTGAGAAAAATGACCAAGCAACTTATGCTCTGTAGTTTGAGGAATTCAGTGGGGAATGTTGTACATTTTTATAAATTCCAATTATTCAATGTTGATCTTAGTAGGACAGTGTTTTTAAAGGCTTTCGGAAGGCTTATGGTGGTTACTGTGCATTCTTATCTATCTAATATAGCTTCTATTATCTATCTATACATAGTAGGACGATAGAGTTAGATTTTTTGAGCATGAATGAGAATAGAATAGAATATATTTATATTATAATAAAGATTAAGTGGAAAGAGTCCGAAACATTTACGATCAGTAAAAGCCTATGACCTGTACATTAAATACTTTTCTTAAGTAACAAGTGATAGTCTAAAAATTCTACTCAAGTAAAAAGTAAAAATCATTTAAAATTACTCAGAGGTAAAAAATACTTAGTCCATTTAAACAGTGGGAGGGAGCCCCGCCAAAAGGGGATAGGCAAAGGGTGTCAACACTCAGTTCCTGGAGGGCCAAAGACCTGCCACAGTTTAGATAAACCCTAAATTAAACGATACTATACACCATACGCCACCCTGTCTGTTGATAATTTGTGCAAAACCTCTTGCTAAACTGTCAAAGCTTCATTTTAACCACCAGTGCAACAATGCAAGTATTTACCTTACCTCTACATGCTTGTGAAGGTTTGATGTCGAGTTTTTATAAGCTGCTGGTTTGGTCTCCCTAGGCAAACACAGCTTACACTGCATAATAGAGCATAAATATGGCCGGGGTTCACTTCATTTCCTTCGAGTTCAACTTCAGCAGAATACGACTGGGTTTCGTTTTCAACGATGTCTGCACCATAACGCCTGTCTTGTCCGTCTCCATCTTTCTTGTGATTTTAGCGCCAGTTTGCTCTCCTGCCCATTATTTACTGCAGTAGTTTCCAGGAAGCGATTTTTTTTACTCAGTAATTAATGTGTTTTAAAATGTAGCGAAGTACAATAGTTCAAACAAAATATACTTAAGTAAAAATAAAATGACAGATTTTAAAAAGTAGAAGTACACAAAAAAAACTACTCAATTACAGTTACACGAGTAATTCGTTATACTTTCCACCTCTGAATTAACGTAAAAATAGTTAATAGTCAAGTACAATTATGAGTACTGCAATAATGCAGTAAAACATTATCTGTGTAGATTTTTTTATATATATATACGTAAGCACCAAGCTGTAGTTTCATTCTGTGTTTTATGTCATTTTAAGTTCATTTTGATTTGGACATGACTAAAAGTGTTGATTTGAGTGGTCGAGTTGTCCATTTTCACCAGTTTAACCCATTTACAGTAGGTTCATGTTTAGACTGTTTTTTAATATAGTCGGGCATCATCGTATTGACGGGGTAATCGGCCAATCATAGAGAGGCTGTACCTCACGTGACTTTTCGTTTGCATACCGCCATGAGGGGGTCACATTTGCGCTTTGCTTTAGGATCTCATTGAGAACACATAAAAAAGTAAAAGAGAGACTGCCACTAGTGTTATTGTTGGAAAGTGTCACCACAAAAACAGTTTAAAGAAAAAAAAGCTTCAAAGTCCCACAATCATTTGATCGTACAGTAGCCTATATTGTATTTCATGTAGCCTGTTTCTTCTAATTTTGTACTGTAGATTTTTTATTTATTATTGTTTTTTTATCCATTGCATTCTCAGAGAAAACCCTGCTGTTAAGCATATAACAGTCTACTGTACTTTAGAAATGAAGGACGCTCGACCGACAGACTTCTCTCCTCAAGACTTTGTGCCTTTCTCTCCGTGTCTCATTTGTCCCACTCAGCATGCTTCATCATCTCGCCTTAGCCGAACACTGCCCAGACCCAGCACGTCTTCTCCACGTTCTTCTTTCACTTCTTTCTTTTAACTCGCTCCAGAAAACCAGTGTCAGAACACTTTGCTTTTTCTTTGGCCCCCATTATTCATATTAGAAGATGTCCTTGTGTTGTTTGTTGAGTTCGTCCTCATTACAGCTTTGATGCAAACCTTGATTGAGTTTAAGTTGCTTTCTTCCATAGTGTAAATAATTTTCTGTTTGCTGAGTCGTATTCATCAGGTAACTCTTAATTCAAGGGCTTATTCAAAACTTGTTTTCTTGTCTTTCTGTTGCATTGACATCACAAGGTCCTGCTAATGACAGCCTGTCATTGTGGTGGAATTGGCTTTTTAAATATTGAAAATGTTTCTTTAAATGCAGTTTAAAGATTACGTATTTGAATTTAAGGGGAATCACAGAACCTTGAAAGATGGGGTAGAATAATTCTGTTCAAGCACCGTGCAATCAATATAAGCCAGAGGCATGTCAAATATCATTACATGTACTTTGCATTTATTTTTGATTATTTGTTATTATGCACAGTATGTAGGTTGCAAGGTCTAAGGTCACCAGAATTACAAAGTGAGTTTCCTTTCGTTCATGTGATGTTTCGCAGCGTGGTCAAAAGGCAAAGTTCATAACATTTAGAGTCGCGGTCCCAAAAGCTCGTCAGAATTTCCACAGGCCCATCCCAGAAGAGCCTGAAAAAGTATAACTACTGAAAACAGCATTATTTCAGAAACAACCAAGGGTGACAAGAGGTTTTCATTGCAGATTAAAAATCAATGATCTTTTCAGCTTGTGCCGGCAAGGGTTAGCGCTGCAGAGAAAGAAACTGCTTTCACAACAACCATTTGATTAACCTGGATGATTTTATGTGCTGATAGCGTCCACGGTGAGCAAATCATTATTAGATCTCATTTTCTGCACGGAGAAAACCAGTGAAGCTTAGCTCCACACCGTGCCCTGTGCATTGAATTTCTGTCTTTGACTTAAATAGGAATAAAGATGAGAGGAGAAACGGTGCGAAAACTCGGCGTAGATGTGGCGAGCCGGAGAGAACGGGCTCTCTGCATGTGTGGTGCCAAAGGAAGGCAATGCCCGCTGCACCCTTAACGTTCGTGTTTGTGTATGCGGTGCAGAGACAAAGGCATAAACCTCCTGCAGCAGAGGTTCTGTAAGTAATGGATCTGGAATACGCAATATCAACACACTCATCACTCCTCATCCTTCGTAGCCAAGGTCACTGAAAACCTCTGCATTACCTCTACATCTCACTCCTTCTCCGTCTTGCGCTTTCGTTCTCGCTCCCTCCGTCAGGGTGGCCACGTCGCCCTCTCACCCCGCCGAGAGCGGGCAGGCGAGCGAGTGAATGTGTCTCAGGGTTGCTGCTGCGAGCGCTTGATCTGAGAAGCAGAATGGATGGGAGTGTATTGTCAAACTGTCATTCAGCTGGTCTGCAGCAGCAGTAAGCCTTCACAAAATATTAAACTGCTTTCACCACATAAAAGCCGTCCTCTCATACTGCTGACATATGGCTTGAAAAGCCGCCTCTGGTTTGTTTTGGAGAGGTGGAAATTGAACACAACAGCTATTTGAAGTGGGTCGAGATGCTTTTCTGAAGCTGAATATACCAATGACAGTATAGAGAGAAGAAAGCAAAAGCCTTGCTATTACAATCTGTGAGGTTTTGAACGTTACCAATGGAGGCGCGAGGGGAAGGGGATCGAGCTGAGACTTGCATGTGTGTCAAGTGGTGTGAAACCTCGAACATCGGCCACCAGCTCTCACTGAAAGAGCAAAACATGGGCCCCTCTTCACAACTGGTATTACAATGATCTTGGGATCCAGTCACAAGTGATTAGAGGAGATCTAGTCACCTTTGATTATGTCAGCCACATACATCACTATCTATGTCAGTGTGTTAATTTGTGTTGATAAACCCCCCCCGCAAAAAATGTAATCAAACCATTTCCTTTCTTATACTTATACATTACACATCAAGTCAAGCCACCTTTATTTATTTATTTGATCACCTATAGTTAATTTTTGATTCACATATATTAAATCATTATAGAATCACAAATATAATTTAAATGAAGTAAAATATTTTTCAGTTAGCTTTTATTTATATTTTCAATTTTAGTTTGCATTTTAATATTTTTGTTGTGCTGTTGTCATATTTGAGCTTTAGTAATCTAACTTCAAACTATTAGTTGTCACGGCTTCTCTTCAAATTAAATAAAAAACAAATGTGTTTTTTAAGCTTTTAATGTAATATTTTACATGCATTCATTTATTTATTCATTCAGATAAATATTGAATAAAGAAACCATTTTAATTGTTTTACTTAATAACAACACTGCTCCGAATCGAATCGCAGAATATTTTGCACCCCATTTACACTTGTTTTTAGTGTTGGCCACTCGTGATTGGATTACCTGTGATAGGCCTTGGGTGTAAATGGGGCCATGGAAGTATTCCTGCAAACTTCTGCCAGTTCACCTCACCTCCTCTGTGCTCATTTTTACACTTACATGAAATCTATCCCACACCCTCCCAAGCAGTCCTGGCTCAGAGAGAGATAACAGTGGCTTTGGTCCCGGCTGGGCCAACGATTTCCACATTGAAACTGCTATTCATATCAGAGAAGCTGCCTGAACATCAGGCAAGAGAAAAGGTGTGAAATAGCGCGACCAATCTGGAGAGTTCTGGGCAGACAGACAGTGTAAGACTGTCCAGGTGTCTTATAATATGAGGATTAGAGGTTTGCCAAGGATTGAGCAGCAACCGGCCATGGGTATGAAAAAGAGGGAGAGGATGAGAGAGAGAGAGAGATGAGAGAGAGAGAGAGAGAGAGAGGCGAGAGAGAGAGAGACGAGACTTGAGGATGAGAGAACGAGCGAGAGCGAGGGAGCGAGAGAGAGAGAGAGGGAGAGGGAGAATTACTGAGGACTCGGAGAAATTCAGAGGAACTGCCTGTGCTGGCCAAGAGTGCCACAACCAAGCCCAATTTTCAACCCCCAAATAGAGAGGTCCATCTGCCAATAAAACAGCCTGTGACGAAGTGTAGTGAAAAAAAGACGTCAGAAATTCCATTATAACAATATTAATCAATGGAACCCTTTCAGAGATGGCATTTCTCTGCAGGGAAAGATGTAGTACTTGCCTGTCAGGGCAGCAATGGAGGTCAGCATGGCCTTTCCCTTGAGTCAAACTTGATTTAGCCCTTTTTGCCAGTATACAGTATAGAAAGTATGAAACCATAAGATATTGAAATAAGTTCATAAATAGACAGAGAGAAAACAACTGAGAAAAGTGTTCTTATGTTGAGAAGTGAAAATGCTAATGTTACATCCTCGTCTGTTCTATTGTTCTTCTGCAGGTCTTTAACCAGTCCAACTCTTGGCAGGTACAGAACACTAAAGGACCATTTTATTTCTAAATGAGTCTGAATGGCGCACCACAAAGACTGGAAATGCTGCTGCCCTTTCATTTTAAATGGTACGTTGGCATTTAACATTACACATGTCAGCAGAAATTCACTCTCCATTTATGGCTTCTTAATGTATGTGTATTTGTTCACAGCCACTTATGATATTAGCTGTTGTGACATGCAGATATGAAAAAAACACTCTTGTGATCATAAATGAATTTATAAATTCATAAACTCCCACCTTTTTATATAGCCTGCTCCACATCCTAGCACAAATAATCGACTTTTACACACCGAAATAAAAAACCATAGAGAAAAAAAACTATAATATATGTTTATATATTTTTTTGTGATGGACTGATGCACCCCTCTATATTTGTTACTATAGGGGCTATAAGGGAATATACCATGTTTTAAGAATTTAATCAGTGCAATGATGGTGATAAAAAGGTTTCATAAATGTGTTTATATAATGTGTCAATAATTTGATTATGCCATCTTGACTTTATTTTAAAAATAGTTTAATATGACAGACAGATCAGAGTTATGAAAGTACTTCTCTGGGAAGACCAGTTAAATTGACTCTATTTCTATAAATATCCACTTAAATTATCTTTGGGGTTGGACATTTTAAAATCTAATTGTTGAAAAAAAAGTTAATATTTATATATATATATAGAATATATAATAATTTTATTATATCTATATATATATATATATATATATATATATATAAAATATGCATTACTGTATAGCAAGTTAGAATCAGGATGTTTTGTAAGAAGTGTGATTTATAAACATGGTCATATAAATTACTTTAATAGGTCTAGAGAATTACAAATGCCAACCGATAAGACATTACTGTATATGTGTCTTATACAGTATATCGCTTTCTTTTTGCCATATACGTGCCTACATCTGACAATGCTCCCCTCCCTCAAACTCTCTCTCCCATTCTCCTTCTTTTTCTGTCCTCCCATTATGAATAATGAACTTGTCCTCCTATGATCAGGCCTATTGGGGATTTCCGCTGCGTGTGTCAGGGCCTGTCTAATGGATTGCTGTATGCTAATTTGGCTAGAGGATGATGGGCAGTTCTCTGCTGGGGTCACCGGTGAAATAAAAGAGCCCTTTGTGTGAATCTGAGCCATGTGCCTCTGACAGACCGGCACAGACCTTGAGAGTCTTCCTTTATACTTGTGCACAGCTACTAGAGAAGGAAGAACAATGGGAAACAACAGGCTATGTCACTATTGATTTAGGGAGGGATGTGTGTCTTAGTGTCCTAGACCTCAGTAAACTCCTTCAAAGTGTGTATGTAGGTAACCGTCAGCCATTGAACACACTATTAGATGGTTTTGGATAAGCCGCTTCCATCCTCTGCGACCCAGAATCAGTCTCGCTGGCCCCTTTCCAACCCTCAGTCCATCAGCCATTAGACCATTAATGAAGTAACCTCACATTGTTATTGACTGGCTTGTCAGTAGCCCTGCCTGAGTCCTTAATAGGAGCCATTGGTCTTAAGTTAAAAAAGGGCTGAAGGAGGTAGAGGAGGCCATGCACAGCATCTCAAGTGCCCTGCAGAGGTGAGCAGCTGCCAACCCATGCAAATGATCTGACGGAGATGAGCTGCTGTCTGGACGAATGAAAAATTCTGCCATTCAGCCATGGGATCAGTACAAACAGAACTCATTAAGTGTGGTGGGCCTTTGCATAAAAATATGTACAGCAAAGGTTAAAGAGTTAAAAAGTCAAAGATGTTTTTACAGCAAGTATTGTTTCTAGCATCTTAAAGAGTTCAACCATAAAAATGATAATTGTGCCATTATTTATTCACCTATACATAATACAAAGCTGTATTACTTTTTTTCTTCTGTGGAACACACAAAAAAATAAAAAAAAGACTTGAGTCAGGGAGTTAAACTAGTGAACTGGATCAGTCTGATTTATAACCAAATCATTCAGACTGATTTTCTGAACTTATTCATTAACAAATCATTTGTTTAGGAAAGTGACATTGTCACAGTATTTCTCTCATGCGTCATGCCACAAGAAGAGCTACAGTGAATATCAAGATTGTACAAATCATATGGATAATAAAATAATGATTTTATTTAGCAAGAATGCTTTAACACTAGAACCGCCCGTGCCTTTTTTTCAAATGTACATAACAGATTTAAAATAAAACATTCAAGTCTCCCAGTCATTGACTTTTACTAAAATTATGTAATTTACAATCCAATGTTGTTAAAAATCATTTAGATAAAACCAGATCAAAAACGGGGCATATATATCATAATACATTTAGCGGTTATGAGTTTTATAAATAAAGTCAAAATGACAAAAAAAAGGCGATTTATGGAAGGTAGGTATTAGAAAAACTAAATGCCATAAGTGATGGAGAGTCTGATGGTAAGTTACGTGTCCTGGGTCGGCTCAGCATCTGACAGCTCATCTGACAGTGATCCAGATATCATATTTACATGTTTTAGCCTAACGTTACTCTAATTGGTCAAACTTTGGTTTAATTATTTAATTTTTGTCTTGCCATAGGCTATCGTTTATTGTTCGCTACTGTGTTGCTATTCTAGTTAGTCCGTTTCCTGAAGAAAAAAAAAATCCGATCTACATGATGAAATTAATAAAACCATTTTTTGATTACCCAAAGTTTAATGGTGTTGTTCTCTTATTCAAATTATAAATTATATAACTAAACAAATTAATAAATATTTAGGTGAAGCTGTGCGCTTGAATTTTTCATCGCATCATCCTATGCAGTGTGGTGAATTATTATTGCTCATTATTGTCTATAGGCTATTTTAGTAATTTAAATAGCATGGGTTAACTTAATATATTGATTAATGACATTGTATTAAACCACCCAAATATTTAGGCTACTAATTTCCGTTGTCAGTGCAGACTTTTTTTTGTTTTTAGCTTAGGCTACTGACCGTTATGGATTAGTGTAGCCTGCATTAAAAAGTCCTGAACATAAAACAACAGGATAAAAATAGTTGATGACTAGACATAATCATTTCATGACTCTAGGCACTTCTTTGTGAAGACAGTAGCATAATACAGTTAAATAATATGTTCTTTAGCCATATAAAAACAGTTGCAATTGGGAGGGGGTAAAAAGTTACCGCTGGCGATTTACGGTTATACAGCGACCTCTGGCGGTTTGTGTAAAAGTGACAGTAAAGACATTTAAACAGTTGTATATATACTCATAGTATATTGAAAAGAGTGGCCAGGATATTCTTAAGAATTCTAACTTTTATGTTCCACTTAAGAAAGAAAGTTATATGTGTGTAGAATGGCACATGGGTAAGTAAATGATTACGACAGAATCGTCTTTTCTTTTTTTCTCAAGCATGCCTCTTTTTTTCATTTCAGGCTATCGGGTTCATCCTGCACATAAAACCCATCATAGAAAATGAATATAAGCGGTTGGAGAAGAGACTGGAGATGTGAACTGTCCCTCTGGAACGGGCTGCCATTAAGTTTACTAAAAATGTCTGATGGTTTCGCCCAGACAGTTAGGAGAGCTGTGTCTGAACGGGATCCAGATCTCTGGTATGTAGTGCAGTAATGACAGAGAAATGTTGTCATAATTATTGTAATTTCCTTTGATTTAGAAAGTTGGTGTAGTTTTAATTGAGCAGGCAAATTTAACTGTTTTGGACAGCCAAGTTCATGAATGTTCTTTTTTTTTTTTTTGACAGACTTCACCCAGTAACAGTTCAAGACTTTTTCAAATAATCAAGATCATTTTTCTTTTTCTTTTTCTTTTTCTTCTTCTCCTTTTTTCTTTTTCTTTTTTTTTCTTTATTTTTTTCTTTCTTTATTTCTTTCTTTCTTTCCTAACATGTTACTAATGCTGTAAGTCATACTTTTATACGATGTCTGCTAGCTTACTCCGAAAATGTATATTCAGTGAAAATGTATCTTCCAGTGATTATGCATGAAGATAAATTTCAAACCAAACTCAGCCCAGCATTTTATTCTCTTGGGTATCATTTGGATTGTGGCTTTAAAACATTTCCAGTGCTCCTGAGGAATAGGAATGTATCAGTAAAATGAGATAGTTAGCATGTATTTCTTATTACGGATGATTTGTATGGCCATCTGTCTGTTATGACTGAACCTCTAGCATATCACAATGCCATCAAAACCTCGTTTTCTGACCGTACTCACGTAAACATACAAAATTGAATTGAGTTGGTTCCAATCAGAATGTCAGATGAATCTGTGTTTTGATGCCCTGCAAAGGGGACAAACAGTTACCATAGTCATATTTACAATATCAGACATTCTGTGTGAATTTATGCATGTTTATTGATAGCTTCCAGTTCTCTTGGCTCTTTCAGTATTGATGAATGGCAGTGGGTGTGGTGTGATGGCTCATGTGTGGTCATAATTCGTGATAAGTTGAGCATTCTGGCTGGCTTTATGGCACTTGTGGGCTCGAATTGAAAGGAATAAGAGGGTGGTTTAATGCAGAGTTTATTTCAGTCTTATCCTGACTAATAGACTTGTGTAATATTACTCAACATTCATTCAGCTCTAACTGAAACATTGCACAATAACATGCCTGGAAGCAAGATTTAATAATTGCATTTAGGTTTTGTGATTTGAATGTTGTTTTATGAAAGCATATTGCCCTTGCAGCTGCCTAGATGTGGCTTGAAAATGCAGGAAAGCCTCAATAGACTGATTGATGTGTTGGATTTGAATCTGACGTTTTTTCACCCTTATTTGACCCTTAATCATTAAGCAAGATTTGGTGTTAGATTATACTAAAAGATGATAGTGAGATGTGGAAATATGATCTAAATGTGAAAGGTTTTCTTAAAAGGTCAGCTTTTTGTGTGTGTTTTTCCTCCAATAGTTTTGGGTTTGTGACTCAGCTGACTGACAGAGTGTAACTCAAACTGTCCTTTTCTGACAAAGCTGTCTGTGTAAGTGCTGGTTAAAGAAAATTTTACTGTTGAAAGAACAAATGACTTATGTTCAAAAGTTTCTCATTCTAGGCTCAGCTTGAAATTGTATTCATCATATTTCCTCATAATTGTTTGCCATGGCCTATAAGGTTAATACCTATGCTGGCTACAGTATGTTGATCCATTCATAATCCAGTTTATCAATCTTTCCTAGCTAAAATATAAATTCTATATTCTAAAAATTTCTATTAAGTTTACACTTAATGTTTTTCTTCCAACTGTTTGATTTGTTAGACAAAGAGGAACATAAACTATGGCTTTCATTAGAATACATTTGATTCAAATTGATTCTGAATTGAATTGATTCAGTTAAGTGAATGATTCAGTGACTTACTTATAATGACTGTGGCTGCATCCAAAAACTCATTCTTCCCAGGGACAAATATAGTTAGTCCGGATTACATTCATACCATTTAGAACCTATACACTTTTTATATATATTAAAAGAAAATCATTTTTTTGTACTAAATGAATATGTTAAATTGCCAACTCTGCACTAGACAAACTTCCCCATACACACATGAATAGTGTGCAGGTTTACCTGTCATTCTCAGAGTCCATTTCCTTAGCTTATCACTGCGCTACAGTGGAGCTGTGCTGAGGACCGACAGCGTGGAGGCCTGAGGGCTGTGTGTATCTATATGGCAGCTCATTCACCCCTTAGTTGCCTGAATGAGAAATGTGCATTTCTCCCAGCACTGACAACAAACCACGACTGCATGTCCCCAACAAAATAAAGCTCCCTCGCTTAGTCAAGAAAAAGACAGCAGGGTTTAGTTCTCTCTCTTTGTGTGTGTGTGTGCGTGTACATGTGTGTATTTAAGAAGCTCTCTCTCCTTATTTTCTTCTCCCAAGGTTACGGTCATCTTTTTATACTGGATTATAAAAGGGTTCAGCCAGATGGAGGTGTTCAGTGTTATTTTGTAATTAGAATGTAATCCTCCTCTCATTGCACACACCCATTGGTAGACGCTCTCTGCATGCAATTGGAATAATGTGAGTGAAAAATGCGAATAATAGCTGTGCGTCTCAAAGTAGCTTCTTTATGGGAAAGAAACTGTAGAGAAACACATAAATATTCCAGTCTGATTGTCCCCCGATCCACCGTATTATCACAGGCACTAAAGGACGATTATTCGTATAAGGGGTTAGTTTGATTACAACCTCAGCTTTGTTTGCAATACAGCCTGCCTTGCTAATGAAACATCTTTGGATTGCAACAACAGTCTGGCATACTACTCTTTTTAGTGGACTGGTCCTAAAATAAAAAGGAGCAAAAAAAAAAAAGGGAAACACAGCAAGAGTCCTTTGAAAAAATGGGCAAATAAATAAATATATAAAATGTGAGAAAAGTTGAAGACAGAAGGGACATGAGAAGGTAAAAAAGAAAAAGGTTAGTTGGGTGGCCTTTATAGATCTGTATGTCTGTTGAGGGGATCAGCAGGCAGCGGCTGATGAACTTCACTTTCTATTAGTGGCCATGGTAGGGATGTTCTCTCCCTACCGATCAATAGGCTGAAGGACAAGAGTGTCAGAAAAATGAGAGACCCTTCTCTTTCTTGGCAGGGCGGTCTCAGAGCGGACGGCGAGGCACTGAGTGCCAGAGACCCTTAGTCCCTCTGGAGTGGCTGTGAGTGAGGGAGCCATTTTGGGCGGGGGTGGGGGTAAGGAGGAACTCTCATCATCCGATGTCCTTCTGTTAACAGTTTGAAAAGGATAACTTAAGCAGAAGGACTCCACAAAACGTTTTCTGAATGGTTGGAGGTTGTTTTGTTTGATCTCTGGATTGCACTAAACAACAGTAACAAATTAACACAGCTAGGTACTTGTAGCAACTCTTTCTATTCTGTCTCTTTTTTACAAGAATGTTTCTTGTTCAATACAATTTCAGTCGACAGCGTTTGTTGCATAATGTCGATTGTATGCCACATTGCTTTCATACAATAGTTAAAATAATACAAGAAGTTATGAAGTAACTTAATATTGTCATAATATTGAGACATAATATTGCCGCCAATGAAAACAGTTTTACATCTCCAAGCAACACACTCTAGCATTGTTTAGTTCCTGAATTAATCAGTGGTTTTAATTGAATTGAATCAGTTCAACTGAATAAATGCTTCAATGACTCACCCATTATTACTGTGGCTACATCCAAAATCGTATACTTTCCTTCTATATAGTAGGTGAAAATCAGTATGCGAAAAAGAGTAATTTTCAAATCCATAGTCATAAATAAAATAGTAGGTTAAAAAGTACACAGATGAAGAAATGATAACATGACAAATGTAGTAAATCCAGATTACATTCATACTTAATACTACACACTTACTCAGAGTACATTATTTTGGATTGGGCCAGTCACTTGTTTTGTTACTGAATGAATCAGTGTTTTGATTGAATCGGTTTAGTTGAGTGAGTGATTCAGTGTCACCACCTACTGGCGCGATGATGTAACTGCAGCTATGTCATCACTTGTGTAACTCCTCTATCAAATTCAAGGACTGAAACTACTTATTATTAGAGATATATATTTTTTTTTATATATTTTTTTTTTTTTTTTTGTTTTTTTTTTTTTATGAATAGAATAGATAGATCTTCTGGATTATTTTATTTGCCACTTGGCTATAAACAGTTAACAGTGTATGTCCGACCCTGTTTACTTTAATTTTAAGTGCTTGTAATCCAGTATTTTAAAGTTTTTTTTTTTTTTTTTCAAAAGCTGAAATTTCTCAAAGTATTATCAACAATGCTGTTGTAAATAAACCTGAAACATCAGTTAAACGCATCTCTTGATTAATTCCTGTAAATTACAGTACAAGGGCTCCTTAGCTCCCATTTACACTCGTCTGCTGCTCCCTGGACAGCATCAGCCCAGGAGGACAAACAGCAGAGGAAAGAGTGTGGATTACTCCATCAGTGCCCAGTTCTCTGACAGCTTCTGTGCGATCAGAAATGAGGGTTAGCGTTTCCCCCCGACCCCGGTCATGTCTATTCAGCCTCTTCAATTCAGACAGGCAAATTAAGCACTTCCCTATCCCGAAAAGCGTCCCTTCCCTTCACAAATGCTGAATATGAAATTAGCTTGCAACTATTGAAAGGCAGCAATGGATCATTTTGTGCTGAAAGGAAAGTAAAATGTGTGCCTCGTGTTTCTCAAATGCAACTGATTTCCTCCATGAAAGGAACAAGAACGGAATAGAGGGGAAAGTGTTATGCCTTTTGTCCTGTCTGATTCTCTCTCTGTCTCTCTCTCTCTCTCTCTCTCTTCTGTTTCTGTATCGCGTTGGGCTTTCTTTTCTTCGAGAGGCTGTGCTAGAGCGGGTGTAGATGTGACCAAAAATGATCTTGGAATCTCATATATGGGTTTACATTAAAAAACAACAACATTAATTTCCATAATGCATTCTAATGGATTAGAGGGCTGTTTGTCAGGCTAGGTCAGAGTTCTGGTTTTAGTCAACACAGCAACCCACCTGACAAGAGCTATTATGTTTATACCTGTTACAAGCCATGGAAATAAAATGCACATAATTAGCTATTTCAGCCATGATCTCATTTATTCACCAGCATCCCTGTTTGCTCACCTTCGGCCTCTCGTTTCATATTATAAACCATCAATGGGGCAAAAGATACATTATCATTTGTGATATCAGGTGACAGCTCACTCTGTGTGTGTTTGTGAACATGAGTTGGGGGGGGTGTAAAATGTGCTGTAGACCAGACACCAATTAAACGTCTATTTGATGGGAGCATTAGTTCATTCTGGTAAACTATCTGAAGCATTTAGAGGCAGATATAGAAAGGCTTTGTCAGCATGCCATTTGTTCTCTTTTAATGAGTAGAACCCAATGGAAAGGCTTTTTATTTGACAATGTTCTATCGTGAACATTTGTCAATCAGTTGCCTATATTTCATGTTCATGGTACATGAATTAACTACATAAACTGGACAGTTCAAGACAACACTGTTGGAAGCACACTGAACCACATCTAGAATGCTAGAATGTTTTTTCTTAAAGGGACAGTTCATCCAAAAATGACAACTACAGGGGAGAGAGAAAGTAAATAATGACATTAGGGTCTGTTATAGTGCGTAAGTCATACGGGCCACTTTTATGCTGCATTTATGATGCTCTTTTTGTGTGTGTTAATTTTGGAGCTTATCAGCAAGTTCCAGTTAAATTATACAAGAATTGTAATTTTTTGTGAAATATCCCTTTAAGGTCACTGATGCACTGAAAATGAGCTGCATTACTGAATGTGATTAAATCAAAAACAATATACAGCCAATATACCGGGTGCTTCATTAGTTTTACTTCATTTAGTGTTTCTCATACTTGAAGAAGCCAGCGTGCCAAGAACGTGCTCGTGCTCCTTTGAACTCAGCAAAAAATCATCTCCTCAAGCATTTAAATGTAACCTACAGAACAAACTTCCGTTCCTCTCGTGGTCTGCGCTAAACTGATTTTTGTTTTAATTAATGCTCTAGATGACCACAGCTGCTCCTGGAGCCTTCCATTAGAGGTCTTCTAAATGGGCCCGTAGAGAAAATCCCAAGATCCGCATCCACATGTAGTGGCCAAAGGCCTGCGAGCGTGCCTTCACATATAAGTAAAGTTAAAGGAAGGCATGTTCATATGCACATAGCACTCCCACACACACAGTAATTATTGTACAGGGCAGGTTCATGGTTTGTAAGTCCTCAAATATGGTTTTGACCAGTGCATTCCTCAACATCCGTAATGCACATGGTGCTTTCTAATAAACTCCAGCTCGGGCAGCGCTCCAGATGGGCTTTAGGAGAAAGGAACACTGATGGTGGTAAGTGGTTTCAGTAGAGACAGCCTGGCCCTTCATCCCTAGCCTGTAGAGAGCTGGGTGTTAGTCGGCTTTGGCTGCAGTTTACACTTTGGGTTTCAGCCACATTTTCAGTGTGTGTGTGCGTTTGTTTTTTATATCCTTTCTGCCCATTTCCTCCGAAACCCAACCTGGGGTTTAGGGTTCCTTTCTAGCCGGATGTTTGTACCCCCGGCAAAAGCTTGCGCTGCCTTTTTTTTCTTATTTTCATTTAACCTGTTTCTTTCATCTCTCTTTCTCTCTCACACACACGCCACACAGACCTGCTGTGGCTTCCCTATGGTCATTCCGTGCCTGTTTTGTGGAATGGCCCAGACCGTACTCTTACAAGAATACCTGTCTGCGCTGAATGCTGCTTTTGTTTTTTACCTTTACTGTTTGTACATCGCCTTTGGCTGCACGACAAATACTGTGTAAAATTATTGCATTATAAATATATCACATACATGCCTTTTTGATGAAAAAAAATAATTCACCATTGCTGTTTATGTACGTTACCATTCAAATTTGGGAGTCGGTATTTTTATTTATGTATTTATTTATTTAAGAAATTGTTTAAGAGAGTTAAAAAAAATTTATTCAGCCAGAACACATTATTTGATCAAATGTGACCGTAAAACCATGTAAAATGTTAGATTACTTTCTGTTTCAAATAAACACTGTTCTTTTGAACGTTCTATTCATCAAGGAATCCTGAAATTTTTTTTACCACATTTCCACAAAAATATTAAGCACTACAACTGTTTTCAACATTCATGATTATAGAAGGAAAGAACGTGGACTGGTCAAAATGCATTTGAGACGGATTGCAGCTAACTCGCAAAAAACACTCAGAGGTGGTCTGGCCACCATGCCAGAAGCAACCGCATAAGTGTAAATGCATTGGGTTGTTGGAACACAGATTAATTTTACCACCCCTAACTAACACCTCCCCCACACCCTACCCTAACCTACCAATACTACGGGAGTAATAATCTGCGGCGGGGGTCGAATTCGCACAACACGGTAATGCAGTTGGGGGTTTTTTTTTTGGCCCCAGATATTGTTTTGAAAACAAAAAAACGAAAAACACAAATAAATAAAATAAATAAAACCTATTTATTCACAATCTTTGCAAATCTGTTATTACGTATAATCATGACAGAAGCGCGGCGCACATTTGTCAGCAATGTGCGGGTGAGAGAAGATCATGCGTCTGCTTTGAACGCGCTGGCAGAGATGATCGGGTAGAACTACTTGCGTTTCACATGGCGGTCATTAAAAAAACAACGCCTAATAGTCGGGGAGGTTCTCTCGTTTCAGCTGATTCGTGTTTAACACTACTAGAGGAATTTGATTGTTTTTTGTTACGGTGCTTGCCGTGTTATTTTTGGCTCTTAGTTGTAGGCGATCGCGGGGCCCCCAGACCTCTGGGCCCTATGCACTCTTTCACCCTTTTCCCCCCACTAACAACGCCCCTGCCACGGACGCTAAACATTCTTGCAAACTGTCTAAACATACAGACACTCATATGAGAAGTTTTAAACAGCAAATTAGTCTTTCAGAGAACAAATTTTATTTTTGAACATGAAAACCTTGCCAAGGTCCGGACCTCGGTGACCATTGCTGGCTGCGGACATGATCTTATATATTCGTTTTGAGAAGATGGGATACTTTTAAACAAATCGTATAGCTGATCAGTAAACCCATAAAGTGAAAAGTGCATGTCTGGTTACAGAACCAATTCATTGCTTCATTGGTGAGGTTGCTCTTTGCTCCACTAATAACCCTTTATCAAAATTATGAATGGATAGCCTAAGCCTAGAAAGCGTGCAAAGAGCGCTCCCTTTATGACAGGATGTCTGACCGCTATGCTTTCCCGGGCCGCCGAGAGTGTTGGGCTGCACTGGAGGCCTCCTCCTTCTCCCGAACGCTCGAGGCTGGATGATTGGTTCCAGGGGGCGCAGGCCGGGCACCGGCAGCCGCCTCCGGTTCCATTCTTCCCGGAAGTGCATGAGGAGGTTACTAAGTCTTGGAAGGCACCTTTTTCTGCCCGAAACAGACTGCGCACGGCGACGGACCTCGCGCTTAGGGCGACAAAAGTAACGGCGCGGGCCCTGGGTCAGACGGATGTCCCATTGGTGGTCCAGAGCGCACCTATGGCTGACCTTGGCGAATGAGGGGAGACCGGACAAGCATCGCTACTGGACTCCCCGACTCCAGGCGGCCTATTCGGACGAAGCGGTGGAGGGGCGTGCCAAAGCTCCGCCGCACAGACGCAGGACGGAGGCGTATCGAACAGCCTGCCCCGGCGGTCGCTGCTGTAGCCACCCCAAACCTGCGGCTTGCAGCCCCATCTCCGCTCCATCTCGGCCGCAGCAGCAGCCTTCACAATGGCTGCAGCGTGGAGCTGGCCGCAGGAAAGCTGCGCAGCCCGTCTCCGCCCCTGCCAAGCCCGTGAAGCGCCAGGGCGGGCGGCGTCCCTGGGACGGGCGACCCGGGGTTCTTGGATCCGGCTCTTCAGGAGATGGTGACCGCACCACTCCTTCCCCCGGTGGAGGGCCGGGTGGAGAAACCTTTGTTCCTGTTTTTTTCTGTTCCGCCACTGGCTACCCAGCCAGTGGTGCCCAAAAACTCAACAGAAGAGCGGGTTCCTTTTTCTCCAGGTTCCAAGAGGGCGGAGGATGGCAGTGCGACGAGACCCAGGCTCCACATGGCCGTCCCCCTCTCCCTTCGCCACTGGGCAGCAGGGTTCAGTTCAAGGACTCCTCACGAGCCCCCTGCCCAGCAGTGAAGCCAGGTAAGTGGTGCGCCGCGCACTCAGACCCCACCCTGGGACGCACGGAAGCCTCCCTGTGTTCCACTGCGCTGCCCCACTGCGGGTACGTCGGTGGTTTCCCTAATCCCGCCTGTTCGGTCGCTGGGGGCCTGGTTAGTGTGCCCCAGACCGTCTCTCTGGCTCATGTGAACCGTCAGACTCGGCTATGCGATTCAATTCGCCTGGCACCCTCCCAAGTTCAGGGGCATTCGGTTCTCCTCTGTGCTGGACAGGGATGCTCCTGTCTTGCGTGCAGAGATCGTGGTCCCGCTGGCGAAGGACGCGATACAGCCGGTCCCTCCAGCCGAGATGAGGTCAGGTTTTTACAGCCCATACTTCATCGTAACCAAGAAAGGCAGTGGGTTACGACCAAACCTGGAACTGCGCGTACTGAACCGGGCCCTTCACAAGCTCCCGTTCAGGATGTTGACGCAGAAACGCATTTTTCAATGCGTCCGTCCTTTCGATTGGTTCGCAGCGATCGACCTCAGGGTCAACTGGGAAAAGAGCAAACTCTCACCACCCCCCCCCCCCGGTGCCGAGGATCTCTTTTCTCGGCATGGAGCCGGACTCGGTCAACCTCTCGGCACGTCTCAGTAAAACGTGCACAGTCGATGCTGAACTGCCTGGGGTCCTTCCAGTGCAAGACAGCGGTTCCACTGAAACAGTTTCAGAGGCTCCTGGGGCGTATGGCATCCACAGCCGCTGTCACGCCGCTCGGTTTGCTTCATATGAGACCACTTCAGCATTGGCTTCACGACCGGGTACCGAGATGGGCATGGCACGGCACTTACCGGGTTTCTGTCACCCGTTCTGCCGTCAGACCTTCAGCCTGTGGTCAGATCTTGCCTTTCTTCGGACAGGGTTGTCCCTTGGGCAAGTATCCAGGCATGTTGTTGTGTCAACAGATGCCTCTGCCAGGGGCTGGGGTGCCATGTGCAATGGGAATGCAGCTGCGGGGCTCCGGCCGGGGCCCCGACTGCAGTGGCATACAAATTGCCTCGAGTTGCAAGCAGTATGGCTGGCTCTGTGCCGTGTCAAATCACTGCTACACGACAAGCATGTACTGGTACGTACGGACAACACTGCGACCATTGCATACATCAACCACCAAGTCGGTCTACGCTCCCGTCGCATGTCGCAAATCGCCCGCCATCTCCTCCTCTGAAGTCAGAAGCATCTGAGATCGCTTCGCACCGTTCACATCCCAGGCGAGCTCAACCATGCAGCCGACGAGCTCTCACGTCATTCCGCCCTTCCGGGAGAATGGCGACTCCACCCCGAGACAGTCCAGCTGATTTGGAGGCGCTTTGGGGACGCTCAGGTAGACCTGTTTGCCTCCCCAGACACGTCCCATTGCCAGTTGTTTTACTCCCTGGCCGAGGGGACCCTCGGCACGGACGCACTGGCGTGCAGCTGGCCTCGGATCCTACGCAAATATGCGTTTCCCCCAGAGAGCCTTCTCGCACAGACACTGTGCAAAAACCGGGAGGACGAGGAGCGAGTCTTGCTATTGGCGCTGTATTGGCCAACTCGGACCTGGTTCCCCGAACTAGTGCTCCTCGCGACAGCCCCTCCTTGACAAATTCCTCTGAGGAGGGATCTCCTTTCTCAGAGAGGGGGCACCCTCTGGCACCCGCGTCCGGACTTGTGGAATCTCCACTTATGGTCACTGGACGGGACACGGAGGTTCTAGGTAGGCTACCTCCAGCGGTAGTAAACACCATAGCTTCAGCTAGGGCCCCGTCTACCAGACACGCTTACAGGCTGAAGTGGAACCTGTTCATCGATTGGTTCTCTTCCCGCCGGGAAGACCCCTGTAGATGCCCAATCGAAGTCGTGCTTTCTTTCCTGCAGGATGGGTTGGAGCGAGGGCTGTCTCCCTCCACCCTCAAAGTCTATGTTGCAGCCATTGCCGCGCATCACGAGGCAGTAGACGGTAAGTCTGTGGGGAAGCACGACTTGGTCATCAGGTTTCTCAGAGGGGCAAGGAGGTTAAATCCTCCGCGCCCTCACCTGTTACCCTCTTGGGATCTCCCCTCGGTCCTGACGGCCATGAAGGAGGAGCCCTTCGAGCCTCTGCAGTCAGTAGCGCTTAAAGTTCTGTCGTTAAAGACAGCGCTCCTCACCACATTGGCCTCGGTCAAGAGGACCAATGTAGGGGACCTGCAGGCGTTTTCGGTCGACGATTCATGCCTAGAATTCGGGAACGGGTTTTTTTTTTTTGTAACTCTCACGTTGGCCTGAGACCCCGGCCCGGATATGTGCACAAAGTTCCCACCACGCCTTTCAGGGAACAGGTGGTTAACTTGCAAGCGCTGCCCCGGGAGGAGGCAGACCCAGCCATCGCTCTGCTCTGTCCCGTTCGCGCTTTGCGCATTTACGTGGACCGTACGCGGAGCTTCAGGACCTCAGACCAGCTCTTCGGAGGACAGCAGAAGGGAAAGGATTTCTCCAAACAAAGACTTGCCCACTGGGTAGTGGAGGCTATAGTCTTGGCATACAAGGCCCAACATTTACCATGCCCCCTCAGAGTGAGAGCTCACTCTACGAGAGGAGTGGCATCTTCTTGGGAATTGGCGCGGGGCACCTCGATAGCAGATATCTGTAGAGTTGCCGGCTGGGCGACGCCTAACACGTTTGCGAGATTCTATAATCTCTGTGTAGAGCCCGTGTACTCGCCTCAGGTAGGCAGTAACACCGGACCGGCTCGGTGTCGATCACGCTTGCTGCGCCATTCCCCTCTACGGACCGGATACGTGCGCTTTGTTGCTTCTCAGTTCAGTTCCCCATGGCAAACCCTGTTGGAGTTCCTCCAGCACCCTCGGTGGTCAGGCGTGGCGGAACGCCAGACGCCAGGCTCAGCACTCGTATGCATGCCCAAGGTCAGCCCTTGTGCAGGGCTAGGTGCCCGTGTGTAGTGATTACCCCTCCGGGTGATCCCACATGTGTATTCTTCAAAGGTACGGCTCCCCTCACGGTTAGCCCGTGTCTTTCCTTGGCAGTCGTTCACTGCCATCTCTGCAGTGAAGTGATCTCACCCCAGGTGGGTTGAGTCTACAGCAGGGACTTCCATATGTAGCACTGCCCCAGTCCATATGTGTAATTCCACATGCTACCTCCTATGTGCGGGATGTGGCTGTCCGGTAGTGTAGCTAATCAAACTCCATGAGGAGAAAGAAATATGGAATAATTACCAAACTCGTATAATTAACTATTAATATTTAGATACCACTGTAGGGATTTTAGAACTGACCGCTAAGGGGTCAAACGAATCTGTCACAAATTCTAAGGCAGCGGGTAATTTCCGGGTTAGAAGGATAAGGGTGGAATAACTTCTCTATGTACCAATTCTATAAGTTCAAATTGATAATCGTAATCTGCTGAGAGGTTGACTTGCCGGTTGGAGGTGAGTAACACAATGAACAGAGTCAAGTGTGGGTACAGAGGATAAGTTTTATGAAGGTATCAGGTGAAAGGCGAGCTTAAACTAGTCTAACATACTACTTAAACACTTAAACTGGTCTAACATACAAATACACACACACACACACACTATACAGTTGGTATAGGAAAGGGTTAAAACTTAACTCAGTACAGAAAGAGACATAAGGAATGACATTTATTGGACCATTTGCATATTCAGCAGATTCGAAACATCTGCGAGGGAAAACGTTCAGATTAGTGGATGTTCAGCCCCCCCCCCCCCCCACCCCCCCAAACCTTGTCAGAAGGTTGATGTAATGAATACTATAATGCATCAATTTAAATCTATAGTTTGATACTTGCGTTATGTCTGCAAAAAAGATTACCTGATGCAATCTTAAGGAACACCCAAGATCTTTGCTGAAGTTGGTTGATGGGAAAGAGCTAGTTTGAGTCAGAGTCATTTGATGAATGGAAAGGACTAGGCCGAAGAGAGGCCTGGCACAGATGCTTTGGTATCTTGAAGCGTTTTTCTCACATCTTCATCTTTGCTTCCGAAAAAATAACCGAAACAACGCCAAATGGAGCGGGTCACAAGGAGTGTGGCCTTTAAAGCCTGCAGAGATTCACGCCTTTCAAGATGGGTTCGTCCAATGAGGAAGGCTGAAATCCCAAA